>JADKLZ010000167.1:6921071-6935121 GCA_021533235.1 Biomphalaria straminea
TCTAGTCAGTTCAATGAAATGTTACATCTAGTCAGTTCAATCAAATGAACCTCAATATTTTAAAACTATAAGATACTGCCTAATGGACTCAGTAATCTTCAATTTTAAAACACTTCATAACTATTAATAAATTATCATTAATAGAAACGAAAATATGTTGTTAATGTAGCCATTTAGCCAAATAAAGGCATCCAACACTACACCCATTATAGTCCAATTTGAGGCGCTGGAAGAGGTGGAAAGCTTCACCTATCTAGGCAGCATTATAGATCACCATGGCGGAACAGATGCAGATGTCAAAACCCGCATTGGTAAAGCTCGAGCAGCCTTCCATCAGCTAAAGAACACCTGGGGATTTAGGGAATTAAGCACCACCACCAAGATAAGGCTATTTAACACCATTTTTTTATGGAGCAGAGACCTGGAGAACCACCGTCACCACCGTCAAAAAAATCCAGGTATTCATCAACACCTGCCTGAGGAAGATTCTTATGATCCGCTGGCCAGACAAGATCTCGAATGAAGAACAAAACAGCAGCCCATTGAAATAGATATCCTTCAGAGACGCTGGAGATGGATAGGTCACACAATGCGCAATCCCGCATCCAACATAACAAGGCAAGCCTTAATCTGGAACCCCCAAGGAAAGAGGAATAGAGGACGGCCCAGGAACACATGGCGGCGCGATCTGGAAACAGAAGCCAAGCAGATGGGCAAGACATGGGGACAGTTGGAGAGACTCGCCCAGAACCGAGATGCCTGGAGAAAGCTGGTTGGTGGCCTATACCCCAGTAGGGACCACAGGCAGAGATGAGATGAGATGAGCCATTTCGCTCAGTGTTTTTATGGTACAATAAAATAACAAACCAGCAAATGAGTGACACCATGAGCCCACCGCACAGACACCCACCCTAGTGCTGCCACTGCCTACGAATAAACCTTTGTTAAATTGTTTATAGCCCCGAATTGTTCTATTTTTAATACGTGTAATCAATCCGTAGAGAAGTGACGAGAACATCCTGTAGTTTTATCCTATTTTTAGTTTATTTTTTGTTCTTTTTTATTTTTCAAAAGAAAGCAGCTTTTAGACTGAAACGAAATTCCACTGATAAAAGTGAATGTCTTGTTTCGATGAAAACACGTATCTATCAAGGGGCATTATTTGGTCAAAGGAAGAGAATTCTTGATGAAGTGAACCATTAACAATGTTATAAAATAGCCAGGACACGGTTCTCGGCCTCATCATGGCGCCATAGTGGAAATCTTTGTTATAGGAAATATGCCAAAATAAAGAAGCTAAACGAAACCTCCGTCGAGGTGGTATCCAGTTCATTGCACACGAGGGGATGGAAAAGATCCAAATCTGTCTTTCATAATTCCCTTTCCCCCAAAAGCAATTTCCAAGGTGGACCGTGAATACCCACACTCCTATTGTGTTATAGATAAGGGAAATGAGCGAGATTCCTTGAGGTCCTCTACCTTCGGCCAGGCAGAGTGTCTTATTGGATTAGGACCCTTAAAACAAAAGCTCATTTCTGATACACTCTTCGCAAAATCGATGCCTTAGGTGTACTCGTACTGCATCTTTCACATCTGTTTTTGTTGCTTTAACCGTTTTTTACTTGTTTAAATACATATTTCGGATGTTCCTTGACATTGGGATTGTTCTGTCGTTTCTTCCATGTCACTTGTTAATGTTGCTATTTTATGGCCTCATTGATTTCATTGCTATTTGAAAACAATCTCGCCATCTATGCGTGTTTTAATTTATAAAAATGTTACAATAATTAACTACTCATATGATTTTTTTTTGTAGTATGTCTAATAGACCTAGGCCTAGATCTTTATCTAATGATAGGAAGATATAGCCTTGTTCTCTATGTAGGCCATAACCACGTGACTAAGCCTAAAGTAGGTCATAGATACGGAACAACTTCATTGCAGACCATTACATCTTTCTATCGAGCCCTAATCTTCGTTTTATGGGGAAAGGGTAGGGCCTGGCGGAGGGAAGGGTTTCGAATCCACGACAATCGAGATGACAGTTTAGAATGCATACCACAAATTTTGAAATATTTTTTAAAAAAGGTTTTACGTTTATTGAACAAACTAATTTTAGCACATAGATAACGTCACAAATTGTTATGTGAAATATTATGGATATATATATATATATATATATATATATAGAGAGAGAGAGAGAGACGCGTGCGCGCACACACACACACACACACACACACACACACACACACAAACAAAACAAAAATATTTTTTCTCAAGTTAAGTAACTCTGCTAAGAAAAAAAAAATCAAAATGTACTTTTAATAGTCTAGTGCCAGAAGCAGTTGCACTCATGCATAAAAACACATTATGCGCACTAAATATAGATGATACAAATTCCCCTTACAGCCACTACCACCCTACTCTTTACACCTTGCTGTTTCTCCAATTTACCAGCGGTTCTCAACCCTTTTAAGCTTGGCGACCCCTGTTTACAATCCATAACTCTGCCGCGACACCCCCCCGGCACGCACATTGCACTTGAAGCATAAAGAGAAAGAATCCATTTTTCGATGGTCTTTGGCGACCCCTTGCATATCGTCAATCGACCCCTCAAGGGGGCCGCGACCCACAGGTTGAGAACCTCTGCACTACACCTTACATTACGCCACTTTTGTGGCTTTTGCTACGAGACCTGGAATCGTTGATCTAGTCATAAGGATTCGTTCGGATCATGCTGTAGAGATAGGGAAGGTAACTCCTCGCCAGTCAAGTTTGAAGTCGTCAAGTCAAAGTGACAAATGACAAATAGGCGAATGAAGTGAAAACAATTTCCTAGATCTGGCGCGTGGATGTTATTTCTGATTCACGTTAAGGACGCAACCGAAACAAAAGTCAGTTACGTCTAAAGTCAACACTGTGTTACTGGATTTAATTTATGCGCTTAAATAATACTGTAGACCTATGAGCTATAACAATATTAACATCCAATTGAGTAATTCATGTTTATATTGTGTTTCTATGTGAAACTAAATATTTTTCTGACTCTTCCTTCTGATTAGGTAATTAGTTTTCTTTTCTGAAATTTTATTTACTAAATGATTTAATATAATGTCCAGTTAATAATATCCGGTAAGATTATACCGAGTAAAATTATGTCCGTAATAGGAGCCCGGGGACATTTTCCAATTCTCCTTCCATCCCCTCCTTCACCATAGCTACGCCACTGTAACAAACTGACAAGAAGAAAACGCTGTAAATATTTAGGCTTATCCATGTTTTGTGTTTGAGAATCTTAACCTTAGAGATGATATAGTTATTGAATAATAAAAAAAAAATAATTTATAGAGCGCTGTTAACAAACAAAATGTAGGGTCAAGGCGCTGTGACAATATTACAAAAGCTACAATGACAAACTAATGTAGAAATGTTGTTAAACAGAGTAATTTAACGTTGATTTTAAACTTTCAGAAAACTAAATGTGATATAGTTCTCAAAAACGATTTCAAAGAATATTTCTTTTATGAACGTGCATTGGAGTTATCCTTTTACTTACGTTATACATAATATCTGATTAAGCGACAGCGGAGCTTACGGTATTCTAGCGGAAATAAAATGTGTACGGTCACCTTTTTTTGTTTATTAAACACTCAAAACTTTTTAAACTATTTATAATACAATAGCACTATTTTAGAGCTGATATCTGTTCCTATCAACACATTCACAACTGGTACGTGTGTAGTATGATTTTCTTCCCTTAATTACTTCTATTAGTCACCAAAATAACATTGAAAGATTTTCATTCAGATGTCAAGGGCGACAAACAAGGGTAGGAAATTTTGTAATACTTCCGCAATTTCTCTGAGGAATAAAGAACATTATGAACAGTCTGGGTTTAAATCGAAGAGAAAAACATTAAAATACTTTTTAAAAAAGCTTGTATGAAGTATAATTGTTTCAATTAATAAGGATCAGTCAGTGCTCTTTTTTTTGTATAGAAATTTGTGCCGATACTCAGTGATAGGGTGCGGTACTCAGTAGTTCATTGCCTCACATTTTACAACAAAAAATTATAAATATACGTTAACATATAAAAAAAGTAATTTGTTTTAACACCACTTCAGTCAAGTACAATTTCTTTCCCTTGTTCCAGATACCAAAAAAAAAAAAAAAAGAAAATAGTTAACCAACTAGTTTTTTTAATTGATTTTCTTGTGTTTTCAGGTTAAAGAATTAAGTGTTCTAAATTTCAGATCGATTTCAGTCAAGATTCGTGCAAATCGTTTTGTTTTCTGTGTTACGGCAGTGAGCTCAGGGCCTGATTCACCGATTAGCAACATGAGCTTCAGAGTAGGGCCTCCAAAAAATATTTAGCACTAACGTATAAAATATGGAATTAAAATAGAACCAAAGTCGGCTCCATACCTCAAGTAGTTTGCCTTAATACGACACTGAAGAAAATTATAAGAAATATTAAAAAATGTTGTATTTTTTACATAGTGATAATTTTCCCCAAGCTAAAAAACTTAAATCAATCATATAGGATTGACCGTTCTTTTATGATATAGTCCTACGTTCAATTACTTTCAGGTGTATATCCAATATGCTATATATGTAAAGTAGATAGTAAAGACTATGTATATATGTCCCGAATAAAACCCGAAACCATTTGATCAATCTTGATAAAACTTAGCATAAATGTCCCTTGAATGCTAAGAGTACACCTAACATATGTATAGTTGCCCTAACACTGGCAAGATATATTTGTATATAAGGTTTAAAGCCTCTGAATCTCAGATAGAGGATAACATCCGATATCTATTAACCATGGTAGAGTTTTAGCATGCATCCTATGTCTACACCAAGTTATACATAACTTTTAGGGTGCTAACAATTTGTTGCAATTTTAACATGAAGATCTATATTCTCATAATGCCCATTTCCATTCTACTAGGCTAAAAATAGCGTGTTTAAGAAGCTCTTTTGCGCATGCTCTAATCACACACTTTAAAACTCTGGCCCGAGTAGACTTGAAGTGTTTGGACCTCATGTTTATAAATCTTGCTCAATTTATCTTTCCGATACCCTTGCATTAAAGAATCAGGGGCATTCACCCATGTGACTAGCTGAAAATGTCATCGGTTGTTTTACTATACTTGAGAGTTAAAAAGCTTTAAAGAGCTTATTGATAACAGGAGATAACGTTATGATAACTCAGCTCCATTAGACAGTGTTACAACATACTTAGGTTGCTATTTATTTTAAAGCTTGGACACAGACATAGCAGTCTAGCGTGTTTAGAAATGTTATCATAAACAGTCTCAAAGTACTCGTTTTTTAAATGATAAAATGAATTTTGAAAAAATGAGATAGCTTTTAAAATTCACTAAATTAAAAAATAACAACATTCAAGGTACTTAGGTTACTATTTATTTTAAAACCTGGACACACACACACATATAGAAGTGTAGCGTGATTAGAAATGTTATCATCAACAGTCTCAACGTACTCGTTTTTGAATTTTGAGGATGAATATAAAATACAAACCAAATTTTAATATAACAGACAATTTTGAAACCTTTGTTCCGTTTGAAGGTTTAGTGTATTAATTGAATACACGATAGAAGACTTTAAAGTAAAGTAGCAACTATGCATAAAATACTGAACTATTATCTTCAAATGCAAAAGCAAAACCTAATAAAATAGTCAGACACTAAGATAAATCACATTCTTATTTCGTATGCTAGGACAAATTAGTACAAATGCTTCTTATTTCCTAGTGCTATTAGAGCATGGAATGGATTGCATGAGCTATCAAGGAAAAACAGTAACTTTAAGTCATTATATATAGGTCCTCTTTCGTGTTCAAAGATGAGCACATTTCTCATTTCCTATGGACTCGAAGATGACTGTAAAGTCCAATCCTCGCTTTAATTAAAAAGACGGCCCACATGAGTGAGTTTTGTCAGTTGCAGATGGGCCTGTTTCTTCTCTCTGCTTTCTGTTGGTTCGGCGCTCTATCGCACTGGCCACTCTACTTGCTTCAAATCTTGAGACTCCGAGACTCACAGCTTCTCGCCATGCGGAGCGATCTAGAGCTAATGCTTCCCAGCCATGAATGTCGATACCGCATTCCTTGAAGGAGCTCTTGAGGGCGTCTTTGTAGCGCTTGTATTGGTCGCCTTGGGAGCGCTTTCCTGTACATAACTCTCCATACAGAAGTCGCTTGTCGATTGTCTGGCATGCGGACTACATGTCCCGCCCATCAGAGTTGGGACCTTTTTACTGCCGCAATGATACTGTGCATGTTGGACAGCTTTAGAATTTCTGTATCTGGTATGTGGTCAGACCAACGCACCTTAGACAGCGTAGATGGAAGGAGTTTAGCTTTTTGGTGTGGCGGGTGTAAAGGGTCCATGACTCTGATGCATATAGGAGTGACGGGAGAACTACAGCACTGTAGACTTTCAGTTTTATGGTTAAACTGAGTCCTCTCCGTTGCCACACTTGTTCTTGAAGTCTGCCAAAAGCAGCCCAGGCACGAGCAATACGGAAGTCAACCTCATCATCTAGGTTGACGCTTGCTGATATGGTGCTTCCCAGATAGACACATTTTTAACGGCCCCCGTAAGGGGAAAAGCCGCTATTAGGTTTGTGCAAAATGTCCGTCTGTCCGTCTGTCACACTCAGGGCGCCAAAACTAGAAGAGATACGAAAAATATTTTTTCACCATTAAATGCGGCTTGAAAAGTTTAGGTGCAACGGCTACTTTTAGTTTTCTAAAAGAAAAACCGTTTAATTTATAAAATTAATTATGCAAGCGATTTTTTAATAATAAAACACCAATTCTGAAACAATAACGTAAATCTAAGGGAGGAAATGTTACTATAAGAAATGCTCTTAGCATGTAAATATCACGCATATTGTTAAAAATAATTTCTGTCTGTCTGTCCGTCTGTCACACTCAGAGCGCCAAAACTAGAAGAGATACGAAAAAAAATTTTTCACCATTTAATCCGGCTTGAAAAGTTTAGGTGCAACGGCTACTTTTAGTTTTCTAAAAGCAAACCGTTTAATTTATAAAATTAATTATGCAAGCGATTTTTTAATAACAAAACACCAATTCTAAAATAATTACGTCAATGTAAGGGAGGAAATGTTACTATAAGAAATACTCTTCACCAATGGATATCACGCACATTTTTTAAAATGAACTTTTAGCATCGACTTTCGTGTACTAGCGTAAAGCACGGCAATGACATGATTCTAAACTTATTTCTTAATTTTTTTTTTTAAATCAGATTTAAAAAAAAATTGTTTAGTGCGCCCATTAGAATGAAAGAAGCATATTTTTGTGCGTTTTGTCTGTTGGTTGGTCTGTCCGTCACGGTTATTTAAAAAAACCCACTAAAGGCTTTTGAAAATATAATTTAACCTTTACTGTTCTTTCAGAAATATTGCGATAGTTTAAGGATGGGAGCATACGATAAATCCGAACTAAAGTCTAGTTCGCAAACATCAAGATAAGACAGGTTTATACCCTTCTCGCCATCCTCCGTCGTCCAGCGAGAAGTTAATTAATTTTTAACTTAGAAGGAACATCCGAAACATCTTGCGAATTGGCGGATCTAACAGAGATTCGACTCCGACGGGGGCCGCCTCTTTGTAATCTTGTTTGTCATTACGTCATTGGTTAACACGCATGACTAGATGCACAAAGCGTAGGACGTAATCATCATCTTTTATGAAGTAACGTCTGTATTTTATAAGATAAGAAATTTCTTTCTTTCTTTCTAGACATTTTTAAACAATTAACATTTACGTCAATCCTCGTGTATATCGAATATGTAAATCTTGTGATCATTTTATTCTCTACACCATTTTCTTATCTAAGTATTGAGTGGCTGTCATAGATATCTTGAGCTCAAATTTAGGGTTTTAGCAGACTACTTTAGTTGGCATGGGTGTGGTGAGAAAATAGAGCACGAGTTTGGGGTAGTAGTGAAATAGCCCTTAACAGACAAGTAGATACAAGTAGTGGAATAGCCCTTAACAGACAAGTAGATACAAGTAGTGGAATAGCCCTTAACAGACAAGTAGATACAGAGATTTTTTAAAAAATTTATTATTTATTTATTCCTTAGACAGCAATGTGTAGTAAGGGTCAAGTTATTTAAAGTCATTGTAAGAGTTTTGTTTTAATTTAGGGGAAGGGGTGGAAGGAGGTTCTAGTGGTGTGCTTAAAATTGTAAAAAAAAAATCCAACTAGAAGTCTGAAGTAGAGTACTGCTGACATGTTGACTATGGACTTATTCAACCATACCATCTCTGTACTAACGTTGTTCAATCTAGTCTTGTGGCGGCTATAGTGTCTTACACCACTCTGGGACTAATTAAACGTTCTGGCAATAATAATGTGCTAATTGCAATACTAGATCTATTTTTATTTCTTAGCGTCTTTGTGAAGGGAACAAAAGAGAGAGAGAGAGAGAGAGAGAGAGAGAGAAATAATTATGAAAAGAGACAAGAGTTAAAATCTAAGAGAGAGAGAGAGAGAGACAGAAAGAGAGAGAGAGAGAGAGAAAGAAAATGAGAAAAAAGGAAGAGAGAAAAGGAGAGTGAGAAAAATAGAGAAAGAGAAATAGAAAGTTAAAGACAAAGAGACAGAGAAAAGAAAGAGAGAAGGAGAGAGATAAAGAAAGAGAGAAAGCGTAAGAAAGAGTTAAAGAAAAAGAAAAAGATAGAGAAAGAGTAAAGAGAGAGATAAGGGGAATCACAGAAAGAAAAAGACAGTTAAAGCGTTTTGTGTGAGAGAGAAAGTTATAGAGAAAGAAAGAGAAAATGAGAGAGGGAGAGAGAGCACGAGAGAGAAAAAAGAAAGAGAGAGAAAGAGAGAGAGAGGCGTGAGAGGTACAAGTATAAATTACATATACAAAGATTTAAAAGAAAATACACAGACATTCACATAGAGAGACAGAAAAAAAACGACAAATATATATATATGTAGTATTTATCTTTGTCACCAAATTACAGTGAATGGTTCTGTAACAAAATCTCTTTGTATATGAATACAATGCATGAAAAAAATTAGACAATGCTACATATAGAACTATAGTTGTAACGTGGCATTATGGGTTTTGTCAGGAGTGTATTAAACCGCTTGATTCCTATTCCTTACAATCATAAGCTCCAATTGTTGCTCCTTGTTCACGCTTTTGTCTGAGGATTGTCTTTTCTGAAATTCTTAGGTACGCATTTCTTCTTTCGTAAGACCGTACTGATAGGTTTGTGTGTTAAAATGAACTTAAATTTGAGAATCTAGGCTCCATGCTTAGATATCAACTGGGTTACACTGTAGAGACATGCAGAAATAAATCAAGCAAACTTTTTTTTTGTCTGTCTGTGTTTGTACGTGTGTGTCTGTGTGTGTGTTAGAAGTGTGTTGTTTGAAATACTATCTGATTCTGTTATCGTGACATTTGATTCGTGTCAATTTCTTTTTTTTTTTTTTGCTCTTTTTTTGTTCCTTTTGATTTGTTTTTTTTTAACAATCTTCCAAAACAATACGTTTGGTTTTATGACTACAAAAGCTAACGATGAATGCAATACATTAAAAGAAATAATCAAATCGTAATTTAAAAACCGAGTTGTTCAATTAAATATGAAAAAAAAAAAAATTGTCCCCTTCAGACCTTGCGATCTATGGGGCAGATGATGTTAGCGTCATCTGTTTCTTCGGCCAACGGTTAACGAGCAGGGTTTTATGTGGGAAGCACAACGACCAACCGCCTTTACTTTCCCCAACTAAAGTCAGGTACCCATTAGAGTTGGGCGGACTCAGGGGCGCCCTAAAAATCCCGAAATTCAAAATCCCAGTCTTAATTGGGATTAAAACCCAGGACCTCAGGTTCGGAAGCCAAGCGCTTAACCATTCGACCACCGCAGCCCAATTAAATATGAATTGAGCAAAAATATAAAAATAATTTCCTGAAAATGCTTTATCTAAGGGGAATAACTCCACATTTAAATTAATCTATCTCAGTACTGTACGATATATTTCCCCTTTTCGATATCAAACAAAATTAATTATTAGCCACTATGTAATTAGGCATTTAGTTACTAAGAGAATTCATTCATGTTTTCTTAGGAACATTTAGTAATTGAGCAAAGTTTGAACTTGATCCGAGAATGGTAAGCGAGAGAAATGATTAGTTCAAAATTTGTACCAGACAGACGGAGTGAGTTGATATAAGGTCTGTAAAAAAAAAATGAAAATGAATTCCTGGGCATAAACAATGATCAGAACGTTGTCTTCCCCCCCCCCCCTTTCCACGCAGGTGCTTGGTTCAAAGGGACAAGAAATAAAAGATAAATTCTTGGATCATCCACATCACGTTTTCTGCTCGAGTGTGGCACAGTCTGATGTAAACTGCCTCAATATCACCGGCTTCTATTTTCTTAGGGCTGACTGAAGAAGCCTTTCCTTTTATGTATGGGCATATCCTCCAAGAAAAAGAAATCTGCCCTGTCGGCTAGCCCTAAAACAGATGAATATTGTAATTACTTAGGTATGCACTCAACGAAAGACAGTCAGTAACAATGAACTAGGTCTTTATTAACAGTGAAACACATAACAGGCGTCAGACTTCCAAGAGTCTTTCTAGTAATTAGATCTACAACAGTCCTCTCACCAGCAACCTGAACGTGGACCAACGACAGCTTTCCCAGCCTCGCTCCAGGTCCGTTCCACAACCTTCAGGCAGCTCAAACGTTGTCTTCTAACTTGTCAACAATGTATACTCTCTTCAATCACTGATGCACTCTTCTTTCCTGTCTCCAAGTCTTTGTTCACTAGTGCGATCGGGCGCACCACAAGCACTGGTGCAAGGTATGGTTACAACAATATATATGCAGGAACTGTGGCAAACTCTGCAGCTCAAGAATCGGCATGATCATTCATTCCAGATTCTGCCTCATGTCTAGACGTAACCAAAGCTAGTGACTCATTTTGGCTTTCTCAATAATCTATAATTTTATCACTTGCATGGACAGATCGGGAAAGGTTAAGGTTAAAGGGGAGAAAGAAATGGGTATCTGTGTGAATGTTACCGTGATCGCTTTTTAAATGCATTTATTTAAAAAAAAAAGATGAACGACCTATATACGAACTCGAGAGGGCTCAATCCTCCTTAAGCAAACACACTAACCACCATGCCAGCTAAGTGATTATGAAAATAGAAGGTTTTATAGTTATCTATTGTCAGTTTCTAATTTTAAAGCGGAGAGCTACAAAGTATAAAAGGGATGGGACTTATTCAACGTATACCACCACATTAGTCAAGAACAATTTCTTTCCTTTGTTCGATACCTTACAAAGTAATTAATTACCAAAAAAGCCAATCAACTAACAGGCTATTTTCTTATTCTTACTTTGTCAGGTAAAAGAAATAACAATGCAAAGTTTCAGATAGATCTGACATTGAAAGAACGTGTACCAGACAGACAGACAGACAGTAAGTTGATATAAGTTATGTAATTTGAGTTCTACAGGGCTTGAAGAAATCTAGTTTTCCAAGTTTAACTTTTTAGAGAGAAAAATTGTTTCGGTTTTTTGTATCAGTGGCGTAACTAGGGATTTGGGGACAAGGGGGTGGGCGGCTTGACCTCTGTAGGGGGCCCTGCATTTTGATATTCGACATAATGACATGAGATAATGAACTTAAATCTGTATCTTAATACTATATAAAAGTTAATCTGTGTGAGATGCATGCAACAGGGTCACTAACTTATATAACAACATAAATAACAAAATTGTAAGGTATTGGCATAATATATTTAATGTACAAAAAAAAAATTCGGACACTCGTTTGGGATACACCTCAAGTGGGGGCCGGGTTGGGCTTTGGAATAAGAACCCTCCCCCCAACCTAGATACGCCTATGCTTTGCTTCTTTATTCGTAATTGCAGTTATGTTCGTCACTGTAACTTTGTTCAACTCAGTATCTTTGTAATTCTTTCTATGTTTGTTTGATACTGTATCTTTGTTCATCTTTGTTATTCCTTTATATCGCTAACGTATTTGTGTTCGATACCTTATCTTTCTTTGTCTTTTTTTAATTATATCTTTGTTTGAAACGGTATAATTGTTCGTCTCATGAACTTCTATTTGCCTCTACATCGTTTTTTGTTGTCGTTGCATCTTATTTGGTTGCAGTTTCTTTTTTCGTGTCCGTATATTCTTGTGTCTTTTATAACTGGACCAATGGGAAACTCTTAAACACACGGATATTCTAAACAAAAAAAAAAACTCAAAGAACACATTCGATTAAAATAATTACGGAAAATGAAATGCTTTTTCTTAACTTCACTTTTTTCTCCTATTTTTTCCTACGTGTTTTGTTTTTAGCCTCTGATATCTTGTTTATGTGTGGAACTTTTAGCCAGATGTATAATTCATGGTAACCTCCATGCTGCCACTTGTAAAGGGGTTGTCAGCCCTTGCTGTGTCAGTGATCTGAGACCAAGCAAAACAGTTCACGTAAATTTAAATAAACAAGAAATCATGGACCGTGAAATACTGTTTGAAACTTGTATTACAGACACAGAGTGACATATTGATAAATCAATAAAGGGAGAGAGAGAGAGAAAGAGGGAGAGAGGAAGAGACAGAGAAATAGAGGTATAGAGATAGAGAGAGCTCTATTAATTTTAACAATTAGCTTTATGCAATACGGTAATGTTCAGGGAAACTAAGTCCAATCTGTTTAATGTAATAATTTTAAGTACAACTATAAAGCCCACCCATGCTGTTAACATGAGATTCTAATAACTTTAAAAATGTTCATTTACGACAGTAGCCTAGCCGAAAGGGGAAGTACATATGAGCATTAAGCCATGAACACCAACTACATGGAGACACGCCGATAAACTACCGTACTTTAAGGACTCAGTCAGAGTACTATATTGTTATCGGTCTACTCAATAGTTGACTTCATTATCATGTTCCAACTGTTTTTTTTTTAGAACTAGATAACAAACATATTGATCGATGTCTCCAGGGTAAAACGAATGCATTATGCGTAACGCTAGAGATGTCTTCAATCAAAGCCTCGCAGACATATACAGAAAGGAATTGAAAAAGTCTGCAAGGAATCGCGAAGCAGAGGCGAGAAACTGCTTAAGTTAACACAGCCACTGTAAAGAACGAAAGGGCTGACATCTTATCCTAAGTCTATGACCCGGAAACAGACATCATTACCATGTCTTTCGAAATAGAAGAACACTTTACGTGACCGTTAGTGTTGATCAGGGTGGGCCTTAGATAATTGGAGGCCCTAAGCGAAGTGAATTCGGTGACCCCCCCCCCCCCAAAAAAAAAAACATAAAGGGAAAAAGTAAGACTACGTACTTGATTAATAACCTAGTGTATTCCAACAATAACATTGAGGACAAGTTTCTTTATTTCTTCTCTAAAAAAATGTTATGAGTCCTGTGCTAGGCCCCCAGCAACCGAAGGCTCTAGTTTGCCAATCTCTAAGGCCGGCCCTGTGTAGCAATACGAAATATTTAGCTTTCCACGTGTTTACGTCAAATGATTATTTCGTATTTTCTTCTCTCTGTATTCAACAGCTTATCATGCTGAAGAAGAAGCCTTAATGTAACAGGACACAAAGTAGGATGTTCAGTGATCAGTGACACCTCACAGGTCAAAGTTCACGGGCCGAAAAACTCGAGAACGAGAATGCGCGTGAATCTCACCAAAGTGGTACGCTGCATGGTGCTGGTACTGCTGCTGATCATCTTCTGCAACGTGCTCACTTTTGTCTACGGTCCACAGTCTGGCCTGCCAGGGATTCACTTGCCTCCTGGACCTCTGGCGAAAATATTCAGAGGTAAGCTTTAGCAAGAGGGTGATGTTTATACCAGAGCATGAGATAATGATGGAATAGTTGCAACCTCAACTCCCTTGCGGTCTGAGTGACATCGCTCAACTCCCTCACGGTCCCTTGAACTCCTTCCGGTCTGACAAGTTCCCTTGAACTCCTTCCG
>JADKLZ010000167.1:6974782-6996922 GCA_021533235.1 Biomphalaria straminea
ACAGTCAATGGGCATTCCTTGTTGATAGTTCATTGGTCAAAGAACCCAATTTAGTCCATATCATATTGTATATGTATTAGAAACAGTCAATGTTTACCTGCTCAAAACATCATTCATAAAAGATCATTACCTAAATTTTTCAAAAACTTGTTTGGGGCATTGCGGAGATGAAGAGGTACTGGGGGTAGCGCACCCTGATGGCTCTGAACACACTTCCTGGCAGCCTGCATAGCTTGCAGCACTTCTGTTGACTTGGGAGCTCTGGCCAGGTAAATGACACAGTGGGCCAGATTGAACTGAAACAAAGAGTTCAGTGGGATTGAAAAAGTTGAGAAAAATCTTTACTAACAGTAGCACAATATCTTTAGGATAATCATTATCTTTTATATTGAAAGTAACAATGGATATTGGCATTAGGCTATTACATGTTGCAAGATTTTATGGCTAATAAAGAAAAGTATATGTAAATGATTAAACAAGTTGAATAAATAAGAAACTCATTTTCAGACTTCATCACTTTTGTAAAATCACTTATTTTTGTAAACAAATATACATGTAAAATGTAATAAGCATCTTTGCACTAAAGTCTAGCAACCATGGGCGCCCGCAGGATTTTTTGCAGGGGGGTGCAAGCACTGGCGGATCCAGGGGGGGAGGAGGGGACGGTAGGGGCGATCACCCCCCCTCTCAGCTGACCCCCACCCGAGAAGTAATGAAGAAACTTAAGCATTAAGATATGTAATGTAAATCCGTTTTCTGTAATAACTCCCAAAATCCAAACGTTTTTTTTTCTCGGCGGTAACAACTCAATATTCAATATCATGTTTTTCTGCCAGTAGTCTCTCCTTCCTCAAGATTAGGATCTCTGACGTGTTCCTCGGGATGGTCAAGATGATTTTTTATTATACCATCAATGTTACTGCTGAGCTGCTGTTGAGCGACCACTAAGTTAAGTTGGAAAGACTGCAACACCATAGAAACTGGTTCAAGAACAGATGAATAATTGATGACAATGATAAATAACTCTGGAATCCTCGATACACCATAATGAAACTCCACCCTGGGACGAAAGCCCTCTTCCTATTATAAGGGACCATATTGAAAACATACTGAAAACATAAAAAGAAAATCTGACTACAGACCAACAGAGCTCATGGAAATAGTGAACTGTTTTCTTCAAACCAATTATCCTAGCAATCAGTGGATCTAAGTTTACAAAAATGGATCTTCCCATAAAGCCACCACAAATGGAGGAGCTGGAATTCTCATCGAATGGCCAGATGGAGAAAAACTAGAAAAATCTATTGCAACTGGAGAGCTCCCTGACAGCCACAGAGCAGAAAAGGAAACACTAACACTAGATGGTAGCAAATCATCCAAGTTACCCCTCAGTCAGATTGTCTTACTAACCGATGCGAAAACAACCCTCCAAAGCTTGCAAAACTCTGATTTCTCTTATATAAAAAAGCTCAAAACAGCACTTACAAAGCTCAACAACAACAGCAAAAAAACTGTTATTCAATGTTTACCAGCTAGAAGGAAATGAGAAGGCTGACACACTCGCCACTCACAAATAAACTCTGCACTCTATGCAGAAGAAATGAAGAAATTAATTGTAAATAAAATAAATGAGAAATGGACGAGCTCTTATCCAAATCACAGAAAGATTATGCTTACTATAAGCTATCCCGACAAGATCAACGTCTAATCTTTCGACTTAGGACCGGACACAACAGAATGCAACAACACATGTAACAGAAAATCGGAACCAGTGAAATCTGCCCATGTGGACAGTCATCAAAGAATGCCGAACACGTACTCCATGACTGCGCTCTTTACCAAGAGGCCATATAAGACACTGGCCCCAAAACACCCCAATAGAAAGAAAACTATATGGAGAGCTCCCTGATTTGGAAACCACTTCGCAGTTCTGAGTTCATCTCATATATTGATCTAGTTATCTGAACCCTCCAACATAACAATGAGAACGAAGAAGAAGACGACGACAATGAAAAGACAAATCAGAAACACAAGAGGAGGAGACACTTACTAAACATGTGCAGTTTATCTGGTTCACTTGCAGTCGTTATTTTAAGATCGACCAAAAAGTCAAAGATCTCTAAGTTGAGACTTTAAGCTTGAATAGATTCGTATTTTCAGTTCATTGTGTCTCACACAAAGAGGTAAATTAAGCACCAACGCTATTTCTAGGGACTGATACGGAAGAACATTTCTAGCCATAACAGGGCAGCCTTGACTGAGTAGTTTGTCCATGTCTAGACTGTACAATGACGTTAGACACATTTAGCATGTCTCTCTGATCCACAGGAACTAAACTAATGAAGTCGAATACAATCGCAATCAACAAACCGAACACTCAAAGACATCTGCTCAGTGCCTGAGATATCTGCAGTTTCATCACTAAAATGCCTAGCAAATGCAGTTAATTCGTGATGGTGCAGCTTGTATTTTTTGGGCTCTTGCTGCTGCCAGTGCTCCGTTGATCCAAATCAACGTTTTGACTCGAATGATAACATGTGAAGAACTTTCTTGTATCACTTCTATTGTAAACTTGTGCACGTGTTTAACCTGCTGTTTTATCGAGCGCTGTCACCGACCGCAACTATATAGCATTTATCACATCGAAAGATAATTGGCAAAAAAAATATTTCTAGACTTTAGCTAAATAAACAAATAATTGTAGCATTGTACGTCTCAAGACGATTTTTTCCCTTTGCATCTTCTCGTGTGACTAAAGATGCCAATCCTTTGTACTTTCGACCTTCTTTTTACTACTATCGTGTCTGGCATCTGCAATCCAGGAACGTCCTTAAATGCTCGCTCTTCATGTGGATCTATCCAGTTCCACTTTCTTCCAGCTGTTGGTGTCGATTTTGAAGACCTTTATGTCGCGTTTGCATACATTAGTATACCTATTAGCAGTGGATGACCAGCGAATCTCCTGCCTTCTGTTAAATCACAACACAGAATGTTTTGTGAAAGTCGACCTTGTGGCATTCATAATAACTATAGCTATGTGCAAATATAAACAAATCGTCAAGACTAACATGCTATAGAATATTTGACACCCTTTATAGAGCAAAGAATTGCACGCCTAGAATAAATTGTACATGGTCAGACATGAACTACAGATTTGCATATTCTAGTTATAATAATAGCATATCTTTACAACTGTTTTTCAGTGGAAGCATTACTACACTTTATAATATTCTAATGATAGGCTTTTAGATTTAGAAGACCAAACTTTCCTGAATATTAATTTATTAAACTCTTGAATCTATAATGCACCGGCACCCGTAGGGGGGTACATTATAGTGCACTTGCACCCCCCTGGATTCTGACGGAATCTACATCTAGCCTACGTAATAAAAAAAAACAAATATGAAAGATGTATTTCATTATTTTTAAAAATGGCTAAAATGTGGTGACTTTGAATTCAGAGGCGCGCACATACATTGTTGGCCATCCATTCCATACGCCTAGATTTATCTACTTTTTTCTACTACTACATTAACCAGTGGAAGCACTACTTGTTCCGTTGCTACTTAGAAATTAATTGATTTGATGGTGCCAAAAAATGGCTAGAATTTGGCTACTCAGAATCCAGGGGGGTGCAAGTGCACCCCCTTGCACCCCCCTGCGGGCGCCAATGCTAGCAACTACATCTAATGATACACTCACATTGCATTCTGGCATTCCAATGAACTGACATGCCTGGTGGGTAGCAACAGCTAAATTAAGTGCTGCAGGATCAGCAAGACCTGTCAAATAAATTTTAACAAAAGTAAAGTAAAGTTCTCCTTTCAGGACCTTGTGGTCTATAGGGCAGATGATATAAAGGTCATCTGTTTTTGTGGTCTACTATTAACGAGGGTATCATATGGCCAGCACAATGAACAGCTGCCTTTACTTTTCCCCAACTAATATTGGGTACCCGTAAGAGCTGGGTGGACTCAGAGGCAATCATAAATCTCCAAATTAAAAATCCCAGTCTTCACCAGGATATGAACGCTCAGCCTGTCAAATAAATAACTTTTTAAAATTTGAATCGAAGGAAGAAACAAATATCAAAATTCTAGAATAAAAATACAAAAATATTGAGCAAGTAACAATAATAAAATTAATGGTACTTTTAAAAAAAATCAATTAAAATTATAGTCGGTGTTCAATGGCAAATTTAATACATTGAGGACATTAAAAGAAAGCCACAACATTATTGTGTTTAAACAAAAATAAAAGATTATTTCAAAAATGTATTTTAGTAAAGTAAATGTTTTTCAACCTCATCCTTAATATCAAAAGAATTACATGAGGATTCTTCTAAATTTAGTTGATATAAAATGCTGGGGTTCAATTAAATTTACTTAACAGCCCTAACTGTTGAATGGTCACTTACAGTTGAATAAAAACTTAGTCTCACTTCAAGATGATAAGTACCTTGTTAAAGATGTCAAGTGTATGTTATGCACAGGTAAGCCTAGTGATTTGTCCAGTTGAGTTAGTCACCATTTTTTAAACCAATCATGACAGTTGTTGGAACTTAAGGAAACTTTTGAAATATCAGCAATATCAAAACTAAAGTATTTGATAATGCAAGGCACAATTATATGTCTTCTTTACAATGTGTAGTCTAAGACCAATACATTCAACATGGATTCCAAAAAATTTGGTATGTTGCGTTTCTTTTCTAGGTCCGTATATAACCTACAGAATATTTGAATACATTTTTATACAAAAATCCATAACGTTAGTTTTAAAATAAATTATGTTGTTTCATTTACCTATGTCCTCACTAGCAAAGATTACTAATCGCCTAGCAATAAAAAGTGGATTCTCTCCTCCTTCTAGCATTCTAGTCATCCAGTAGAGGGCAGCACTGGCATCTGACCCTCTCATAGATTTAATGAGTGCTGAGACTGTATTGTAGTGCTCTTCCCCTGAAAGATATATATTATTGTAAAGCTTATCTTTCTTTTTTTTTTAAACTTAAGCCAAGGGACTTTCTAAAGATACCATTTCAAAAACTTAACTTTTGTGTCAGCCACCCTTCTAAACTCAAAGAACTTGTGGTGTCTTCAAAATACTTTTTTATGAATTATAGATTTATTCATGATTTTTTTTAAAGTTTGAGACAGTTTGGTTTGAAAGTCTTTTTTACCAATCAACAAATATATCTCATAAGTTTGCTTTAGTACAGAAAGAAAAGGAAGTCTGGTTGGGAGAATTAAACTGCTTGGCTACCTATCAATGGGCTTGGCTACCTATCAAGAAGGCTTGAGTTCAAAACCTGACACAAGCAGAGTTGTGTTTGCCAAGTCCCTAAAGGCAGCATTGAAACCTTCTCCCAGAGAGCCTCTCCCCCCCCCCTCCCACTTGTCTACAAAAGAGATTAGACCATAATGACTAAGCATGCTATAAAACATAAAAAGCAATTAAAAAAAAAACAACCTTAACAATTGTTCTTCATAAGAAAAAAGATTCAAGAGAATAAAAACTAATATCTCACTATTTGACTACGTATATAACATGCCAGTAAATTATAGCCCGATGTTGAGGCAAATCAGCAATATCAGTTATCTAGCACCAAGTCTCAAGTTTTTTATACATTTATTTATTTATTCATGAAAAATTCTGCATCCACTTTTGATCATGTAACCAAAGCACTTTTGTTTGGTTCATTTGTTTTAGAGTGTTGAACAATTTTATTAATTGTTAAAAAACAGGAATTTTGTTTCAATTACGCCTTCTTCCAGAATACTGCAACAATAATAAACACAAGTTTTCAGAAGTTATCCCATGTTTCTAACAAATCAAAGTTAACTGGAGTCAGGTAGATTATATCCAAATGGGTAAAATGAATACATTTTATTCTCAGGATCCTTCATCCCATAACATAAAAAAATATTAAGGCCTGGATTGTAAGAAGTTACTAATGTACATACCTGATTTATCATACAGTATGTGAGAGCGCTGAAGAGCTTCTTTCACAACAGCTGGTGTTATAGTGAGTTGAGAGTTAGAAAACTGTGACTCTCTTGCCAGCAGTCCTTCTATAGACAGCTGTAACCCATTCAATGCTGCCCTGGCATCACCATCTACTAGTCCAGCTAAAGTCTCCACAGCTTCTACTTCCATGCCTATAGCTGAGGACCTTAAATAAGTAATACAGAAATTAGGTTACATTGAAAAGTTGAGGTTTTAATAACAGATAGAGTGAAATCAACATATTCAACTTAATTATCAAAGGGTTAGAATGTTCCTAATGCTAGATAAAAGAATACCTGAACAAAAATGGCTAATTGAGAGATTTTATAATTTTAACATTTGTAACAGTTCTAATTCTATTTTTTTTATGGACATATTTTTAGCTTGTGTAGAGAGTCATTGGAAGACAGTGAGATAGATCCACATTGACTGAACTACTTACAGATATGTCTTAGTGCGAAACACATAATCAGCTTTACTCTACACTTCATGGATACAAAGTACAAGAAGGTTTCTATTTTATCTGTGACAGAGATAGAGAGCTATTTTAAATAGTTACTGTTTTGTTTTCAGATTGTAGAGAAGCAAGGACAAACAGACTCGAAGAAAAGGAAAAATATAGTAAGGAGATATTTATTTACAATTATTTCAATGACATGATGCTCTCAGGGAAAAGGACAAATATAGTGGGGAGATATTTAGTTACAATTATTTCAATGACACGATGCTCTCAGGTTCTGTCTCTGCTAGAGTAGTTCTTGAGTTTAATGAGAAGTGACACTGCTAAGAACTAAGTATTGGGTGACACCTCTGCATTATAGACACTTCCGATTTTGCAGCTATTCTCATTCACACAAGACAGAAACCAGTAAGAGTGGAACACAATAACCACTATTCAAAACATTTTGTGCAATAAGAATAATGGGTGCACAACACAGTCCATTCAGTCCTTACAGTATTGAAAAAGTTATTATGATTATTGCATAAAAATAAAAAGTGGCAGATGTTAACAGAGCCAACTTTTTGCTTATCAATTCACTAAACTGTTTCTCTATTAAGTTAATAGTCTTTAAATCTGAAAAGCTAAACCAGACCTGTCAGAATCTGTCAACTCTGGATTCTCTGTGCTGGTCGCCTCCCCAGGTGTAATAAGTGAAACCCCTACTACTGTCAATGCTCTGGTGATAATCTTCTTTACACTGTCCATCTGAAAAATATAAAAAGAAAGGAACTAATAGGTAGTACTCCCTTCAAATGGGGGAAAAAAGAGCATCTGAAAATCCCCAGCCTAATAAAAAGAAATGACCTTGTTGAAAGATGATAAATTCATTTCACACATTATTGTATTGTCAGCATGGTTGAAACTGGTGAAAGTCTCTGATAAAAATGTGCACACTACAAAATGTTGTAACAGAATTATAAAAAAAAATCCAAGTAGCTTACATTTAGCTTGTCAAATGTTACAATTCTACATCTACTGAGTAAAGCTGAGTTGACATGGAACGATGGGTTTTCTGTAGTAGCTCCTATCAATGTAAGTGTCCCATCCTCTACATAAGGAAGTAATGTGTCCTTTAAAAAAAAAAGAAAATAATTAAAAGCTATTTTTCTTTTACTTAAACCTAGATTGACAGTATTCTCCATTCATTATTTAAACAACAACAAAAAAACATCTCTATAGCTAGAATAATGAAAAAAAAAAATTAATTTTAAAACCAGACATATAAAAGTGATTTTTTTTTAAATTTTAAAACCTGATAGAATAATCTTCAATTAGCAAAGAAAAAAAAAGCAATCTTTCTAATTATTATTAACAACAGAATTGCCACTTATATGTTAATTTCTTTTAAACAACTGTCTGATAATTTTAGATGAAAAAAAAAAGACTAATTATATCAGAAACATTGAAATGAAACAATTATCTGCACAATGATATTACTTGCTGAGATTTGTTAAATCTGTGTATTTCATCCAGAAATAAAACTGTTCTCCTGTGAAGCATTTTCAAGTCATTGGCAGCAACTTTGGCAACCTCTTTAACATCACCGACACTACATGTTGTTGCTGACAATGTCACAAATTTGATATTACCCTTGGCTTTCACCTTGTGGGCAATAATTTTGGCAAATGTTGTCTAAAAAAAAAAAAAAAGTAAAAAAAGTCAAGTACCCCTTTCCGAACTTGTGATCTATAGGTCTGATGGTTAACCAGTATGCAAACTGGCCATCACTATGACCAACCGCCTTTTCTTTCTCCAACTAATGTCTGGTACCCATTAGAGCAGGGGTTCTCAACCTGTGAGTCCCAACCCCCTTGGGGGGTCTATTGACGTTTTGCCAGGGGTCGCCTAAGACCATAAAAAAAAAAATGAACTTTTTTTTTACTATTCTTCTATCGCTGTGAATGTGTGCTGGGGGGTCACAGCAAAGTGGGGCATTGTAAAAACGGGTTGCCGAGCTTAAAAGGTTGAAAACGGCTGCATTAGAGCTTGGTGGACTCAGGGGTGTCCTAAAATGACAGAAATTCAGAGTGCCAGTCTTTGGTTCAGAAGTCAAGCACATGACCACTTAGCCCCCCCCCCCCAAGGCCAATAGTCTGTGTCACAACACGTGTTTTCGTTGTGCTGCCGGGGATTGTATTATGTTGAATAAGATGATGAAGAAGATCTAGAAACACACCTGAAGAATACTTTCAATAATAAAATACAGGAACCTTTTAAATTAGTAAAAATATTCTAATAACATGTTCCTTCTTTAAACTCTTTTACTTTGTTATTTATAGTTTGATTTTTAACAAAGTAGAAAATAATTTTTTAAATCCTTTTGCACATGACCTTTTTGAGTATATCAATTCTATTTTACTGTGAGGACACAATTACCTTGCCACAACCTGGAGGCCCATGTAAAATAAGTGATGGTAAATGGTTACTGTGACTAAGTACTTGCATTAGCAAACTTTGCTTTCCTGCGGAATTTTCTTGACCAACGAAGTTCTCAAAACTTTGTGGACGCATTCTTTCAGCTAAAGGAATATTGCTTGAGGACTGACAGTTAACATTGGCAGACTTTCGGCTTATGCCATGATTAAGGCTTGCAGAGTCTTCTGTCTTGCTTGAACTAGAAATAATCTAGGGAGAAAAAAATATTTTTACCTCTGTGAGTTTTGGCATAATAAACAATTTTAATTAATAAAACACACTTTCTCTGAAAAATTGTATTTTAAAGAAATGAGGTTCTGGTTGTAGAAAATAATGCTAACATTGATTTCAAGTGACTCTTTTGATTTTTGTTTTTATCTGACTCTCCTTTATAGTTGAATCTTTTGCTGGATGAATGAACTTTAGGTAATTAGAGGCCTTAAGCAAAGTGAATTTGAGTCATGTCAGACAACTTTCAAACCAGGACAACATCAACACAATGCCACTAAAGGGCTAGCAATTGCTAAAAGATCTAGCTGTATCATCAACTATCTTGCAGCCACCTCTATAAAGGTTTAATCCTAAAATGACTCTTGAAATTTTTTTGTGTGGAAATAATACTTCTCAAGCTCTTAAAAGATTAAAAGTGATTAAATATTTAATTAGGCTACAAGTTTTGAATTTACACCAGAGATAGTGTCAATAGTCTATTTATAAAAATAACAAATCATGAAATTAAAAATTGCACTTTTAATGAAAAATCTGCTGTCCACCATAATGTTTACAAGTATTATTCTTACCTTCCGTTCATGTGTAGTTTGATCACATTTTTTCTTACACTCTGATCTTTTATTCATTGATAAAAAACTCCAGTCAGAACTTTTCCTTTTCTTACTGTCAGGCTCTGTCTGTGTCTGGCTAATATCCTGTTCCTCATGGTTAAGGCATATGTTCACATGCTCTGATATCACAGAGGGGTCAAAGCCATGGCAACAAACAGGACACTCAACTTTTTGGGACATTTGTTTCAAATTGGTATTTAAACTAGTTATACGCTACGCGTGTCTAGTTTGGAAATCTGAGTCTTGTGGTGGATGAACTAAAAGTACCTAAGATTCCAAATGCATAAAATAAGAACATCATGAAAAACAACTACAAAAATAGATAAAGATTGAAGAACAACTAAGATAAAAATCAATTGACTATTGCTTCAGGTTGAGCTTTCAGGGTAATGTAGATTATATAATAAGCATTTTAATATCATTTCATTCACTATATATAATTATTTATATTTATAATACATTTTTGTAAGTATGGAGGATAACTAATAACTAGCTATTTTTGCTGTTTCTGTTGTAAAGAATATAGAAAGTGTTGATAATCTATGCATTTTGAATGTATTTCTTATATGATAATTTTTGTGCATGCTTAAACATTGAAAAGTCACATTTCTGAGCCCTTTCCAAAGTTAAACTAAGTCATTTTTTATATGGCAGCAAAGATTTTTCATATGTATTGTGATAGTGAGTTTTTTTTTTTAATTTAGATATAGATATGACAGAGTTAATCCTGTATGATGATAATGATTTTTTTTTTGCACTAAAATTGATTAGGACACAATTATAAGTGATTACTTTAGTTTTTTGATTAGTTTGTTGCTGGATATGATGGAAAGAACTGTTTGTGTCTCTCCTTTATAATTGTTTCACTCTTAGTCATTTCAAAATCATGTAATCATGTAATAAAGTTTTCCATTTGAACTAATTAAGATAAGGATTGTACTGTATATTGTGTGTTCTTTTATAACTCATATATCCTCTGATTCTATCTGTATGTAGAAATACAGTATATAATGTCAGCTAATGCATGCTTGAGTTAATTTTTTTTTACGATTTATCCAATTTTACGAATCATAAAGACAGGTAGGCAAGATGTGCATCCATAGTAGGTGATCCCAGGACTGATAGCTAACATCTTAAACAAATACTTTGCATAAGCTTTCTCAGCCCCAGGAGACAAAGACATATTACTTAATTTGAACCAAGTAGACAACATAGGAGATCTATAATTACAAGAAAAGGGAATCCAAAAATTATTAGCCAACCTCAAACCTAATAAAGCATCCGAGCCTGATGGCATTCCAACTAGACTTCTCAAAGAACTAAGCAGTGAGCTAGCACCAGTGTTCAAAATACTTTTTCAGGCATCTCTTAGCCAGGGAAGAGTACCAAGGGCCTGGAAAGAAGCTAATGTCACCCCTCCATTTAAGAAAGGAGAAAAATCTGACCCAGGAAATTACAGACCAGTATCACTAACAAGCATCACATAAAATCCTAGAGCACATAATATGTAGCAACATCATAAACCACTTCTATTAGACAAACATAATGTTCTTACTCCATACCAACATGGCTTTAGGAAATATAGATGTGAAACACAACTAATAGGACTTATTGATGATTTTTCAAAAGGCTTAGACAACAGTGAGCATACTAGATTTTTCTAAAGCTTTTGACAAAGTTCACCACCATAGTTTGCTAAAGAAATTAAAATATTTTGGCATTGATGGTCCACTGCATCAGTGGATTAAAGATTTTCTGATAAGGAGAGAACAAACTGTAATAATAAATGGCTCTAAATCAACACCAATAACAGTAAACTCAGGCGTACCTCAAGGAACAGTCTTAGGACCACTATTATTTTTAATTTACATAAACGATTTACCAAATTGCATTAGTTCAGGGAAAAAAATCAGATTATTCACCACGATTGCATAATATATACTACAATAAAAACAACACAAGATACAGACATTTTACAAAGAGAATTAGATGAATTACAAAAATAGGAATCAAATTGGAGCATGTCTTTTCACCCAGAAAAATGTCAGTTATTGAAAGTAACAAAAAAACTAAAACAAATTAATTCCACATATTTTATTCATGGTAAACCAGTAACACAGACTAAAAATGCAAAATACCTACTTTATATATAATAAATGAAAAACTGTCATGGAATCCTCATATTGATAAAGCTATAAAAAAATCAAACAAAGCATTAGGGTTTATTAAAAGAAATTTCTATAAATCCAATAAGAACATAAAACTAAAATGCTATTTAACCTTGTTTAGGCCAATAATAGAATATATGCATCCTCTGTTTGGGACCCCTCAATTCAGGAAAACATTAAGAAACTTGAACAGACACAAAATAGAGCAGTGAGATTCATAACAAATGAATATTCACATTTGACTAGAGTAACACCTTTAGTAAAATCACTAAATTTAGAAAGCCTTCTGCCTTCAGGACAGAAGACACAAAAGTAAAGTAGCAATTAGATCTAGATCTATACACAAAACACTGAACCATAATCTTCAAAAATACAAAAACAAAACTTAATAAAATACTCAGAAAGACACAAAGATAAAGGCACAATCCTCGTCCCATATGCTAGGACTCACACAAATTTGTACAAATGGAAATGCTCTTTCTTAGATTAGAGTTTAGAGCATGGAATGGGTTGCCTGAGCTAGCCAGGAAAACCATGCAGTGACCGTAGTGACTTGGCAGAGGCAGAATTTAAGTCACTCACTTGACTCACTGGTTAATAAAATTATTAATAATTTAATATGCATGACTGAATGCATGACGTTATCTCATGATAATCTCATCTTTTTTTTTTTTTGAAGTAACTCTGTACTAGAAATAGATCTATATAATATAACTTAGATCTATAAGATAATATATTTTATATATAGATCTAATTATTATAATAATATAATTATTATAATAGAATAAATAGTATTTATAATAGATCAATTTAGTAAGCTTACTATCTGATCTATAGTACAACTAGATCTGGTAGAAATAGTCATAGAAATAGTACAAGGCCAAGACTTCACTTTAAATTTAAAGGCTTATATGTCTTAGATTGATAAGCCCTAAGTGGCCTAAGCTGAAGCCCCTAAATTAGGCTAAATGCCCTAAAACTAAAGTTGAAGTTAAGTCTAAGTTATAAAGTTATCTATACATCCGATACTCCGATACAATACAGATTAAATATATATATTAATATTGATATTCTGATATAATAATAATAATATAGATCTAGAATAATCTAGATCTATGACTATAATATATTGTTGTATTCTGTAACAATGGCTGATTGATAATACTAGTAATAGATCTACTAATAATAAACCGTAATAATAGTGTCATTACTCCATAAGTCCATTAGTGATATTCAATATCAAATTGAAGATGCCATACACAACAGAAGCAGTGAGAAAGAAGGGTGAAAGTGCAACGGCGCCTGGTGACTAGATCTACATAATTGTCATAATATGCCCAACGGTGCACAACCTGCGATCGCAGTTGTGTATCAACTTGATTAATAATCAAGGATCGGCCTCTTTAGTTTTAGTCACACAAGTGACAAGAGCTTGCAAGGGGAAAAGATCGTCTCTCGAGACGTAAAATTAAAAATGCCACAGAATATCAATATTGATATTGATATGGCTGCCTAGATCTAGATATCATTAAGATTATATGGGATGGTAATTTGGAACATTAGTTAAATTTAAAACAACTCTAGATATAGATTCTAGATCCATATATTTTATAGGCCATAAAATGGTGAAACTTTACTAGATTCTAGAAATAGTAGACCCACATTTGACAAAGTTAGCTTCTCTCAAAAAGTCTATGGCTTCACTCTATAGTTGGCAGCATTTCAACTGCCTAAATTAGTTTTGATAAAAAAAAATTAGATTCGCTTTTTGTGAGGATATGATAATGATATGTCGCGAAAAAAAAAAAGGCTAAGTCTGTAATTTAGAGTATTTAAACGTTTGTAAACGCGCACGATTTGTAAACACCCATCGTACTTTTTTAATCACGGCGCTTTTATTGTAAAAGGAAAGGGAAAACTATTACATTGGTAATGCGCAGGCATCATTTCTGCTTACTTCCTGCACGTCTGCTATTTGCTGCTATCCAGACGATCAAAGTTACATTAGGTCAAAGACCATAGGTACGTGAACTTTTTTTCTTTCTGCTACGTAGGGAAAATGAAACCAGGTCAGGGGAGATTGCTATTTTTAAGCATCCTGACGTATTAGCTATAGCAGACTTGTGTTTTAGGGTTGAAAAATGGTTGAAAAACACGCACTAAACAGCCCAGATTATTAACTGAACAGAATTAGAAATAAAAGGGGGGTGTTTACAATTATTGACAAATCTCACAGAGAAGAAAATGGAAACAGTAGTATCATATAATTATAAGAGTAGAGCTAACTATGACTAAGTTAGATCTAATTAGGCCTACTTTATTGATTTGATTTGTTTATAATACTTTTTTTTTCTCTGTGACAGTCTAGATAGGGCCTACCAGTATCCAATACTTGATCATCTATTAGTGTCTATATGGCTTCAGAAAAGAAAGGAAAATATGGCGGGAAAATTTCAACAGGCATTGAAAAAGAAAATAGAAGAAACTAATAGGAAGATGATTGTCACTAAACTACAAAAGGATGAGTTTAAAAGAAAAAAAAGGAAAACGCAACTAACAAAGTTGTGAAGGACAAGAAAAAGTAGAAAAAAAAATGCACAAGCAAGTTAAAGAAAGGAAGAAACTAGAAGATAAGAAAATTAACAAACTGAGTACCGGTACTTCAAAAGACATAGATGAAGACAGTGATGAGACTCCATTATTAAGAAGGGAGATGGAAAAAGAGCTATCTGCTGGTGTTGGTGGTGCAACACAACTAACAAATCAAACTACAAAAGATCATTGCTCAGTGGCAAAAAGGTGGAAATATTTAGATCCTGTGAAATATGTGATTGGTGGCTTCATGCCAAAAAATTTGACAAGTGAAGAACTTGAAGATCTTTCTTTTGTGTGTTAATCATGCTGCTCAGATCAATGATCTTGACATTGGGTTTAAGGTTTATGTAAATATGCAAACTTTAATTGTATAAAATGAGTTAACATCTGGTGTATGTCTGTTTTAGTGAATGTAGTATGTGTATACAAATTTATATATGTAAATATCTAAATGTAAATATGTTTAAAAAAACAAACATTTCCTTAAGTTGCAGCTAAATAAATATTTAAAGGCTAAATGTGTATATAAATATGTAGACATTTTTTGTAAAATTGTTAAGATCAATTGTAAATATTGGCTGTATATTTGAAAATATAAATGTGAATATGTTTTAAAAAAAACATTGCATTGTTATTGTGTTTTGTAAAATTGTAAAGATCAATTGTAAATATTGGCTGTGTATTTCTATATATAAATGTAAATATGTTTTTAAAAAATTGTGTTGCTATTGTTTTATTTCTTTGAAATCAAATTAATAAAAATACAAAAATATTTAAAACAGAATCTAAATATTAAACAACTCCTGCATAAAGAAAAAAAAAGAACATGTATTTTATATAAAAAGGGGGGGGGCATTAATCATGATATCACCTAAAATACTACAAGTCTAGGCAACCATAATTATACTCCAAACTAAATAAAAAGAAAGAATAGATGATGGATTAAATGTTAAAAATAACTTTAGATAGGAATCTTAAATGAAAATTATTTTTCAAAGCATTTTAATTAACGTGTTTACAATTTTTTCTCAGTGTATACATTTGTTGCACCTCGGGAAAATGGTGTTTCCAAATGTTGCCGACCCTACTGTAAGTTTACATGAATTTCAATATGAAAAATGTAATGCAGAGACTAAAAATAGACCTATCATTAAAGATTAAAATTTGAAGATTTTCTGGGTACTTTCTTTTTTTTTCTAGGTATTGCCATTACTGAACTATAAATAAAAAACAAAAGATCGTGCCAAAGTGTTTACAAACGTTTAAATACTCTAAATATCACATTTTGATCTAGTTTTCTATAAGTTTAAAATCAACGTTACGTTATTCTGTTTAAAACATTTTTAGATTAGTTTGTCATTTTAGCTCTAGATTCTAGTAATGTTGTCACAGCGCCTTAACCCTACATTTTGTTTGTTAACAGCGCTCTATAAATTATTATTATTATTATTATTATTATTCAATAACTATATCATCTCTACGATTAAGATTCTCAAACACAACACATTGATAGGTCTAAATATTTACAGCGTTTTCTTTTTGTCAGTTTGTTACAGTGGCGTAGCTATGGTGAAGGAGGGGATGGGAGGAGAATCGGAAAATTTCCCCGGGCCCCTATAATACGGACATAATTTTATTCGGTACAATCTTACCGGATATTATTAACTGGGCATTATATTACATCATTTGGTAAATAAAATTCAGAAAAGAAAACTAATTACCTAACCAGCAGGAAGAGTCAGAAAAATATAGAATCTACCTCACTGACTGGTTTCTATAACTAAAATTTATTTTTTTCCAAGAAATAAATAAATGATTAATATCAATAAAAAACGTCATTAAAATATAAATATATACATTTAATAATACATCTAGAACAATCTAGGTCTATATCTAGAATATTATCAATATACATTAAATTCATTGAATCATCTTATCTCATACAATACAGACGTTATACTACCCTTTTTTTTCCATTGAAATCCTCGCTACCAAGTTCGATTACTGAGAATGCGTTTATTACTATCTGTATTACAAGAGTTGTAGTCCGTTGTCAAAGTATTCTACTTTCATGTTATATACCGATGTGTCACCCAACTTTTGAGTTATTCTAGTGGTATATCACTGCACTGGTGTGTCGTTCTTGTAGCGAGGAACACTTCTGATGTGTCATTATACCGGTATCACTGTACATGTAGATCCTCTTTGTCACTGTACTGATCTATTATTCTCCTGATATGACACTCTACTACTGGTGTGTCATTTTATTGATGTGTCATTATACCGGTGTGCCACTCTATTTTACTTGTATAGGTTTGTAAAATATTTGACATGTTTCTGATGTTCCTTCAGAGCTGAAGAGGATCTACTTTCTAATCATAACCTCTTGAATGACGACGGGAGAGGGTAATGGGCAAGGTATGAGCGCGAGACCATATAGAGACTATTGAACGACCAAGCAGCCATCGGTTGATGCGAGATGGACCGAAAGTTGAAAGTTTTGTGTGACAACTGTTGACAGTGAAGTTAATTATGTGAATTTTAATGATACAACCTAATTTTGTTAGTTTTTGTTTCTTTGTTAAAATAAAAGTAAAGTTCCCCTTTCAGACCGTACTGTCAATAGGGCAGATGCTATTAAGGTCATCTTTAGTTTCTTTAGCCAACGGTTAACGTGCAGGGTACTATGTGGAGAGAACAAATTTGACAAGCTCTTCATTCTGTGGGAATGATTTACTCAATAACCTCAAACAGCGATTCTTTGTCAGAGCAATAACAGCAACATGATTATTTTTGTATGGGCTTCAGATAGTTGTTACGATGGCCCCGAGTTGTACTCTTTATAGGCGCTTCCATCTTTGGTCATAATCTTTATTTTTTTAAAGATAAATCCAAAACTTATACCGAAATATTTTTTCTTTAGTTTTTGGAGAAAGAAAAAATACCTGCCAGAAGAAAAATACCGGTATATACGAATTAACAAAGTTTAGTTAATTAATTACACATAACATTACACCTGAAAAACATGATGAAAATGTGTTGAAATCTTCCCCAATGTAGAAATAAACTGTTTAATTGGTTAGGTAGATTTTCAGGACGAATAGAGGATCTGTCTACAAGACTTTTAACTTGACTGACCTACTTTACCTGGATATTAAGCAATAGCAAGCTCAATTATATCTTCTTTTTTAATCTATCAGTTGATTGCAACAAGGGCGGGCTGTGCGTTAAAGCATGCGATGCAAAAAATAGTTGTGTGCCATATGATGGGTATCCATTTCTAGGTATCTTTAACTTTAAGTGTAAATTTTGATAAGGCATCTAAAATTCATCACATGCGAAATCTATTTTATTGAATTTCTGTAGGCTGGTATACTATAAGTAGGCCTAAACAATGGGCTTAATCCATTTAATATCGAATTTAACAGATAGTGACATAAAAGCAAACTCTCTTCAGCAGTGGCGTAGCAAGGTACCCGTGGGCCCGGGTTCAAGAATTTGTCGATGGGCCCCCCTCTCCCCATATGACACATATTTTGTGTGACAAAGAAATCCAGTAGTATGTATGTATCAGTACATTTACTAAAAAGACATTCCAATGCAAGTTCAATAACAGATTGGACAGAATTACTGAAGACCATGTTTAACAGTTCAAGAACTGTTTAGCAAAGTAAATCTAATGTGCAAGTGGCTGCTTTTGTTGAAACAATAAATGAAGGCTATTCGATGGGGTAGATAGGATGGAGGATTGGGGGGGGGGTCCAAATTTGAAAATCTCACCGGACCCCACTGACAGGGCCGGTCCCAACAATTGTGGGGCCTTATGCGAAACGGATTTGTGTGGGGCCTAGTCTGTGTGGGAATAAGGATAATAAGTGAAAATTAAGCTTTTGTACCGATATTAGAAACAAAATTGACTTCATTCCTTACTAAGTACGAAATTGCGATCAAATTAACTTTAATTTACGAATCTTGCAACCTGCCAGTGACTATAAAAGTAAATAAAGTAATGGAACTTCCGATTAGGGTGAAAATTCACTCGATCATTCCATTTTATTACATGAAAACTGACAATGCCTTTTTTCTTTTATCGCGGGTAGGATTAACTTTTCCGCAATAAATGACACCCACAAATGACCCTTTTGTCTATTTTTCATGATATTTTTTGAGTTTTTTTTATGAGACTTTAATAAATTTAGGAGATTTCCAGGGATTTTTGTATATACTTTGCTATTTAATAATTTAAATAATTACACCTAGAATTAGCGCGGGGCTTATCAAAGCGCAGGGCCCACTGAGGGGCCCCAAATGAGTGTCCGAAATTTGTTTTACATTTAATATTAAATATTACGCCTTTATATAATGTCACGATGTCATTTGTCAAAATGCAGGGGTCCCTAAAGAGGTCAAGCTTCTCGGGCCCCAAATCCTTAAGTACGCTACTGAGGCTATTGTACTGTTCACATTGTATGTAATTAAAAGATAGATGGTGATATATTATTACTTAGGAATATTTTTCATGATTTTCTGCAATTTCTTTGGGTAGTTCATCGGAGTTCACAAAACAATTTCAGAAAATAATGTAATTTTAACACTTTTGTAATCCTCTTTGAGTGCTGTAAACCATGATAGAGAAAAATGGCACAGATTTGAATCTCCTTTAGGTGTTTTACTAAAATTGCATTGCCCAAGTCTATTATCTCGTTTTGAATTTGTGGGTCGAGGTAAAGGGTTGTGTTTTTTGTTTTCTTAAGAATTTATGTACAGCTAAGACATTGTTGTTGTTACTTGTGTCCCTAAACAATACACTTTGCGATGGCAATTAAATGAAAGGTTCTTGCATTTTAAGGTTACAACTATCATTTACTATGCAATGAATTACTTTCAGTCAGTAATTGTCAACTTTTTTTATGTGCTCTTTGTTTAAATCATCCACCGTTCTCAGTCATTACGGTTGTCTGTATGTTGGGCAAGCTTGTTGGTTTAGTTAAGTGATTAGGCCTATCTTTTTCTTTTTGTTGAAGAATCAGTTTAAAAACAACGGTTGGGTAGAGATCCGAGACCATCCTTACGTCTTTTCAGTGCACATACCAGACGAACCTACCCCACGATAAATGTAATTATCGCTATATCTTAAAAGTGTGTTAGGCCTATAAACCTCCTCCCCAATACAGTTAAAATAAGTAGCTAAAAAGCCAACATCTTTAATGTTTCCCAAAGTAACAAACAGAATATGTTTTTGTTTAATACCTATTCTAAGTCTAAATCTGAGTTCTGGTAGCCTAATGGGAAAAAAAGATTCTTACTTTTTAAAATAGATAAAACTATCAACGGCTTAATTAACATAGATGGAAAAAAACAAAAGAAAGAAGAAAGTATGGGACCCAAAAGTCACCACGCACCAACGCACCGTCACCACATTACAATAAACCCGATGAATACAGTTCCTTGCAATGATTCCAACTGTAAAAAAAAATTGTTTTGAAGTTGATATAAAGTTCAGGATATTTGAAGGACACTTTTTTTTTAACCTTTTTTTTTTACAAAATTGCTGTGTAAGGCAGGCCATAATTGGTCATTAGTCATGGGACCAGGCGATATTAAACCCCTACGAGCCATGTAGTGCTGTATTTACAGTTGAAGAGGTCTTACGTTTTAAGCTATTTGAGATATGGGGCCTCATATAAGTCCAGATATTGTATGTAACTTCTAAGTATTTCATGGAGGCCCTAAGCTAGATATTATGTTGCATAGAGGGGCCCTGGACCCATGGTTGTTTAACCATCGGCTGTGGGCCCCTAAAGGGTCGTGGGCCCGGGTTCATTGAACCCCTTCGCGCCATGGATGCTACGCCACTACTCTTCAGTTGGTCTTTAATTGGTTCAAATCAAATAGTTTTGATTCAGATCCCAGTAGGCCTATGATAACACTGAAACGACTTCTATTTGAGTTAAAGAAATATAAGTCATAAGTTAAATTGCTTGTGTTTGTTAAGAGATTAATGTGCATAAGGGATTGAACTTCACCAGAAGCAATGTATAGGGATCTAGCTTATTAGGGCCTACTTCTTCTTCTTCTTCGTTCTCATTGTTATGTTGGAGGGTTCAGATCACTACACCAATATCTGAGATGAACTGCGCAGTGGTTTCCAAGTCAGGGAGCTCTCCATATAGTTTTCTTTCTATTGGGGTGTTTTGCGGCCAGTGTCTTAGACGGGCCTCTTGGTACAGAGCGCAGTCTTGGAGGACATGGTCGGCATTCTCTGATGACACTCCACATGGGCAGATATCACTGGTTCCTATTTTGAGCTTCCGGTACATGTGTTGTCGCATTCTGTTGTGTCCGGTCCTGAGTCGAAAGATTACACCTTGATCTTGTCGGGATAGCTTATAGTAAGCATCATCTTTCTTGTGATTTGGATGTGAGATTGTCCATTTCTCATTTATTTTATTTATAACTAATTTCTTCATTTCTTCCAGGTAGAGTGCAGAGTTAATTTGTGAGCCACTTCTTCCTTCCTTAGCGAGTGTGTCAGCCTTCTCGTTTCCCTCTAGTTGAATATGAGCTGGCACCCATATTAGGGCCTACAATATTACAGAAAATCTGTTAGACTTTTATTACACTGTAAATTTAGTTTGTAAAAGATGTTTTTATAAACGGCAATGCGAGGATTAAACGCGACGCTCCATCGACCCTTTTTATAAAAGACTATTTTCAAAATCTTTAAGTTTTATAATGACTATACTGTAATTCCAAACGCTCCATTTGATATCAAACGATATGGCCATTTAAGGTTTGACTGTTCATTTGGGTACTGTGACACACGGGTGGGCTTGTTGAGATATTTTTTTTCAAACAAGCAATAAAGATGGGATGTTTTGCTTTTGCAACTATGTACCTTGGTCACCTAACAAAGAGGGTTGGGGCAGGGCTGGAGTTCGAATCCCGACTCGATAAGATTTGTGTTTATTGTGCCTAAAGGCAGCACGGAAACTTCCCAGATACCCCACCCAACTGGTCCACAAATGACCGGACTGCTATAAGAATGAATGATGCGCTTTACACAAGTATATACCACCTTTTGTACTTGATCTTGGAAATGTTCCAGAGCAGAACCAGAGGGCAACGGAACCATTACAGAAACAAAGTCAGATTGCCTTACACAGGGGCGGCCCTAGCAGTGCGCGGGGCCCTGGGCAAGCGTCATGTGCGGGGCCCCTAGCGGTAAAGGTATAATATATATATATATATACATCGTACCACATCTCGTTAACGGGCTAATCCGTCTCTAACGCTGTAACAATAACAATACAGTTTGTCCGCCTCAAAGCTGTGGGCTTTATTTTTGTAACAAAACATAGAACATTACGTGGGTACTTATATAATACAGACGTTACTTCAAAAAGATGATTACGTCCTACGCGTCATACATTCAGTCATGCATACTAACCAATGACTTGAATTTTGCCATGAATAAGATAAGTGGAATTAATTTGTTTTAGTTGTTTTTTGTTACTCTTAATAACTAACATTTTTCTGGGTGAAAACATGCTCTAATTTGATTCCAATTTCTGTAATTTATCTAATTCTCTTTGTAAAATTTCTGTATCTT
>JADKLZ010000167.1:7017600-7031272 GCA_021533235.1 Biomphalaria straminea
ATTTGAAACTAACATAAATGAATCTATATGGATCTATAATTTAAATTTCCAACTGCATCTATCCTTACTCTCTCTCTCTCTTTTAAATTCCCATCCATAGACCCTCTTCTTGTTTTCATTTTAGCTAGTTTTGTCACAACCTAACCTCCCCCCCCTTTCAATGCTTCTAATTTTTTTTTTACAAGACTGTCTCTCCTCTTCCCGCTCACTGCCAGTTTGATAGGTTGTCATTACACCCGCTTAGTGTATACCTCGCTCTCCTCTCAGCCAGCTCACTTGGCGTGCTCACATGCAGTGGATGTAATCTATGGCTTCAAATTAGCAGCCCGCTCTTTTATCTTTCATTCATAAATACTGCGCTCTAGATATCTCGATTTAGGTCATGTTTACTCCTCAAACAAATCGTAGATATGCCTAACAACTAAACCAGTGTAGGCCATGGGCGTAGCCAGGGGGGGGGGGGTTCTTGGGGTTCAAACCCCCCCCCGAAATGAAATCCCCCCCCCGAAAGGGGGGGGGCGGAATTTACTTACTGATTTTTTTATTAGATCTTGTTAACTTTAGGCGAGATTTCAATACTAAACCATCATTTGTCCCAGTGCAGCCAAGGGATTTTGAGTTTAAAACCCCCTAACAGGGGGTTTTGCAGTTAAACACCCCTTTTCTATAGAACAAAACAAACAAAAAAAACAATGTAAACGACAATTTCGAAATTCCAAGAGCATAGCTAAAGGGGGGGGGATTTAAAAACCCCCTCCGAAATTTTCGATAAAACCCCTTCTTCAATGTAAGACTATCCATACATCAGTCACCGGCTTCTATGAGCGTAGCCAAGAGGGGTTTAGTGTTTAAACCCCCCCCAAGCGGGGCTGGCCGTTTAAAACCCCCTCTTCAATATTTTAAAAGCAAATTACACACTCAAAATTTTATGTGCGCAGCCAAAGGTTTTTTTTTTAAGTTTTAAACCTCTTATAACAAAAATAATTACACACTCAAAATGCTAGCGTAGCCAAAGCGGATGGGTTGAGTTTAAACCCCTCTTCAGCGGGGTTTAAAGCACAAAAAAATACTTCTTCAATATAAGGAAAGGAAATTACACACTAAAAATGCTTTGAGCGTAGCCATAGGGGGTTTTGAGTTTATACCCTCCTTCAGCGGGGTTTGAAGCTAAAAAATATCTCTTCAATTTAAAAAAAAAAAAGCAAATTACACACTCAAAATTATATGAGCGATGCCAAAAGGGGTTTTGACTTTAAACTCCCCTCCAGCGGTATTTGAAGCTAAAAAATACCTCTTCAATATAAAAAAAAGCAAATTAAATGCTATGAGCGTTGCCAAAAGGGTTTTTGAGTTTTAACCCCCTTTTTAATATAAAAAAGCAAATTACACACTCAAAATTCTATGAGCGTAGCCAACCCTATGGAATTTAGAGTTTAAACCCCCTCCTCCAGAGAGTTTTTTTTTAAAGTTTAAACCGCCTACGGATGATTTTGAGTTTAAAATCCACCCACCGAGAGCTTTTAGGTTGAAAATACATTATTGTAAAGTAAACTAAATACACCAAAATCTATGAGCGTAGCTATGGGATTTAATTTTGTTTAAAAAATGATTTTGACAATAAAAATTTCCTTTTCGATATAAAATCTTTAGCAAACTACAGACACCCAATTACACGAGCTTAGTCAAGAAAGGTTACACATTTCTACCAGTGGCTGGGCTCCATTAATAAAGTGCAGTGAATAGTCGTCTGCGAAATTTAAAAAAAAAAAAAAGTAGCTCAACAAGATGCCTAAGTCAGATTTTAGGACTTAGTTATAGAGATCGGGTCTAAATCAAGGAAATCCTATGCCGAACTAGGAGTCGACCCCTTAGTAAGGTTGTGACAGAGCGCCGAATGAGGTTAGCGAGACATGTTCTCCGACAAAATAAATTACACCCTAATAAAAGTTGCGATGACATCCAAATACAACGTAGAGTCCTCAGAGCAGGTGGGAAGAGGCTTCAGAAATTGCCAGTCACAGATTTTTGTTGAAACATCTTGTGCGGGAGGGTCTAAGTCAGTAAGAATGGCCCATAAGGTTTTTGAAATAAAACTTTTTAATAGCAAGATAATGCACCATAGATACCTCAGAATATGTATTTTGTTGGCATTCAATACCGGAAATAGTGCTTGGCGGAAATATATTAAATATATTTTTATATTTTCGCGGGGGGGGGGGGGAGGCGGGGGGGGGGGGGGGGGGGTTGAAAAAAATCCCCCCCAAAACCCTCCCCGAAAAAAAATCCTGGCTACGCCCATGGTGTAGGCTTATTATATTTTAACTTATAAAACTTGAAATAAACTGAATTACGTCTTTGTAAACAATACTTAATATAAGTTTGATTATAATTTTGACCAGATCAAGTTGATATGAGATAAAATCAATCTATATATATAATCCTCAAAGTAAAAGGTCAAACAACCAGTAAATGGGAAGATCCCATGGCGCAGCACGCGGTGTGAATCCGCACTATTTTCATTCACAAAATAGCATAGGCATAAATAAATATAGACTGGAAAAAGGAAGTAACTTCATGTAACTTGAAAACTTATATAATAAATCTACTATTGAATTCGGATTTCCAAATTATGAAAAATGTAAAAATTACATGATCTTCAGTCTTAGAGATTAAACACAATTTATAGACATAAAATAAAGTACACACAATTGCAATGCACAAATTTTTGTTTCATAAAACTCTCTTATGAATTTGTGTAATGAATGGAAGGGAGGTTAAAAAAGTGGAAGCCGGAAGATTATTAAATTGTGTCGTAAGACTCTTGAAACTAGAACGATGATACACAGATAGATACTACTCTCAGGTTTGACTTTAGCACGGAAAATCTGTTATATCATGTTATAAAATGGTTCAGTTTAATAATTTATACACCTAAAAATTAGCACGGGTCCTAAGAAAGTGCGGGACCCACTGCGGTCGCATATGTTGCAATGCCTAAGGCCTGCCCTGCAAAATAGCGGCGTATGGTAAGCCGCCGGTCGACTGGTGTACTAATATTTTTCAACATGATCTAACGCACTACAATATTACAACCTTTCAGTGTGAAGATCTGGAGTTATCTGCCCTAACAAAGAAAATGCCAATTATCTTGCAATCGCAATCATCTTTCCACCGACAACATAGAGCAGTGATGCCCAACCTAATGCGAGATGCGTTCCATTTAAATTTCCAACGATCGTTTCGCGGGTCACATGACCGAAAGGGTACAAAAACCAAATGAAATCGACCTGAAACAATTTTATTAGAAACTTATATTAATTAATGAGACATTGGAAGTGGCTTCATTTCTCTACTTAAAATTTGAAAAACATTGTAACTAGTTTGACTACCGACTCATTTTCTGGTCTATTTTTAGTAAATATTCGAATCGTCCCATTGATCCTCCAATCTCTAGGTGTAGTTTAATATTCTTTTATTCGCGGCTCAAACCATGAATGTCGTCATATTTGTTTCATAATACCGCTATATATGTAGTTTTTTCTAAATTTTGATCTGACGTTTCGGCGGGCTGATAGAACCACGTCGCGGGCCGGATGTCGCCCGCGGGCCGTATTTTGGGCATCACTGCATAGAGCAAAACATTTATACACAGTGGCGTCATGATCATGAGTATTCTAACCGTTCTTATCTCTCCCAAGGTTTTCACTACTTCTACCACATATAGGCCTAAGGGCCTTTGATCACTACATCATAAATATGTGCAGGATAATGTTGACATCCATACCCTACATTAAATAGAGACAAAATAACAAATCCCGCATTACAATAAATCTACATCTATAAAATAATAATAATAAGGTTGCACGCAGCCTCAAAACGAGACAGCTGGAGGTCACTCACGAAGGCCTCGGAATACACATTTGAGACCAAACGAAAACCCGCTACCGAGGAGAAACGCTGCCGGCGAAAAGAAAATCTTAATCGACCACCGCTGACAAAAGGTAAGCTATCCCTTCATTCCCTAATATTATACCTACCTGGTATGGTACCTGGATGTGGCAAAATATGTAGGTCACCGATAGGGCTACACAGTCACGGAAAATACTGTTAGAGATTCGTTGACGTCCTTCAAAACTTTGCTACATTCTAGTATTCTACTTTTGGTATTTCTGTTCATATATCCTGTCGTCTGGCCCAGTATAAAAGAGATTGATGCACTCAGTATTAACCTGTTCTTCTCTAATGAATAGTGAATCCTGCATCCTTAAGATCGCTTTACTGATATTTTCATATTTTTCTGTTGCAATAACATGCTAGTATGAATTAAGTACTCTAGCTTAGCCACCACTTTGTTAATAATGAATACTTTAATTTTAAGGTACACTTGTGTTTAGTTTACTTTGTTTTTAGTACATCTGCTAACAAGAAAGTCAAGCAATGAAAGGTATTCATGTATTCACAGACAGCTGACAATCGTTTTGCGTTGGCCTCTAGTGTTTGTATTTTCAGAGAGACGGCAAACATATTCCCCGTCACACTTTCATAAACCCGTTCTTTCATGGGTCTAACAGCAACACCAAGAGTACACCAGGGAGTTGTTTATATGACACTCTATCACATCAATTAAAATATCAAATCAATTGGAAGCAGCGGCAAAGAAATTACATTTTTTCCCAGAGAACCGAGAAAGTGTGTGTTAGAAGTATTTTCTGATTAAGAGTTTTGATCAAATAGCTTAAGTAAGAGGGGTACACATCCATTCAAGTTTCTTTTCTGTCCTTCATTTATTACTGTTTGCACTTCTTCATAAATCATTGATAATGTAGCTGCCTTACCATGTCCCTGAGCCTATCTCTTTCCATGTGTTTTAAATTATCAGAACTGATACCATCAGCTTTTGGTCCTCTTAAAGAGGAATTTCCCACAACATTTCTGTCAGCTCAACATTACCATTGCTTCTGTCAATATATCTTACAACTTCAAAGATCTATGTTAGGTGTGTTGTAATACAAGATACCAGAGTACCTTGCAGCATTTATGTCTCTGATCTCTGATAAGTATATTCCTTAAGTGATTTGCTAAAACATTTATATATAGTTTTGGTACAAGCTCGGAAAGTAACATTTTTCTTTGGCATCACTGCCTTGCAATCGAATAAGTTATTTTTTCAACACTGGGTCATATTTGGATAGTGAACCCGCTCTAGACATCTACAATACTTTTCAAGTATGTGTAGATCTCTGGGTACTATGATACTGACGAAGACAATAAACAACAAACTATTAGAACAACCGAAACAGACATTATAGACCAACGTCTAGAGAACTTGTCGTGCCAGTCAAAACAACCAGAAGTGGCCAAGTTGTTAAGATTCCTTCTAGATATCAATTGGCCCTATTAATAGTGATGGGCAAAAGTTTATTTTGACTAAAAAAAATTAGTTAAGGCCATTGTTTAACTAGAAAAAAAAGTTTAGTTAAAATTGTAGCTTATTTTTTTTAGTTACTGACTAAAAAGTTTAATTAAAAATTTGTACAACTTTTCAATATGTGGTCAGGGTTGAAACGCGCATCCCTGTTTTCTGGTCATGTGATATCAATAACTTTGATTATCAAAAAAAAATGATGCAGTTAAGGGTAAAGTGAGATGCTAATAGAAGTTATGGGAGTAAATATTTGCAATTGAAAGTAGCAGTATTATAAAATGTTGAACATTTTTTGCCAAAAGCTTCGATGCAATATTATTATTAATTTATGAACTGCAGGAACATCAAGTACATTCTTTTTATAGACTTATTATTGAAATCTAAGAATCGACAGCTAGGCCTGTATAGATCTTAAAGCATTAGGATAACCAACTCCATAAAAAAAATCTTAATCCACACCCTCTCGTGACCATAATGTAAATAGACTGTGTCCAATTGATTTTAACGTCTGGTCAAATAGACATGCACATGTAGGCATAGTATACTGTACATGTGTAGTTGATGACAATACAAGACTTCCCTTCATTGTTTTCATTACGCGTTATGCAATAGTGTTTGCTTAATGTGGAGTGGTCAGACGAGGCATGGTTAGTCAAGGATGTTCTTTACACTAAGATAGTTACACACCCTCCCTGACCAGAAAGTAAATAGACGGTGTGTCCGTCTGCGTTTAACAACCTGGTCAGATAGACGTACACGTGTGGGCCTATATATAGTGTACTGAGTGTGCAGTCCATAATGGCAAGACAACCCTGTTTTTTCCCTTGCGCGTTTAACAGTTATGCAATAGTGTTAGTTGTATTTTTAGTGGTGCGACACGAACACATAGGCATGGCTAGTCAAGCATGTATTTTATACTATGAATTAGATATACGGTCAAATGTTTCTTAAAACTCCAACGATTTCGTTTTATATTTCATTGGCTACTAGATTTACGTTGTACTTTTTAAACTCGATCCAATTATCTGTTACTTAATGAGATTTTAAACTCTACCGGTATGAGTTATTAAAATTGTCGTTATATAATACGTTAATTTCATTTGTTCAAAAATAGTACCATTCTTTTCTAAAGTTTTTAAAAAATACAATCGCACATATTTATTTAGACATCTTGTTTTTTAGATTTATTGTCCATTAACGTTTATAGTCCTTGTTACTGATTTTATTATGGATAAATATTTCTAGGTCAACCCCCCCCCCAATCAAAAAGTTTGTTATTAATTTTCTTTAGTTTAGTTTAACTATATTTTGAAATTCATCATAAACAAATAGTTTAACTACTTTATTTTAGTTGATAACTATGTCTACCTTGATAAAGAAAGTCTCGTTATTATTATTAATTTACTAATGTCTACAGTAATTTTATTTATATATGTGACAACAGAACAATTTATACATGTTTTATGAAAATTATATTCTATATTGGTTGTCATTCTTATGTGTATATGTGCTTGTATAACTCGTTTGTAAGAATGTGTTCACGAAATATGTTTTGTGTAGTTATTCAGGGTATTAAAGCCATACTAAGCAGACATGGTTTTCGGCTCTCTGTTATCATTACAGTCTGAAAACTATAAACAGTGGCGTAGCAAGGTATACGTGGGCCAGAGTTCAAGAGTATCTTGGTGGGCCCCCCTACCCAAAAGTAAGACAAATGTATAGTGTGACAGAACTATTGTGGTATCTGAATGTATGAATATATTTTTAAAAAAGTCATTCCAATACTTTCTGCATTATGTAGATCTTTCTGCTCATTTTTCAACATTTTCAACGCAACGCTGACTGCGCTTACAATTCAGTATTCGTCAATAAGCAGAACATTGTTAGCGAATAATTCTAATTTTCTTCTAAGTGGTGCAGCTTCAGTGCATTTTTTCTACCTTTGAGAAACACAAACTGCTTTGGTACATCAAAATATCTTAATCTCATTGTTGTTAGAGCATTATTCCTTGATGACCACATTGATAGCAAAAGTATTTGAGTGTATTATATACTTTGCTCTTCCTATTGGATTCAAGACGCGCCTATCTTGAGATAATGTGAGCAAAAAACACCAAGTCATGGAAATCTGCAACGTCTTGAACACAGCTGACGGAATCATTTAAGACCAAGTTTAAGTCGTGATTAGCAAAGTTAACATAATGTGCGAGCGACTTCTTTTGATGAAGCAATACCCGAAGACCATTCTAGGTCCTACTATCCATTTAGGCCTATATTGGAAGCACCATCACAGCTTTGGCCTCGCAGTTTATTGAAGGATAAATAGGGATTATTCATTAGTTGGATCACTTTTCAGCCAATTCTGCAGACGTCTGGTTCTTACAAAAAGGAAAACCTAGCAATAATTCTCTTATTGCTATTTTCTGGGGTATTCCATCAATGCGATTAAAAACAGTTTTTTTTTTAAATCATGTTAATTTGATCACCTTTTTGTAATATGTTTTGAAGTGCTTGTTGTGTATTTATATTTCTTGTTGTGTGTTGTGAACTGATATGTTCTAGTGTGTCAAAATGTCATGGTGTCCTGGTCAGCTTGTGTGTGTGTGCACTGTGTTATTGTGAACTGTTTTGTAATTCTTGTTCAATAAAACCTAGAGTCTAGACATGCTTTCTAGTTGTGTTACATTAGGTTACTACAGTGCTCTTAACAATGAAAGAGAAAAATGGCGCGGATTGGACCTCAGTATTTCAACCAGAACTGCATTGCCCAACAACTCTATTTTCTCGTTTTGAATCTGAGGGGGTATGTTTTTCTGTCAAATTTCAATATTCATAGCATACATATACCTTTGGATAGATCAGCTATTTAGAGAGGGGGGAACTGCTGTGTGGGCGGCATCGTTCCGACAACAGGTAATACACAAGCATTCATTTCCGAAAGACACTATTCCATGATAATGTTTAGTAAAAATATAATGATGTTAACTTTCACTAAGAACTACGAACAAACACTAAGCATGGGTCAGAGAAAGACACTATTTCATGATTTACTTGGACATGTCACTATCTTCTTGTCTTTTTTTTATAAACCTGTGTTTTACAATATTTCCAAGTATCTACTTCATTGGGACGGACACGTACGTTTTAGAATCATTACTGTTGAGATAGTTATTTACAAACTCATTTAACTCAGTAGAATATATCCTATACATTTCATAGCAACAAAGAGTTGTTATAAAACATTATAAATACAGAAAAAAAGAAACCAATTGAGCTTTGATAAAATTGAATAATTAACAGCTGTTTCGAAATTTTAATCCGTGAATTAGTGTCATCCGTAAGTTCTCGCGTGGGCCACAACCAGCAAAGTATTATGGGCTCAAGTGCAATCATCCCCTTTACGACATTGTTTCTACCCTACAGGCTGTGGGCCCCCTACTGGTCGGGGGCCGGGGTTCATTGAACCCCTTCGCGCCATGGATGCTATGCCACTGACTATAAACAATATAATGAGTTTGAAGCTTTTTGGTATTACTTTTGTTTACAGACGTTTCTTACTAAAATAAGATATTTACGTCCTACGCATTTCATGTGTCAATCTCGTCATGCTAAATCATTGGTTTCCCTGGCTGACTCAGGCAACCCTTTCCATTAAAAGATAGAGAAGGCAGAACTTAATCTAAAAGTCTATTGCTTTGTCCTAGTTCATTCTTAAAAACTAGATTTGTTAATGACTTCATACTACGCACCAGTTTGCCATCAATTATAGCAGTACAAAAATTGATTTAGATCTAGATTGTTTTTAAATTAAATATTTTTTAAAACTTTAAGTGTATTAGGCCCTATTTTTAGATCTATGTTATTAAAAATAAACACAAAGAAACTTACTGTTTCTTTTCAAATGGCAGAAAGTAGAACTTTATACCCCTATGAGCTGTGAATAAGTTGTGGGGTTTGCTATTTTACGGCAGTGTGTATGTGTTAAAATTTAAAGAGCTAATTGTCACCCCTATTTTTTTTTGCTGTGTTTTCTAACTTGACCTCTCTCATCACTCTTTTTCAATGGAACCATCAAAAGACGGGGAGGGAAGGAGCCAAAACAAATGAGAGTGCCATCACACGTCAATTTCGACCAGCAAAATGATTAGGCCAAACACAACCTCCAAGACATCAAAGCAGTGTTGCAGTCCATGCCGCTCGTGCAGAGCAGAAAATACGGCCTAACGTTTTGCAAATGATAATACGTACAGTGTAGAGTGTAATTTTTTTTTATATTCTTGTTGAATTTCATACAAAATTAATTGTAATAATAATTTAAAAAACAACAACAGCAAGAAACGTCTCCAGGAATATGTGACACTTTTTAAAAAAAAGTTGTCTGGATTGAATTCTTTTTTCTTTGGTCAAGACCAGATTGGCCATTTGGTACCGGTCCACCAGGAATTTATCCGTTTACACATATAGCCAATCTGCCTCTGGTACTCAGACAATGGCTTAGAAACAATGTAAAACATTTGGGTTAGATTCTGTATGCTTCCATGATACAAGGGGACTAAGCTAGGTATTTTCCATCGTTTGGGGGCCCGAGGAACCTTGACATTTTTGGGGCCCTTGCATCTTGCGTAATAGTTAATTTTTAATGTAAAAAAACACTCATTTGGGAATTGTCTCAAGTGGGGGCCCGTGGAGATTTTCAAATTCTCCCCCTCCTCCCCCACCCTAGCTACGCCACTGGACCAAGCAAGACATTTCAACCAATGTTGAGAAGCATTTTAATAATATTTTTTTCTTTGGTTTTTACAAACTTTAAATGTTTATTGCTTTTAAGAAGACGTGTAATGCTATTTTTAAAAAGAAATTACTAAATTGAGTATTGATATAGGATATATATATATATATATATATATATATATATATATATATATATATATAGAGAGAGAGAGAGAGAGAGAGAGAGAGAGAGAGAGAGAGAGAGTAAGACTCTCAAAAAACAAACATGCATACAAATATATATTGCGAATGAATGTAACTGAGTATAAAAATAACAAAAATATATAAAAAAAACTCTTTTTAAATTCAAATATACTTAAATTTATTGAATATATATAAACATATATAAATATATATAAGTGTGCATATGTGTGTGTGTGTGTGGAATGTAAGATGCAAGAATACAGATGGAATGAAAGACTTTGAATGATTTCAGACCATATAATTTAATTAATAACAAAAAGGGAAATATCAGGAAAAAATGGCTTTCACTACTTTAAAATCACTCAGAGATCGTTAATTTATTTCCTCTTCGGTTTTACTCATTTCTGACAATGTTTATAACAGTTACATCAGACACTGGGCGGCGCGGTGGCTGAGGGATAAAGAACTTGGTCTCTAACTGCTCGGGGTCCCGGGTTCGAATCATGGTAAAGACTGGGGTTTTTTTTTTGGGGGGGGGGGGGATCTTTGGGCGCCTCTGAGTCCATTCAAATCTCATTGGTAACTGACATTTGTTGGGAAAAAACAAAAAGGCGTTAGATCGTTGTGTTGGCCGCTTGACACCCTCGTTAACAAAAACAGTTGCCTTTTATATCATCTTCCCCTATTCACCGCATGGTCACTGAAGGAAACTTAATTCATACATAACAGCACACAAATATTTCATTACATATCTATTTATTCACTTAAAAAAAAAATATAATACATAACATATAAATAAATTTGACACATGTGCATACATTTTTTTCTTTCGAATTATCATTTTTAATTCAGAAATAATCAACTGGATTTCATTTTGCTCTCAATACAGATCTTAACTACGCGTTATATATAAACATTATTAAATTAGTTGCTGTATAATATATTTTTTATTGGAGATTTTCAGATAAGTAGGCGTATCTAATTATATCTATAGTTTTTTTTTAGTGTATGTGGTAAACGAAAGACAGAAGCCTTTACTAACATTAAGAAGAATATATCTCAAAAAAGATAACCAAAACATTGGGTGCCTCACATTATTGAATATATTAGTACATTAGTATGAAAACACAATAATGGTGACATTCATGTAACTTTACAAACATGCACACATAATATTTTCGGTTGGTGTTTGACGGGTTCATGCTGAATTCAATAAAATACAACAGAAACAAAAAAGTTATTTGTTATTTTTGTTTACATTAAATTCTATTCTATACTTCACCTATTTTCTAATTTATTGCAGTTGTAATTAAATTTAAAATTCGAAACTTTAAATTGTAATATCTTTCTTTTATGTTTTTTCTAAAATGTGGAATTTTACAGGCGTAAACTACGAAGTTTGAAAGATGTGAGATAGAATTGGTAGTGTTGGTTATAAAATAGATAGCCGCAGCGGTTCTTTCAGTGTAAGCAATAAAAAGAAATGAAAATGTTTTGGCTATACAATAGGGTGTCATGAAGATAATAAATACAAAGGAAACCAAAAATATCAACTTAAACGACTTCGATTTCAATGTATGTAATATCCTGGCTGATAAATGTTGACGAATGTTAGCTTGGGTGCGGTGCTTGCGAAGAGTTAAAAATATGTTAACGTATATGAACAATAAAACGATAAAACAGAAAACATGCAGCGAGGGAAACACATATGCGTGACAGACTGTTACTGCAAAATCACTGACTAAACACGGGAAGCTACCTAACACAGAAGCGATATAATTACAGGATAATAAAGAAGCATAGTACTTTTTTTTATAAAGACGATCATACATCGATGACATAGTTACATGTAACCAAAGTTTGAGACTAATGAACACTATATTAATATAGTTAATGAATGTTAATGTTAAAATTGCTACGTGAAGTACATAAGAATCATCTTTAGAGAAAAGTGTATAGATATTCAAAAGTGAAAACATTAAATCGTTGACTGACATGGAGATGACAAACAAATTCGAAAAGTGTTTCAGTTCTTTAGTGACTAGGAATACGCTAATGAAAATGGAGTTAAATATAAGTGTAATTACAGACAGGATACATGCAAAAATAACACTTACAAACTGTGCATGGACACAAGCGATACAACTAGACACACCCGTTCCATTAACATTACTGCTCATGTTTTGGTCCCAAAATGTTTCATTGTCTTTCATTTTTACAAAAAAAAAAAAAATTAAAAGAAATTTAAGTAAAAGACTGACTTATAGAAATCAAGAACTTCTGATGTTTTAGTTGCTATGCTAATATGTATTGTTGTGTATGTGTGTGTTGAGACAAATACTATATATTAAAAGGTAATTATGCAGAATTGGAAAATAAAAACAACTAGATATTGCTAAATTTTGACGATAAATTAAACAATGTCAAGTAAGCTAAATTGAACATCATAATTGCCAATTAAAAAAAGGTTACAAAAACAATAAACCTTAATAAAATTGATACTGCTGTGCTAAAATGTGAATGCATATAATGTAAATCTATAATTGAATGCAAAACTTTGACAGTTTAATGTATGATTGACAAATTGGACATTAGAATTGCCAATTAAATAAAAGTTGCAAAAAAAAACAACCTTAATAAAATTGATACTGCTGTGCTAAAAAATGTGCATGCATTTAGTGTAAATCTTTACATGGATACAAACTCTGACAGTTTAATGTATGATTGATAAATTAAATATCAGAAGTGACAATGAAATAAAGGTTACAAAAAATAAACCTTAATAAAATTGATACTGCTGAGCTAAAAAATGTGAATTCATATAGTGTAAATCTTTACAAGAATACGATTTCTGACAGTTAAATGTATAATTGATAAATTGAACATCAGAATTGCCAATTTAAAAAAAGGTTACAAAATCAATAAACCTTTATAAAATTGATACTGCTGTGCTAAAGAATGCATATAGTGTAAATCTCTACATGAATACAAACTCTGACAGTTAAATGTATAATTGATAAATTGAACATCAGAATTGCCAATTTCTGACAGTTTAATGTATGATTGATGAATTAAATATCAGAATTGTCAATGAAATAAAGGTTACAAATGCCTACTTGGACAACCTTACGCTTACACACCCAGTATAATCAGAAATTAGCCACTTTACTGTTAGATTTGACATCAAGAGCTGGAGTGGCTGGAAACGAAAGTAAAATCATGTTTTAAAAAGAAACAAAGGTTAAATTGATCTTTAAATAAATAATATGCATAAGTATCATTGTCTAATAAATGTTTTAAATGTAGATTTCTAATAAAGTTTTAAAAAATGCT
>JADKLZ010000167.1:7031672-7043371 GCA_021533235.1 Biomphalaria straminea
TGTGGGTCTATACATAATGTATATGTTTCGGAAAAAAATTGTTTAATAAGGCTCTTGCCATTAGGTCTAGGTAAAGAATTTATGTAAAGTTTAGATCTTAAGATATAGTAACAATTAAGTGTTGTCTATAATCTGGACTAAGTTGCAAAAATTTATTTAACCATCGAACTGTTCCACAGGCAGAAAAAAAAATGTATATGGAAGAATACGGGTTAAAAGTCTAAATTGAGATTAAATACAATGCGCTGGTGCCAAACAAAATAATATAATTTTTCTTTATTCTAATTAAGAGTGATAAATATATGAAAAGTTAGAAGTACTGAAGAACAGACATTACAAAAACATATACAGTACATGCACGTTTTTTGAAGGTATATGTACACATACCAAATATATCTAGGTCATGGCTTCTTCACTTTTACATTTGAGCACTCATAATGAAGAAATTTTCGTTTTTTCTCTGGATAGGCTAGAAACAAAAGTAAAAAGTAAAATCATTAAACAAGGTCAAAGTAATCCTTAAACGGGAACGAGATATTGCTGTGCTTTTTAGATATAATTAGTGTACAGTCAAATAAATTTCTATAGAAGATTTCCTCGAATATTAAAAAAAAATGTCAAGGGCGCTATAATTCAACACTGTTTAATAAATAAAAATTAATTTACCTGTTATTAATACAATATCCCATTGTGTGGCAATTTTTATATCAAATCTCTTTTATTACCACAAGTCTTCTAAATTTTCGCTAGAAACCACTTATCATTAAAATAAAAAGTCTTAATAATTGTTATAGTATGGGACTATGAAAATTGTATATATGTCTGGGAGAAAAATTTGTTTTATGATGTTTTTTTTTGCATTGGGGTTATTTCATCTCTACGATATTAATAATATATATAGTTCGTCAATCGTACTATTTTTGTCACCCAGGGGTTTTTGTGCCTCTTCATGTGGCTGGTGATACCTAAGTGAGCCAGGAATGCACACAGCACTTATTATTCCAGCTGGGGCTAGTGTCATTGACCTTGCTTTTTTCCCTGACGCTTTTCTTCTGACAGCGCTGTTTTCTTTTCCTCAGCAACCTAAGCGCCAGTTTTCGCAGCACGTCGCCATGATGCTCTGTCATGTGCTCCTTTCTCTCATATATGACGGTCGGTGCTGACGTTTTTCAGAGAAACTTTGAGGGTGTCCCAAAAGCCTTCTCCTTGTCCACCTTGTGAGTGCTTTCCTTCCCTTAATTGGCCATACAGGAGTCGTTTAGGGATGTGGCGTTATTCCAGTTTTCCCATAGAAAATCGAAGCATCCAGTGGCGTAGCTTGAGAGGGGGAGGAGGGGGAGAATTTGAAGATCCACCCGGCCTCCACTTGAGGGGGGCCCCAAGTAAGTGTGCGAAATTTACTTTTAAATAAATTATTATTATGTTACTGTCATGTTATCTTGCTTTTCACTTTGTTATATAAGTAGTATGTATTCCACACTGATTATTAATACTTTCCGTGTGGGGTTGCTCTCAATTTGAAGGAGTAGTGCTGACTAGAGTCGTGTTAATCTCAGAAAGTAACTTGGGATTTATGATAATTTATTTCATCATCCTTATCATTTAAGAAGAAACCCGATAATAGCACTGAAAACAAAAGGAGACTATGAAAGTGTCGAAGAAAGTATCAATTTTCAGATGATTTTTTAAGAAAAAGAAGCAGTCGAAGAAGTGAAAATGTCTCTGACTAGAGAAGTAGTGCTTAAGAGACTCTATGGGAATACATTAAACAACAGTCAGAGAAAAGTTCTGATGTAAGTGATACAGATAATGATGAGTCAAATGATGGTCTTCCAACATCACTTTCTCCAAAAGTGGAAGAAGCTGTAATTAATTACAAAGACTTCGGATATATCCAGCCTGGAAATTTATCTGAGGAATAACAAGTGAAGCCTGTGTTAAAGGGTAGATTAATTTTTTTTTTAATTGAGCGGTATTTGCTTCCAGTAGGTTTTACCCAAAATAAATCATGTCGTTTGACATTATGGTTCACTAGAAAGCTTCCAACATGAGACACTTGCAACCGATCTTTGCTTCTCTTCACTCCACACTTGGGATGTCTGTTTTGTTTTGCATGTGTACTGTTTCCTGAGGCATCAGAAAAGATATCTGGTGCATTGAACAAACCTGGAGTTGGCTTCACCAAATCGAAGAAGCCTGACAGACTGAAGGAACATGAAGAAGGATTCCACCACACACAAGCCAAACCAAATGAACTGTCACATATATTTCATAAGCATATTTTGAAAATCCGCAGTATTTGAGAGATATTCTAACGCGTGTAGCGCCCAGTTAATATAGTTCAGAAAGGTCTAGACTGCGCATAAGGAAGCTGCTAAAGAAATTAAAACCCTTTCATGCTTTTTGCAAAATGATGAGAAACGGACAAAACTGATCATCAAATCCATCGAAAAAGCAGATGAAGAAGTTAGTGAATGCTATGGATTTTAAAAAAAATAGAAGAAAGAGAAGACTTTATGGGGACTTGAGTTCTGATATAGGACTGTCAATATACCTACAATTCAAACCTGTTGTGACAAAAGTGCTGGACAGACTTTATATGGAGGTTAAGGACAGATTCCAAAGGCTCGAAAACCATGTGGACAACTTTGGGTTTCTACTTGAACCAAGACAGTCACCTCTTGGAGTCTATGGATGATGAAATGATGACAAGCTGATGAAAAGCTGTGTTAATTTTTCCTGTTTGATCAAATACAGGCAAATCGCTTGTTCAAATTTGCAAACCATTGCCACAACCACCAATTGACATATTTAGGAAGCTGGCTTCATATGATAATGATGTGGGCTCAAACCTTTCAACATCTATTCGAATAATGCTTACTCATGTAAATTCCATTGCTTCATGAGAGAGATCATTCTTAAAGCTCAAGTTAACCAAAAATTATCTCAGTACCGCAATGACGCAAGAAAGGCGTAGCATGGTTTAATGCCAGTTGAGTCACAAATACTAGAGAGTATCGATATAGATGATGTTATAGATGCCTCACAGATAGCACGACGTGAAGCGATATGAATTGAGATTTGTCATGTATTGTTTAGCCAAAAAAACTAGGGTATTATTCTTTAAAAGATTCTTACTGATTATTTATTGATACTGTACACATTTGAATGTAAACTTATATATTTATTAAGTACATTATCTCATGTCATGATGTCGAATGCCAAAATGCAAGGGGCCCCCCGAAGAAGTCAATCCCTCAGGACCCCCAAATCCCTATCTACAATCCTGACTGCATCAGTATTGTGAGGATAATATTCGAAGCACTATTCGAAGGACTTCAGTATCTGGTATTTTGTCTTGCTATTTGACATTCAGTATTTTTCATAGACAAGTCATGTGGAAGTGGTTCATTTTTTTTTGTTGCTTTTTTTTCCCAATATACTGTCAAAGTCTCTGAGGCATAGAGAATTGTAGGGAAGATGGCAGCTCTATAGACACCTAGCTTTGTGTATTTGGTGATATCTCGTCTGTTCCAGACATTTTTGGACAGTCTGCCATAGGATGCACTGGCCTTGGCAATACGCAGGTCGATTTCATTATCGATTTTTCCGTTTCTGGAGAATGTGCTGCCAAGATAGGGTAATCTGTCATCTGCATTTATATCATGTCCATTTATCTTGATGCTTGGATCATAAAAGGCTTTGCTTAGAGCAAGCAACTATAAGTCTTCAGTCTTTTTGTGTGTTTATAGTGAGGCCAAAGTTTGCTCTTGAAAAGTCACTGACGACGCTCTGTTGATCATATGCAGAGCAGGCATTTAAGGCACAGTCGTAAGCAAATAGCAGGTCCCTAATTACTGCTATTGTTTTTTCTATTATGCTTTGAGCTGCCTCGGGTTGAATAGGCCAGTATCAAACCTGTAAGTTGTATTTATGTAGTTATTATCTCTATTTGAAAATGAAACTTTTTGCATATAAGTTTGCCCTTTCAGAACTTGCGATCTATAGGGTAGATAATGTTTAGATCATCTATTTCTTTAGCCAACGGTTAAAGAGCAGAGGTTTATGTGGCCAGCACAACGACCAACCGCCTTTACTTTACCCAACTAAATTCAGATACCCATTAGAGTTGGGTGGACTCATGGGTGCTGTAAGGATCCCGAAATTTAAATCCCAGTCTTCACCGGAATTCGAACCCAGAACCTCAGGTTCGAAAGCCAAGCGCTTAACCACCACCGCGCCTCCCCATCTGTCTACATAGCAGAGAACAAAATACTGAACAGTGTGGTTGCTAGGACACAGTCTTGTCTTAGGCCGTTTGATACTTCGAAGGCCTCTGATGGTTCTTCACTTTCTTGGACACAAGCCTTCATGTCATAGAATCGTCTCACTATAAATATGGATTTTTGTGGACATCCATACTTTGTCGAGAATTGGATCTGCCTTGCCGCAGAGATCATGTCATTGGTTCCACGCACCTTTCTGAAGCCGCATTGGCTTTCTGTTAGTAGACCATGTTCTATTTGAAGCATGAACCGATTTAGTAGGATTTTCGAAGCAATAGAAAGATAAAGAATATATTGACAATTGTGGCAGCTTTAAAGTCTTGTGGTATTGATTCTTGTTTAAACATAAATAAGAACATAAATAAGAAGTATTTCAATCAGGACTAATCCACCTTTTTTGTAGACCTCTGTGGAGTCAGCTCCTGCAGCTTTTCCACTTGCGAGCTGTTGAATGATAAGATCATTTCCCATTATTGTAGTTTAGTATTCATTTTCTAATTTATTGGTAATTGCTGTAGCCTGTCTATGTCCGCCTCATTTTTAGTAGAAGTTGAACTAAGAACCTTTTCAAATTGCTCTGACCAGCGTTTCAGAATTTCTTTTGTATCTGTCAATAGTATTGTCCCATCAGCATTTAGTAGAGGGGATGAGCCTAACTTTGTGGGTCAATAGATTTCGTTTATGGCATGGAAGAAGTTCTTGATGTAGCGCTTGTCAGCAAATGTATGTATTTATTCCACTCTTGGCTAAGATAAGTATCTAGCACTTGGGGTCCTGTTTTTGCAGGTCTGGTGTAATAGCTACTTACAAACTGCACACATTATTGATAGGCTCTTACTTTGATTTGTTTGAAGCTAAACATTTAGATATTTTAAGAATATCCGCTACATTATTTTATTTTAGAAAATTTTTAAGTTTCTTTGGTTTAAAACTGGAATTAGTAAATTGGGCTGGAAGTAGGCTACCTTTTTTCTAGATAGCAATAGCTTTTGCATTTTTCAGTTCTCATTTTAAATCAAACTGACATTATTAGGCTGTATTATTGTGATTTTTTTAAAGAATAGCTTGCTTTAAGTACCCGGCATTTTCCGAAACACAATTCCATATACTTTATTAATTGTAGAAAAAAAAATTATTGTGATTTTAAAACTTTTGATGATTTTTTAAAATATGTTTTTAAAAAGATTTTACTGTAATCAATTGTGAATATTCGTTTGTTATGAATCTCACTGTTTATTTTGTGTCTGTTTTAATTCTTAATGTTTTCTTGAGTTAAGGAAACGTGCTTTCTCCTGATGTTTATACCTGATTTCTATTATTAGTCATTGTGAGAGGTTGGTCTAAAATAATGCTAAGTTTATACATAAAAAAAATAGCATGTGAATATATGAATCAACTTGTTTTAGATAAAGTCCATTCATATAGCTGCTTAGAAAAATTGATCACACACACGCCTTAAGCATTGCCATAATAGTCATAGATCTATAAAATCTAGTTATAATCTGTAAGTTCTCCTTTCAGACCTTGTGGTTTATAGGGTAGATTGTAGATGATGTAAAGGTCATCTGATTCTGTGGCCCACGGTTAACAAGGGTGTTATGTGGCCAGCACGACGACCAACCGCCTTTATTTTTCCCCAACTAATGTCAGGTACCCATTATAGCTGGGTGGACTCAGAGGCGCCCAAGGATCCCGAATTCAAAATCGCAGTCTTCACCAGGAACTCGGGACCTCCAGTACGGAAGCAAAGCGCTTTACCGCTCAGCCACCACGCCCTCAAATGTGATACTACTGATTACATAATAAATAAATCTGCGCCCCTAAGCTGTCAGAAGATAAGTTATTGCATTAATTTTTTAAATATATATATATATATATTATATATATATATATATTGAGTTTCATTGGCTATACGTCTAAATTGGTAATAATTATGATGCGCTTTTGCCAAACACTAAAATAATTCTAATTTCTAATTCATTCTATTATATAAATATATATAGTTTAAAGATGTAATTTATAGACATTAAAAAAACAAAAAACATAAACAATACTTACTCTGTTTAGTGCATGTACATCAAATAATACCAGGTCTTGGCGTAAGAACTGACACAAATAGCGTTCACAATTAGCACATTAATTTTCTTCTGGAGTGGAAAGAAATAAAATTAAAATCATTTTTAAAATAACCAACGTTAAATTGTTCGTTTACATTTTAAGAATATATTGTTTGTCCTATTTGGAAATAAATATCGTACATTGTAATATATTTCTGTTGGAGATTTCAACGAATTAAAAAACAATGTTATGAATGCTAAATTGAACGTTTCTATTATCTGTAATCATCTTCTTTTTTGAAGTAACGTCTGTATTTTTGTTTAGTAAAGTTCTCCTTGATATAAATAATTTGAAAAAAAAAACACCTTTGGTGTTTACAAAGGCTTATGTAAATTTTAGATTTATAAATGAAAAAAAAAAGAAATAAAGTCTTGTGTATAAAGAGCTCTAAGTATCGAATTATTGTTTTACTTCCAAAGTGTTTCATGTTCGAAAAAAAAACTTAAATGAAAATGCAAGGGTTAAAAGTAATATCCTGACATGTTTACCACGAACTTGTGGCAAACAAAGTAATATAATTGTTATATATTACAATTTAGAATTATAGATAAATGAAATGTTAGAAGAGCTAGACTACAGACATTATAAAAACATCAACAATGCAAAATAGCTTCAAGAGTTCATGTACTCAGAGTAAAAAAAAATAGACAAGATTTATATATTGCCTAGGAAACATTTATCTTCAGTTTTACGAATAAAAACAAACTAGAGCATTCTTTCACTCATATAAAAACATTCAAAGAGGCAGCAATACTGTCTTTCTTTTTTACAAACTCACTCTGCCTCTTAGAATGTTTTTACACAATATTTTTCCCACACCCAATTAGGCTGAAAGTTTTCACAACTGTATCTTTTACATGACAACACAAGAATCAATAAATAATTAACCAATTTGCTAACTGTTTATATGTTTTGTATATCAAACAAGGGAACGAAATTCTACTTGACTAATAAGGCGTTATAAGCTGAATTATTTCCCTTTATACAGTGTAAGATTACAGAAGGTAAACAAATAGTTGTAATGACTTCTTTTAGTTTAGAGATTATGATTTTTTTTGTAAATAAATTTAATAAGCATTGCTTATGGCGACGATATAATGAGATGGACAAATGACGTTGCAGAATATGGATACATAAAAGAAGAAGAAGATGGCTTGTAAAAAAAAAATGGTTATTGATATAGACTTCTAATTAAACGACATTTTAGTGAGACAGGACGATTTGCACATCAGTTGAATTCTTCATCAGATATATCACCGGTCTTCATCTTTTTTGGCCTACCGCCCCCTTTACGTATTTTTTTCTCTTAAAAAAATCCGCCAACGCAATTTTAGGGCACAATAAACGCCTTTCGAAAGAATGAAGCTAATAAAGGTTAATTATGTACACACACATCTCTCTCTATATATATACATATTTATGTATTTTTGTAAAATAATTTTGCGGGAGAAACCCCCCCCCCAACCCGAAAAAAATCATGGCTACGCCCATGATAAAACATGTAATTTGTTTGTGGGCCGGTTTATATGGTAATGCCCGGGCCGATTTTGATACCCAGTCCGCCCCTGGACACAAGTAACAACAACAATGTCTTAGCGGTACATAAATTATTAAGAACACAAAAAACACAACCCCTTACCCACAAATTAAAAACGAGATAATAGACTTGGGCAATGCAATAGTAGCAAAACACCTAATTGAGATCCAGATATGTGCCATTTTATCTCTATCATGGTTGACAGCACGTAAAGAGAATTAAAAATTTATTAAATTTGCATTATTTTCTGATATTGTTTTGTGAACTCCGATGAAGAACTACCCAAATAAATTGCAGAAAATCATTTGTAAGTTTTCATATTTGTGAGTTATGAGAACCAGACTTCTGTAGGATTGACTGAACAAATACTTTTAAGTAATAAAATATCACCATCTTTATTTAAATTACTTACGAGGATGATTTTTCAATATAAGCGAACAGTACAATAGCCTCAGTTGCGTAGTTAGGGATTTGGGGACCTAGAGACTTGACCTCTTTAGGGACCCCTGCATTTTGACATTCGACATCCTGACATTAGATAAAGGCGTAATATTTAATATTAAATAGAAAACAAATTTGGGACACTCATTTGGGGATCCCTCAATGGGGGTCCGATGAGATTTTCAAATGTGTACCCCCCATCCCTCCATCCTAGTTACGTTACTGAATAGCCTTCATTTGTTGTTTTTTTTGTTTTTTTTTAATATTCTTGTTGAATTTCAAAATAAAAACTAAAAAACAAGAATACAAGTTTCGCAAGTCTGCAACAAGTCTGCATTGAAATTTTTTTTCTTTGGTCGCGACCAGACCGGCCCATTTAGTACCGGCCCACCGGGCATTTGCCCGCTTGCCCATATAGCCAGTCCGCCCCTGCTTGTGTCACCTAAGCGATACACTTTGCGATGAACACTAAATGAAGGGTTCCTATATTTTAAAGTTATAACTATCATTCACTATGCTATGAATTACTTTCAATCAGTAATGGTCAACTTTTTCGATGTGCTCTTAAATTAGATCATCCACCGTTCTCAGTCATTCTGGTTGTCTGTATGTTTGGCAAGCTTGTTGGTGGAGTTAAGAAATAAGGCCTATCTGTTTTTGATGAAACGGTTGGAAAACAACGTTGGTGCTGTGTTTGGGTATAAATCCGAGACCATCCTTAATCAGACTTTTCAGTGCACCTACCAGGCGACAAAGCAGCTATTCAAGTGAAAGACACTATCCCATGATAAATGTAATTATCGCTATATCCTTAAAATGTGTGTTATCCTCCCCAATAGTCACATTGTAACTAAAAAGTCAACATCTTTAATGTTTCCCAAAGTAACAATCAGAATTATGATGTTTCTTTTTCTTGCCTATTTTAAGTCTAAATCTAGAGTTCTGGTAATGGAAAAAAAAAAGATTCTTACTTTAAAAAAAAGCAGAAAAAAAGGTAATACTATCAACGGCGTTATTAACATAGATGGGAAAAAAAAGAAAGAATGGAAGTATGGGACCCAAACATCACCACCAACGCACGTCACCACATCACAATATACCTGATGAAAGCAGTTCCTTACAATGACCCCAACTGAAAACAAAAACGGGTTAATGTTTTGAAGTTAATATAAAGTTTGGGATGACGTTCAGGATATTTGAAGGAAACTTTTAAATTTTTTAAACCATTGTTTTACAAAATCGCAGTGCATATCAGGCCACAATTAGTCATTGGTCATGGGACTATGTGAAATGAAACCCCAACGCGCCATGTAGTGTCGCATTTAGGCTACAGTTGAAAAGGTCTTATGCTATTTGAGATATTGGGCCCCATATAAGTCCAAATAATGTATGTAACTACAAACTATTTCGTGGAGGCCCTATGCTAGAGCTTATGTTGAATAGAGGGGCCCTGGACCCATGTTTGTTTCATCATCGGGTTTGGGCCCCTAAATGGTCGTGGACCCTGGTCCATTGAACGCTTTCGCGCCATGGATGCTACGCTACTGTTATTGAGGACAGGCACAAAAGACGGAAAGAAAATTTAAATACAGCAAACAACAGCTTTGTCTGTTCAAAATGCAGAATAATATGCAAGTCACAACTGGGTTTACGTAGTTATGTGAAACACTGCAGTCAGCATTAATCTTTGGAATAGAAGGTAATGCCAATATTATTATTATAAAAAAAATATGTCAAATAATTTGTAGTAATTACACACAAAAATTAATCTCATTGTCAAGACTTTCTTTCAAATCCTAAGAATAGTCCCACTTTTAAATTGTTGAGTATTAGGGCCAACTGTTTTAGTTTTAATTGTAAATTATTTTTTTTTAATATAAACATTATTTTTGCTGAATTTACTACAAAATGAAATTGAGCTAATGGGAAACCTGTGCCTCCTGCAGTCTGACAATATTAGAAATTTTAAGCTTTAAATTAGTCAAAGCAAGGCGAAGGTTTCAACTAATGGCTACATGCTACATGTAGTCTACTTCTTTGCTTATTCATAAAGTTTGTTACGCACAAACTTTAAATTTAGGTTAACCATATTTGTTGATGGAAAAGCTTAAACATAATGATTAAACATAATCATTCACCAAACGTAAATAAACAACAATATCAGGTGGCCAAGCCTTGCTCGGTTAAATAATTTTTACTAAGAAAGGTTATATACTACTGCTACTGGTGCTACAGCCCATGGAAGGATATGGCCTGCTTTTACACATCCCTCCATTCAGATATCTCCTGGGCTTTCATCACCACGCCCTAACGGTAACCCCATATTTTTACTGAGGTTTATAGTTAAATTAAAAGTGGCTGCAGCGTACGCAAACTCGTTGACCGCTAGCTAGATATCTTATTCAGTGTGAGCAAGTAAGGAGTAGAGCAGCTGTGTAATCACCATTTCCTTTGTTTTGGTACGGGACATTAGACACTGAAGCATGAATACATGGTCATAATTTTACCAGCAAAATAATAATTATATTAAGGCTTCACATCAAATCCGAAGATTACTAAGAAATGCAGTATTTCCCGTGGCTACGCAGTCCCAGATGTGACCTACATATTTTGCCACATCCAGGGCAAGCATAACCATTGTCCTCCGGTGGTCGATAAAGATTTTCTTTTCGCGTCTGCGTCTGTCCTCGGCAGCAAATCTTCTGTTGGGCCTTTGTATAGAGGGAATTCTTTAAGTTCGACAGTTACGCTTGACAGAGCAGTATCCTGTATGAGAGACGAATCTCAGACAAACTCATGCCAAAGGCGGTCTTTTTTTGTGAGCTAATAAAGTGGTCGGCATAACACCGAAATGCTTAAAAGACCAGCTTAGGCGCCAACTGGCCTAGCTGACAATTGACATAGAAGAGAGCACCTGGTTGCATGCGGCCTCAGAACGAGACAGCTGGAGATCACCAGCAAAAAAAAAAAATAAAGTAAACGGGTATCTACACCGCCCTACGCAATTTAGGTGTAAACAATTTATTAAGTTCTTAAAACGCAATAACTAATCATACATCGGTACATTTAATTTTATTACTTTCCTTACATAGTTCTATAATAAATCAATCTTCAATAAGATGGTGCGCAAGTGTTTAAGTAGGTCTATTGATTCGTTCTTGTTTGCATTGTACTATGGTAAGCCTAGTGACGTAAGCAGCGTTTTTCCTGTTTACGTCATGAAAAACTTTCATTCATAAATTCTCCATTTCATTCATAAAACCTTCAAACCAAAATAAATTTTTCGATAATGAGACATTTTTCAAACCGATATAACG
>JADKLZ010000167.1:7043771-7056503 GCA_021533235.1 Biomphalaria straminea
AAAAAAAAAAGACTGCCTTTGGCATGCGTTTGTCTGAGATTCGTCTCTCATACAGGATACTTCTCTGTCAAGCGTAAATATCGGACTTAAAGAATTCCCTCTACACAAAGGCCAAGGATACATATTTGAGCCCAACAGAAAATTTACTGGCGAGGACAGACGCAGACGCGAAAAGAAAATCTTAATCGACCACTGGAGGACAATGGTTATGCTTGCCCTGGATGTGGCAAAATATGTAGGTCACATCGGGGGCTGCGTAGCCACGGGAAATACTGCATTCCTCATTAATCTTCGGATTCGATGTCAAGCCTTATAATAATTATTATTGTGCTGGTAAATTATTACCATGTGTTCATGCTTCAGTGTCTAATGTACCATATCAAAGGAAATGGTGATTACAGACCTTCTCTACGCCTTACTTGCTCACACTGAACATAACATCTAGCTAGCGGTCATCGAGTTTGCGCACGTTGCAGCCACTTTTGATTTAACTATACACCTCTGTAAAAAACTTGGGGTTAGGGCGATGTGACGAAAGGCCCAGGAGAAATCTGAATGGAGGGATGTGTAATTGCAGGCCATGTCCTTCCATGGGCTGCAGCACCAGTAGCACCACTAGGATGGATGGATGGCAAAAGCCGGTATGAACTTTGTATAGTCCGACAGTGTCTGGTTGAGCAGGGCACATATCCCGTTTGGGGGACGAACATATTGTTTGGCGTAACATAGGTGCCCCATAGAAACGTTTCTTTAGAAAGCTAATGAAATGATTTAAGTCTATTAAGAAAAAGTGCGCCATTTTAGTTTGTTTTACCCAATAGCGTACAACCTTGCGTCACTGGATGTGTCGTACTAAAGCCATAATGAATATACTAATTGCAAAATTAAATGTCTGAACGTACCCATCTGAGAAGTTACACTGCAAAGACTTTCTTCCAAGCCAATAATAGTTTTACGCAAAAGAGGCATTGTAAAACTATAAGACGGACGTAAGCTATGGTTTTGTCTAGACTGTAGGAGAACTTATGAGACTTATTACTTGATCGTCATGTACAATTACATTTAGAACAAACAGAACACTTAAGAAACTCTTCAGATTAGTAGTCTTTATCCGATCGCTCATTTTCGTAATTATAAAAGAATTCCGAAAATGACTTCGGGTATATAACCTTCGTTATGAAATTATTTAACCGAGCAAGGCTCGGCCACCTGATATTATGTTTTATACAAATTACGAAATACGTAAGCCTGTCACGTGATACGTATTTTTCATTATTTTATCAATATTATGACGTGGCTAAATGTGTTTATTTACACTAGGCGAATGAGGTCCATTCCATGTTTCGACGAAAGTGTTTGGAATTTTACTGAAACATTCAAATGAAGTGACATGTCTCTTGTGCCTACTATGTTAACATTCTTTTTATTGAAGACATAATTTTGTAAATCTATTTTTTTCTGCAACTCAATTTGAACATCGGTAACAGATGTTTAATAATTGTCATTTATATATTATTTATTTATTTATTTATTTACATCCTAGAAGCGAATCGTAATTTCTTCATAGCGCATTGTTATGTGAATTACATATATCGGTGTTTTCAGGCAGTAATTCATTTGTTGACAAACAAGTTACGTGAGATTGTGAAACTCTTTAAAACAGATTTAATATCTCGATAAAAGAAAAAAAAAAAGATATAATCAATGAAAGTACATTTCTTTATGCCCAACACCCTCTTTCGCTCTTAGCGCCGCCCAAAATCTTGAAAACGCTCCCTATGGGGTGACAGCGCCCCCGGTGAAGACCACTGAGTTATATCAATTTTTTATTATAGCTATTGTGGTGTCCATTGGATATTTTTGGACCTACACAAGAATAAGCAGTGTTAGACAACACACAACATCCAAGTAAGGACATTATTTGGCGTCCCGAGGCCAGAAGAAACTTTACAGGATTCGCCATTAAAGATTCGCCAATTAAGATTCGGGCCTACCTCATTCGCACGTTTAAGAAGTTACTTGACTGTAGGTTTAATAGAAATTGAGTTTACAGCCAGTTAAAGCCCGATTTTTTGAAATTGTTGAACGAGAGTTTGTTTGTGAGACACTAAGGCTACAGTTTTGCTTCGTTGTCAAGTAAGTTTACAAAATAGGATATCCTCATCCGTCGTTTTCGAAAAATTGTTTCCAAACATTTTATCATTATAGAATACTTAATAAATTTAACGAACTTGATTGTTACGTTTAAGCTTTTTCTTGAAATTTAGAAGTGGCTGTTAATTGCTTAATAATTTAACATTATTTTGATAATTCTTGAGGTGGCATAGCGGGCTGCATGCAAAGTGGTCGCGGGCCCTCGACCACTGAATTTGACATGCCTGCTTTAAAAGAACCCTTTGAATTGATTTTGCTGCTAACGCAGAAATGTGTTACTTGGACGATTAAACGACGACGTACAACAAATATTTTTTTGACATTTCTACCAAAGAAAATAAAATCTATACAATAGGGCCTAATATTAAATATATAGATCTAGATTAGCCATATTTGGATATATATTTAAAGATTTTTTTTATTTGCTAGACTTTTTTTTTCTCTCCCCCCCCCCACCGCAAACAAAAATCATCATATGTATGTGTGTGTATGTGTGAGTACCTACTTAATTCCTTCATTTCCGAAGATGTTTATTGTACCTTAGAATATGTTCTTCCTGGAGCTAGTGGAAAAATTGACAGCAAAGGGTCAGCGCTTCTCCATCGCCAAACACTATTTCCAGTATTAAAAAGTAAAAAAAAAATCATATTTTGAGGTATTTACAGTGCATTATCCTGCTATTAAAAAGTTTTATTTCAAGAACGTAATGTGCTATTCTTACTGACTTAGACCCTCCAGCGTCGTTTAACGCATTGGGCGGCAAGATGCTTCCACAAAAATCCGTCACTGGCAATATCTGAAGCCTCTTCCCACCTGCTCTAAGGACCTCCATGAAAGTGTAGCGCCCAGTTGTATTAGGATGTCTCTGTTTGCACTTTCCTCGTCATCACAACTTTCCATGTCATCACAACTTTCAAGCGTAATTCATTTTGTTGGAGAACATGTCCCATAAACGTATGGGGGTATTTATAAACCAATAAAAAGCGTACTGGATGTGGGGGTTTAAACTCAAAACCCCCCTTGGCTTGGCGACGCTCATAGAACTTTGAGTGTGTTTCCTTTTCTTTTTGTATTGAAGAAGCAATTTTTTAACTTCAAACCCCGCTGGAGGGGGTTTAATCTCAAAACCACCTATGACTACGATCATAGCATTTTGAGTGTGTAATTTGCTTTTTTATGGAAGAGGTATATTTTAGCTTCAAATCCAGCTCAAGAAGGGTTTAAACTCAAAGCCCCTTTTACTACGCTAATAGATTTTTTATTGTGCAATTTGCTTTTATTTATATAATGAATCATTTTTTTGCTTAAAACGCTGCTGAAGGGGGGTTATCACACTCAAAAACCTTTTGGTTACGCTAGTAGAATTTTTAAGTAAGTAATTTACTTTTTTATATTGAAGAGATGGTTTTTAGTTATAAAACCCGCTGGAGAAGTGACTGGTGTATGGATGGTCTTATATTGAAGAGGGGCTTTATCGTAAATTTCTGAGGGGGTTTAAAATTAAAATTTTCCTTACCTATCTTGGAAATTGGGGATTCTCGTTCGCATTCTTTTTTTTCCGGTTTTGTTTTATAGAAGAGGGGGATTTGACTGCAAAACCCCGTGGTAGGGGGTTTCAAATTCAAGCCCCCCTTGGTTGTTTTGGGGCAAGTATTAAAATTTCAGCTAAAATAAACAGAATCAAAGCAAAAAATCAATCACTAAATTCCGTCCCCTTAGCAGGGGGGAGGTCATTTCAGGGGGGACCCCCTACTCCCCCCTGGCTACGCCCATGCTTTGGTGAATTCTCATTTGTGGACCAATTCAGTTGGGGAAGGCGGTTACTGGGAGAAGGTTTTTTTTTTTCTTTAGGCGCTCAGTAAACGAAACTCTGCTTGAGTCGGGGGTCGAATCTTGAGCCACCTTCCAGTGCCGTCACTAGTGTATTCGTCACGCGGTGCGGTTAGCTCAGGGTGTCGCCCCCCCCCCCCCCAGCTTTATCCACTTTTCCCAATAGAAATTTATTTTGTTGAATCAATACAGTAAGCTGATTACTTATTTTTAATCGATTTTTACACAAATGTAAAATTAGTCGATTATATTTAAAAATCCAATTAATTGCGACATTTTTTCAATAGTTTTGCATATTTTATAATGTATATCTATTAAAATCACCTAAGCATGTTTCCTTTTTTAAACGTTTAGACATAAACGGTATATTATTTTGCTGTGTTATTCAAACTTTTACTAATGTAAGCTTGCCTCTACCCTACCTTAGTCATCTATTAGTTTCGGTGAGAATATAAAGATCACCCATCCTTAAATCTATCATGTACCTGTCGTGCGCGCGTGAAGTTTTCTTTTGTATTTAATATTGGTGTTTGAGTGTATAGGAAGTAGTTTATATTTGGTGCGCTTCGTTGTCTAGAATATTGTGTATTTGTGTGTTTACGTCATCCTTAGTTCCCTCATGAGAGAGAAATAACTTTGGTGTTTTAGCTGATGGTCTGATGTTTGGTCTGGTGTTTTGGTTGATGGTCTGTTTTCCTGTTGTAACGGTACGTAGGTACATAGTGTTATTAAGTAGGCTTATCTTTCGTTACTGGTGTCGTTATTGAAACGTTCTTGGCTGTAGCGGCATCGCTAGATCTAGGCTTTCTTTTCGTTCCAGGGTGTTAGGCTTGATGCTATGCGAAAGAGTGTTGTCTCTCCGCCCTTGGAGCTGAATAGTTAGTTATCGTGAGAGAGGTGTGTTATATTTACTGATGATAACATTGTTACTTTGAATAACTTGCTTATTTGTAATGCCTATGTAACGCTACCAATATTTATTTGTTATTAATGCTTCATCATATTTCATTAAATTGTTAAAAGTCTGATCCTGTTGTTAACTATATATATAGTTCGTCCATCGTGGTTCGATGATGACCACTTTGTCATCCAGTGGGCTGAGTGCTTTGCACTGGGGTTTTGTACTTAGCTACAACCCTGTCAGGGACTAAGACTCTGCTCATAAAGTATAAGAACAAACATACGTCCATAAAATGGCCAAAAGCATACAGGCAACCTACTAAAACTATAGGAAACGTGGAAATGTATAGGCTAACAGAAAGAAGAGTTAGACGAGTGGATGCTAAAATCATAAGACAGAACGAGGAGAGAGATACTAGAATGGGAAAAAGGAGAGAAAGGGCGAAATTAGAAGAACGAAAGATGGCATTGCAGGAAGAAGAGATGAGATTTAAATGGAAACTTGAAGAGGAACAAATAAGTCAAAATAAACAAAAAATTATAATAATATAAATGAGCAAGGAGCCAGAGACACGAGGAAAAGAAATACCTCCCAAACAAAAAGACAAACATTTTGTGGAAGGCACGAAAAAGATGGATGCGTTTATCAACAGATTCGAAATGCTGATGAAACTTGAAAAGGAACCGCAACACGAATGAGCCATACAACTTCTCAGTTAGGTTGGAGAAAGGGCCCTCGACGCACTACAAGTCCTTAGCGATAATGACGCAAAATATAACATCCTCAAGAAAACATTGCTTGATTTCTATCAATACAGTGAAGACGACTTCATGAGCTAAAACGACCATCAGACGGCACTATGAAGCCATTCGTTTTTGATGTGAAAATTTGAAAAATAATTTCATGCGTCAGGAATTGAAGAATCGTTCGATGATCTTAAACAATTTGTCATCGTAGACAAAATTATATCAATAGCTGGGAAGAATTGTGTTTGCTTTCCTACAAGAAAGAAAAACGAGAAGTCTGAAGACTGTTATGGAACTGTGTCAAACTTATGTAGCGGCACATCCAGGCGAAATACTACAAAAGGACGAGGACTGTCAAGACATTGAATTAACCACCGCATCAGTCTCTACAACAGAACGATTCACAAAGAAAAAAAACAGCACAACAACGTAGTCCACCACAAAACAGAGATATATAGAGTTTTACAGAGATAACAAAATGATTATAGTATAAATCAGTCATCGGCCCAGAGAAGTGAAGAGAGTTGCTACAACTGTTGGAGGATGGGACACATAGCGGAGTATTGTCGAAACGCCCGGAGAACAGAATACTACAAGGACGATGTTGTAGCCCATGTTGGAGGCTTGGCGGATAGTCTTTCCCCGTACGTATGTCCAGCTATAGCAAATGGCTATCATATCAACGCCCAACGCGATACTGGGACCACCAAATGTGTACTCTTAGCTAAACTTGTGAGACCTCACCAGTACACTAAGAGACAATGCAGAGTACAAGGTTTCGGAGGGCAAATAAAAAGCTACCCAACAGCTATAGTACACATTAACTCTCCTTATTTCAATAAAAAGATTGAAGCTATAGTTGTTGAGAATGGTCCATTCGAAGTGGTGATAGGGTATGTAACAAATATAGAGTGTGTGAGGCTCACATCGACAGATGGAAACTATTTTTAACTAGGAGCCAACGCAAAAGCTGATGACATCAACCAACTAACAACGACTGAATTTCAAGGGCAACAACAAATGAGACGATTCTACGATACTAAAGACATAGAAAACCGTAGCCAAACAATTCCTTTAGAAACGATACAAGTTGAAGACTGACAGAAAAAACTAAAACCAGAACAAGAAATTTATGTTGATGTTGGAAATAACAAAAATGAGGAAGATTTCTTTGTACACAACACGGCCATAGTTGAAAAGCAACCTAAGAAAATACCATACAAGTGTTAGAGATGGCGGAAAAACGGAATTTGACGTCGTCAAAAAAGAGAAACGAAAGGAAACAGCAAACGTAACTGGTCTACAGGGGCGTAGCTAGGGATTCGGGGGCCCGGGGGTCTACCCATTTCGGGGCCCCTTGCATTTTGGCATTCGACATATGACATGACATAATTTACGCAAAAAAATATATAAGCCCAAAATCAAATTGGTTCAGTATATCAGTAAACTTTTAAAAAATCATTAAGACTCTTTTAGAGAATAATACCGTTGTTTATTAGATAAAAAATGCACACGTGACAAATCTCAATTCATATCGCTTCACGTCGTGCGGCAAAGACATCTATAACATCATCTACATCGATACTTTCTAGTATTTGTGACTTCACTGACATTAAAGCCATGAAAGCCTTTCTTGTGTCTTTATGCTCCTGGGATATTTTTTGATGAGCTTGAGCTTTGAGAATGACGCAATGGAAGTGGCCTGAGTTAGCGGTATTCGGAAGAGCTTGCAAGGTTTGAGCACACGAAACTACCATATGAAGCCTGTTTCCGCAATATGTCTATTGTGGATTGTATTACTGGTTTGTTGGTAAAAACTGCTCGTACATCAATGACATCATTGAACAAGCGAGTTGCGAGTTCGTTGAGTAATGACACTGCATTTTCAATTACCGATGGTTTCAATAGTTATGAATAAGTTGAAATGATGTCCCTGAGTCTTCTACTCATCAGCAGTTAGATGCTTATCGGAGTATTTCTATACTCGAGCATAGCAAGATATTGATCCTTCCCACTTCTGTATACCCAGAATCCTTTTGCTTTCGCACAAAACATTAACATAAATAAATTGAAACCCATTCATGCTTTCTGCCTAATGATGAGAAACGGACGAAGCTGATCACCCAATCCATCCGAAAGGCAAAAGAAGGTAGTGAATACTATGGATTCCCTGTAATCAGAACAACCAGAAGAAAGAAAAGACTTTATGGGAAGTTGAAATCTAACGTAAGACTGTCAATGGAACTGCAATTCAAACGTGTTGCGACAGAAGTGCGGGACAGATTTCATATGGAGATGAAGGGCATATTACAAAGGCTGGAAAAAAAATGAATACCTTTTGGTTTCTTCTTGAACCAAGACACCTGTTGGATGATGACACGCTTATGACAAAATGTGTTCCTTTTTCCTGTTCGTATGATGAAAAAAATGGCAAATCGCTTGTTCAATGGTGTCATTGATGTACGAGCAGTTTTTACCAACAAACCAGTAATACAATCCACAATAGACATATTGCGGAAACAGGCTTCCTAACGTAATTACGTGTGCTCAAACCTTGCAAGCTCCTCCGAATACCGCTAACTCAGGCCACTTTCATTTTGTCATTCTCAAAGCTCAAGTTCATCAAAAACTATCCCAGGAGCACAAAGACACAAGAAAGGTTTATCATGGCTTTAATGTCAGTGAAGTCACAAATACTAGAAAGTATCGATGTAGATGATGTAATAGATGTCTTTGCTGCACAGAATGCACGACATGAACGATATGAATTGAGATTTGTCACGTGTGCATTATTAAGCTTATAAACAACGTTATTATTCATTCAAAGAGTCTTAATGATTACTTTTTTTTGGTTAAGTTTACTGATATACTGAACCAATTTGATCTTGGGCTTATATTATTTTGCGTACATTATGTCATGTCATATGTCGAATGTCAAAATGCCAGGGGCCCCCAAACAGGTCGATCCCCCGGGGCCACCGAATCCCTAGCTACGCCCCTGGCTCAGGGCCCCGCGCACTGCTAAGGACGCCCCTATTCGTTGCAACAAAGAGAGTAATATTCTTAGTTTTTGCTGCACGCACATGTTTGATCTCTTTTGAAAGGAAAATAAATTGGCAACAAATCTATTAAACATAGACATATATATATATATAGAGAGAGAGATAGAGAGATAGACTGGCCGATGAATAACAAATTATTATTGGAAAAAATTGGGCAAACATAGATTTGTAGGAGTTATACAGCAGTTATGAGCAGTATAAAAGTAAAAGTATTTATAGTTGTTTTTTTAGTCATAACCTATGTAGTTAATAGAACCCTTTCTGTATTATTATATTTGTAATCTTTCCTACTAAATCTATGTCAGGCGGGCATAATGACTCTCTTCCAAACTATTAACTAACTTCTAAGTCTAGATTTTAGATCTAGATTGAAGTCATTGAACACATTCTTTTGTTGTCGAGATTTGATTAACAACTTTTTTAGGCGATCTAAACCATACCTAGAATCTGGTAAAAAAAAATACTGCTACTATTTACTAGATCTAGATATAATCTATATATTTTTATATAAATATCTAGATCTAGAACTAGTGTAGATCTAAGACAGAATCTAGATCTAGTGTAGATCTAAAACAGATAATTGATACATATAAAATTTAACTAAGTCTGCATTAGTTAGTGCTTAGAGATTGGATAGGATATATGATAAACTGACTGACTAACTGTGTAAAAATATTCAATTTATTGATGCAAAATGATTTTTCAAACTGTAGGATTTATCAATCGGCCGCATTGGTATGTCGTTCTACGATTGTTAGAGCAAGCTCTGCTCATTTTCTTTTACTTTTTTGACTAAAAAGTAATTCTAAATATTTGAATCGATAAGACGACCGCCATACATAAAGAAGCCATGTCAAAAATGAATAGATTCACATCACAAGCCTATATATTTTTTTCTATGTCTTTGATTATGAAAGTGTTGATATGGTGCGCATAGTTGCATGCGTACAAAAGCAAAATATTGGGAATAATGAAGTTTTGTACTTTTGAAAACTAAAGATCATAGTTATATATAGACTGAAATTTACGTCCTAGAATTTATAGCTCAATTTCCGCCATATCTATATTACATAGATGTATTACATAAAACATTTGACTCTTCCCAAATGAACGATCAGTCTATATTTATTTATGTCTATGCTATTAAAGATTTGCATTTTAAAATGCAAAACTAACTTAACTTTTCTCTGACGGAAAAATATTTTTTAAAATGTGAACAAAGTAAACGTACTGATAGATCTAGATCTAGATTTAGTCCTTGTTATAAATTTAATCCATAAATGTTGAAAAGAAAAAGACGCCTGTTGACACTATTTGCCAATCAAATATATTAGGCTAATTTATGTATTTACAAACATATTTCGGACACCCGTTTGGCCCCCCCCCCTAAGTGGAAGCCCGGGGGGATTTTTAAAAGCTCCCCCTCCCTCCCCCCTTAGCTACGCCACTGCTGGTCTAGGTGGTTATTTAGTGCAGGGCAGTAGATATGCTGCTGACTGATGTGGCTTTAGGTTGATTGGATGGTATCTACAGTACAGAGGAAATCTTAATGGAAGAATGTAGCAGTATCCAGAGGACCAATGAGAATTTCAACCTCAAAGATACCAAAGCTATCAAGGACGTAGACCTTGTTAAAGACGCAACTATGTAAGCGCACCAGTCAACAGATATTATGGTTACCGAGACAAATGGGGAGGTCCAGGGAGACGAAAAGAATTTGTTCGAACTGATTATGGACGTGGAAAAGAAGAAACGACGATGAAGCCAGACGCCAAAAACTGAAGTAAGCAATGACACTCTCAAGCTTCTACCGTTGTCAACAGCAAAAAGAGGAGAAACAATAAGAAATATTTTCATGGAATCTGACCACACTTTTTATACTAGTTCCGAAAATTCCAAATAATTCTATTAAAGAAGGAGGCAGCATTGATCAATACTATTATAAAACGAAAGTTCGAGATAAATATAGCGTACGTATGTCTTAAGATCATCTTCTTGCCACGAACTTCTTAGTGCTTTGTCACACATAGGTCGTCAACATAATGCTGTTAACTCTTTAGAGACTTTAGACCATTCAGACTAGATAATTTTGATCATTAGAGTAGAGACATTTTAAAATGTCTTTTTTAAAAAAAAATGTAATCGATATTTTTTACAGGCGCCTCACACAAAACCTGTAAACATTTTAAAAGATCCTTATTAATGGAAGATGGGAAGTCTTTATCCTACTATATTTTAACTTTTTAAACATTGATAATGCTATTTTCACTGGGTTAATATTCAAAAATTAGATTGATAACTACAATAAACAGACAACTTTTTACTTATAGCCCTGTAAAATAATTTAAATTGCTTCACCCTCTCCTCATTGGTCAGCGCGTCGCGCCCTCATGAGAGAACGTCGGCCCCCTGCTCAAGGGGTGGCCCACCCCCAAACCACAGCTTAAGAGAAGCTGCAGTATTTCTTGCGAGTTTGTAATGGGCTTGCTGTCCTCAGATCATCCTTATCATTAGCAAGGCGTCCTGTAACGGGACTGTCCTATTCAGTCAAAAAACGTCAATATTACGATAGTACGATAGTACGTTAGTCGAGATAAATCGGTTTGTACTGCCGTAAAAGCGGGGTAGATTCTATACTCAAGTTGTCGAATGGGCATGATATGTTTTCTTCAGAAGAACCTTTTGAATCTATCTTTCCGCTAACGCAGATAAGGTCTACTTGTATGGTAAAACAACGTCACATAATTAACAATTTGTCTTAAAATTTAGTAATAAAGTTTCTTTCACCTAATTAATACTAAGATATAAAATAATAATAATAATAGGCTTGTCTTCGAGTCCGAAGATTAGTGAGGAATACAGTGTTTCCCGTGGCTGTGCAGTCCCAGCTGTGATCTACATATTTTGCCACATCCAGGGCAAGCAAAACCATTGTCCGCAGGTGGTCGGTTTAGATTTTCTTTTCGTCGTCTACGTTTGTCCTCGGCGGCAGATTTTCTTTTGGTCTCAAATGTGTATCCCGCGGCCTTTGTGAGTGACCTCCAGCTGTCCCGTTCCGACGCCGCATGCAGCCAGGTGCCCTCTTCTATATCAGCCAATAACTACAATGCAAACTCAAATAATGTTTTTTCTTAAAACAAAACAAAAACAATAACTTCACTAGGGTCCCCTTTAAATTCACTTAACTTTTCGGACATTTTTATCAAAGAAAATTAAAAAATTGGCCTATACAATAAGGCTTTACATAAAATATATAGATCTAGATTAGTAGGACTACAGTAGATATGCCTAGACTTGTTTGGGTCAATATCTTGAGATTTATTTGTTTTTGAATCTACTAGATTTTGCGATGTTCAATTTTTCCATTCGAGCTTTTATTTTCTTGTTTTTAGCCAATTTTCATTTTTTTTTCCATTCGGGTGTCACCGCTTCAATGGGTGTTACCCGGTGCGAACCGCACCCCCCCTGCACTCCCCTAGTGACGCCACTGTCCTCTTCATAGGCAGCCAAGCGAAACTTCAGTGTACTTGGCCTCAAGGCCACGCTTCCCACACTTCTTCTATGTTAGTTTAGAGACTGAAAATGCTAGTCATTTTATTGGGAAAAAAAATTTAAAAAATAAAATAAAATTGGGGAGGTTCCTGCCAAATGGAAGAAACAAACGTACGTAAGCCTGCATTCGTGAAGTACCCCTCATTCTTAGGATCCCTAAGACCATATAACGGATTCGCATGACATTTTGCACATAGGCTCATTTTTTATTGTAAGCTTCTCTAAGAAATTATCTTTATTGGTTCACAGTTAAAATACATTAATTCTTTGCAATCGTGTTTCAATATTTCCTTAAAATGTCCACAGACTATATTAAGCTGAAATACAAATGTTTAATCAACTATAGGCTACTAAAAGAATAAAAAGATAGATAGATATATAGATAGATAGATAGATAGATAGATATATAGATAGATAGATAGATAGATAGATAGATAGATTAGATAGATAGATAGATAGATAGATAGATAGATAGATAGATAGATAG
>JADKLZ010000167.1:7056513-7072191 GCA_021533235.1 Biomphalaria straminea
GATAGATAGATAGATAGATAGATAGATAGATAGATAGATAGATAGATGAGAGTGAGAACGGTGAGTGAGAGAGAACGAGAGATTAAAAGAGATAGAAAGCGCTTTGACTAAAATTGTGTGCACTTCTTTAATTGTAAAACTAAAAACTTACATTAAAAAAATCCTTTGGTTATTAATTTGAGTGGCGAATTTCTTATAATATGCACAATCGCTGAAAAAGTCTCACATCAACGGTAAGTTTTCTGGAAGCAGGTAGTCCTACAAACTGTAGAGCAGGTATCTCAACGCGTTTAAAGCGGTTCCTATTCTAGGTTTGTATGTGTTTGTAGAGTAGGAGAATGTGTGTGAGTACAAAGCCTGTGTTTTAGAGAGCCATAAATGTGCTTGAAGACAGTAAGACGTCTTTTATGTAAAATTTAATTAATTGCTTTTTGATCATTGAAATTTTCTATCTCATATGGCAGAAACTCAGCTTTTGTCTATTTACACCTGAGTTTCAGGTGAGTCAAAACAAAAGTCATGAAGTGCGTCTAATTAGTTCGATTTAAAATGAAAAAAAGAATTTTCACATAAAATCATTGGCGTTCCATTATGGTCAGCTGTTTGTTGTCAATTCAAGTCAAAAGGAATACAGATCTACTAGAACTTGGGAGTGCGATCTTGACTAATATTTGAAATTATGGATAGAATCGCACATGATTTACTGAAGCACATGCGCCGCCAAGATAACCAGTAATGAAGACTTAAATGGCTGAACCAAACAATAATAGCACAATGCTTAGGCTACCAGAATTCATATATATATATATATATGTATATTTTCCCAGTTCAAGCTTAACATTTTTCCTGATATTGCATTTTTGCCAGACTTGTATGAAATAATTATACTAGTCGACCCAATGCGTAGCATACGCCGTTATTTTGAGGGCCGGCCTATGCGACAGCAGAGGTCCCCGATCTTTCATAGGTCCCGGACTAATTCTAGGTGTAAATTATTAAATTAAACCATTTTATAACTTATACCAGAATTCCCGCCTCCACCTGATTTACCACGAGCTCCTGGAAATCTCCTGAAATTGTAAAATATACAATGAGAACGAAGAAGAAGAAGAAGAAGTAAAATATACGATGAAGTCCAAGAAAATTATTAAAATCTTTTGAAAACTAAAGCAAAAATCCTGAAATATATAGACAAAAATTGTAATTTTGGGGTCTCATTCAAAATGGAAAACGCCATTTTGCGTTATTACAGGTAATTGTGAAATCTAGTGATAGGAGCTACTCGCGCCTCAAACTAATGAACACTTGTTAACAATTCTCGTAGATAGATTGAAACATTTGGTAATTCTTTCTATTGAGCGAGATCTGTGTTGGAAATTGGAAATAAAAATTTTATGATATACTGCATGACTTCGCTACACGCAAGGCTCGTAAAGTAGTTCTGTACGTAGGGTTCGGTACGTAGTAAACAATGAATAAAATGCAAAGACAAATTTATTTTCAAATAAAAACTCTTAATTTTCACGTATTATCCATATTCCTACCCAAACATGGCCTCGCGAAATCCGTTTCGCATAGGGTCCAACAACGGTTGAGTCCCGCCCTGCTATTTAGTGACGGGCGAATACAGAGTGGATTACATGTTCTCTCGGCCCCCCCCCCGGGGGGGTGTTTTCGTCGCTAAAAATACGTGGGGCAAAAATAAATGAAAGAGTGATCTTCCCATGACTTCTTGGTCACAAGGGTTACGTCCAGATCTGCTATTTTGTGAAGGGTGAATGTCAGGTGGTGTTAACAGTCTAGGGCAGTGATGCCCAAACTACGGCCCGCGGGCCAGATCCGGCCCGCCACGGTGCTCCATCCGGCCCGCAGAAGCGTTGTCAAAAGTGTAGAAAATCCACTCTCATAAAAGTAAGTTTAAAAAAAAGTATCGTTCTCTAGGTTAGGGTAAATGGATTTGTATTGATAATAAGCCACCATATTTTCTTTTATTAACATAGAGTGTCTCTTTTGAAGGACATTAACAGCTTTATGAAATCAAACACATACATGAATCGGGATTTTTGGTTTGAGACGCGATTGCTAGAAAGGAGAGTCGATGAGAATATTTACCAAAAAGAACCAGACAGCAAATGAATAAAAGTGTTTTCAAGCACAGATGGAAGAACTGTGTTCTGTTAACGTTGTCAACCTTTCTCTTGACAATACAAGACAAGATAAAGATTTGGGTAGATATCTCCATACATTCAAATTTAACAGACAAACAAGATTTCGAAATTTCTTCTATTGCCGCCGACGAATGTACAAACTTATCTGATACCGCTCAAAATCTTGGTATTAATTCGCGGTAAAAGCAATAGTTTTTAAATCAAAGAAGTTAGTAGTTTTGAGGGTTATGCGTGGAACCACCACTATCAAAGTTCAAAGTTCTTTTAAAGAAGTTTCAATCGTTTCAGAGGATCTTTCTCTTGCTTGAGAGAAATTAGTGGAAGTGACTACTGAAGTATGGTTGACGGCAAGAGTTATTAGAAAAGTTGTTTAGTCAAATGGAACCGAGCATCTGTGCCTTTACTGAATTATTCACTAACAAAATCTATGTGGCAAGGCGTTCAGTCTGAACCATTTGATGATGACCGTGTTCAGATTGAACAAAGTTCGTGGTTTCAAAAATCCGTCTGCGGCCAATGTTTCAAGTGCCCTGACAAAGCTAGAACTGGTACTGGTTGACTTACGAAGCTAAACATCCCTGCTTGATAAATTTCCAGTGATTCAGATAATGGATTTCTACGCTGAGTTGCTTGTAGAAACATTTCTATTTCTCCGAAAACAAGCGCTAACGATGATAACAATAATTTACTTATTTGTGACAACAAACCTTTTCAGTGATGACTCGGGTGAAACACATCGTCTTACGGACGAACATCTAGAATTCTAGATTCAGGCTCCAACTATGCAGCTAGATATTTAAAAGCTGGTTTATGATAAACTTTCATGAATCAATGTAAGTAATAGATTCTATATTTTCTAATAAAAATGGTTTAATGTCTATTTCCTATTTTTATTGTATTTTATTTTTATGTGGCCCGCGACACGACTGTCAACAATTAAAATGGCCCGCCGACCGAATGAGGTTGAGCATCACTGGTCTAGGGTATGCCGAGTCCACACCTGAGCGATGTTGATTACAATTCTGCCGGGGTTATAATTAAGCCGCGGCTCGTTTGCCTTGGCACCCCTAATAGTCTGCCGATCATTTTGTCAAAGGTGCATGAGTATCAAAGAACGACAATACAAATAGCAACGTATACTATTGAATAACAAAGTTATATATAACAATAAAGGTTTAATGGATTCATGATGTAATGAAGCATAAAGAACGAATGACTATTTGTAGCATTTACACATGTACTGCAAATAAATGTTATTCAAATTACATAAGGCTATTTAACCAAATATATCACACCTCAAACTCGGTGCCATAACTCAATCTATACAAACACGGTGCCATGGATGCACGGGCCCTATAACTTTTACAGACAACATCTGTTAATCAGGCATGACCATGACAAGAGTTCCAAGCCTGCGTCCCCATTACTGGGGAAGCAAACACCAAAACAAAGCAACACTAACCAAGGATCCTCCATCGGCGCACTCACACAGTGGCAACCAAGAAAATGACAACAAAGTGCAACCTTAGGAAAAGAAGCTCTCAAAACCTTATGGGGCAATAAAGGGAATACCAAGCAAGATGTGCACAAACAAGATGAGCACGACAGTGAATACAACTTGTTCTCCCCCCCCCCCCTTCTTTTTTAATCGTAAGTTAACTCTAGTACCACTTGTAGAAATAAAAGAGTGATCTTTCATGCCCTTCATTTGGGTCTTCAGATTGTGCAAAGCAGCCTCGGCTGAAGAAATATCCTAGTATAATCATTATTACTTCATTTATGTTAAGCATTGAACAAGTTAGTGTAGTTCGTGTGTTGGCGCGTGTTATATCTAGAATCTAGGGGGTTGTGACAGAAGTATGTTTGCACATTCATATAGGTGAATTTAGACATACAGGCACAGGCATTTAACAATTTGGGGTTTATAAATAACAAATAAATATTTATTTGCGTATAATGAAAAGGGGAGGGACCAAATTTGCAGTGGAACTTACAAAAATTGAAAAAAAAAATGGCAATGGTAAGAATGGCTTTATAGTTTAGTCAATATTTGATGGGTTCCCTGAATGTCTTCAATGCTCCTCTGCTTTTATTTTACTACAGACAGTTGAAGCTGGCTGTCAGATTTGAGGGTGACTGTCAGCTAGCAGCGAAGGCGTCAGCTGTGACTCGTTGTGCTGTGATTCGTTGAGCTGTGTTTCGTTGAGCTATGATTCGTTGAGCTGTGATTCGTTGAGCTATGATTCGTTGAGCTGTGACTGAAGGATGGAAGGAAGCGTTGTGTAGCTCGAGGACATTTCAGGTGTAACAAGTAGGTCGCAACAAAGGTCTGATTATCTGTTGGAGAGGTCCGGCTGTAAAAAAGCATAGAGAGCGAGTTAATTGTTAATTTTAAAACTGTCAACTTGTTTTGCGAGTAAAAAAAAAACATCTCTAACTCATAGCCTGGTTTGCCAGTATACTTGGGGGGGGGGGGCAACTCTTTTTAAAAGGTCATGGACTTCTTCATTAAGATATCAAGCTTCATTCATAGATTCGCGCATTGGAACAAAACATTTGCATCTATTGTCACAATGGTAAAAGTGTCAATGGATTATTATAAAAATATATTTTCCATTTAACTAACTCATTAAATAGAATACTGATTCAAATGTTATTTAAAAAAAAAGAATTTTGATATGAACTTCGTTTTAGTTATAAGTTTAAAAATAACGAACTACTTTTATAACGCGCAGTTTTCACATATCGTCATTTTAGGAGCATTCACGTGACAGTTTAAGTAAGATTAGAGCCAATATATACACATATTTATAATAGGAGTTGTAGTCTAGATGTAGTAAATTCTATATCAAGATTCTAGATCTAGATATAGATCTAGGCTTAGGCCTAGACTTAGATCTTGAATCTAGATTTAGATCTAAAACAAGGCTTAGATTTAGCTAGATCTATGTCTAGTTTGTATGACAAATGAAGATGTTTGGGTTTTTTTTTGCTGGGAGATTGTCTTGTCGTCTGTACACAATTGTACCTTAAATTGGGTCAAGAATATTTTTTCGTGTCTCCAATTTATCTAACTTTGTTAGAACAATACATTTTTTTTGTTTCTCTTTATTTTGAATGTATGGATAAGGTTAATTATTATTTTTAAAAATATAAGTTTACACTTAATGAATATATGGAGATCATGTTTCTGAGGGGTAAAGAACTTGGAAATGGAAGTCCCGTGTTCGAATCCTGGTTAAGACTCTAGGTGGACCACTTCAGGGGCCGATTTTGAGTTTGTGTCTTTGTAACCTTGTTTTGTTTTAGGAATTATTTTAATTTGTGTGCTGCCAAGAAAATATAAACAAATATGGATGCTAAGCTTGTATGCAGTGTTGTTAGTGTTTGGCCTAAAAGATTGACGGTAGCACAAACTACTGAATTGTTTTAAAATTTAGAGAGTGATAGTGAAGATGATTCAACGTATTTGCCATAAAATCATGGTGTAGATCAGGGGTAGGTAACCTTTTTCAACCGAGGGCCGCATTAATGAAATTTGGGGACTAGGCGGGCCGCATATATATATATATATATATATATATATATATATATATATATATATATATACACACAGTGGCGTAGCAAGGTACGCGTGGGCCCGGGTTCAAGAATATGTTGATGGGCCCCTCCCCATATGACAAATATTTTGTGTGACAAAAAAATCAAGTAGTTTGTATGTATCAGTACATTTACTAAAAGACATTCCAATGCAAATTCAAGAACACAGATGACAGAATCATTTAAGACCACGTTTACGTACTGTTTAGAACAGTGAACATTATGCACAAGTGGCTGCTTTTGTTGAAACAATAGGGGCCTACCTAAAGGCTATTTCCCTGTCCGTTCCTATTAGATAATCATCATTGCCTTGGCATGGTGAGTAATTTAAAGAAAGATGATGATATTTTATTACTTTTTTTTGTCCACTCAATCCTGAAGACATCTGGTTCTCACAAATATGAAAACCAACAAATGACTCTCTGACTGCATTTTTATTTTTGGGTAGTTCGTCATCGGGATTCACAAAATATTTTTAGAAAATAATGCAAAGCTAATACATGTGTAATTCTCCTGGAGTGCTGTCAACAATGATAGAGAGAAATGGCGCAGATTGGATCTCCTTTAGTATTTTTGCTAAAGTTGCATTGCCTAACAAGTCTATTATCTCGTTTTGAATCTGTGGGTCGAGGTAAATGCTTGTGTTTTTTTTTGTTTGCTTTTTAAGAATTTATATACTGCTATGACATTGTCGTTTTTACCTGTGTCACCAAAAAAATATTCTTCGCGATGAAAACTAAATTTAAAACTAACATTTTGCGATGAATTACTTTCAGTCAGTAATTGTCACGCCCGCAAATACATACACTTCTACATCATTCACTGTTCTCAGTCTCATATGTTGTCTATATATTTGGCAAGCTTGTTGATAAAGTTAAGTCATTAGTATGCCTATCATTTTTTTTACCATACGGTTGGAAAACAAACAAAATTGATGCTGTCTCAGGGTATAAACCCAAGACCATCGAGACCATCCTTACGACTTTCCAGTGCACACACCAGACGACAAAGTAGTCATTCAAGTGAAAGACACTAGTCCATGATCAATGTAATTATCGCTCATTCTATTTTGTTTTGTTATAAACCTCCTCCCCAATTTATTCACGGTAAGTCGCTAAAAAGTAAAAATCTTTAACGTTTCCCAAAGTAGCCTATAAAACAGAATATGATGTTTCTTTTGTTTGATTAATATCTATATCTAATTTTTAAGTCTAAATCGAGATTTCTAGTAATATAAAAATGAAAAAATCAACACATGATTAAAAAAAAAAGCAGAAAAAAGGGTAATAGGCCTAATTAGTAATATCAATGGTCTAATTAACATGAAGAAATAACAAAAAGAAATAATGGGAGTATAGGACCCAAACGTCACCACCAACGCACTGTCTACACATAAAAATCTACCCGATGACAGCAATTCCTTAAATTGACTCTAGGTGAAAACACGAGTAAATGTTTTAAAGTCAATATAAAGTTGGATTTGACATTTAGGATATTTTAAGGAAACTTTTAAATTTTTAAACCATTTTTTTTTAAATTGCAGTGAAGGGCAAGCCATAATTTGTCATTAGTCATGAGATCAGGTGATATAAAACCCTTTAGCGCCATGCAGTGCGGTATTTGTTGAAAAGGTCTTCATTTATTTGAGATATGGGCCCCTGGCCCCCCCCCCCCATATAAGTCCAGATATTGTATGTAACTACTAAATATTTCCTAAACTAGAGCTTATGTTGGATAGCAGTATTTCCGGCCCAGGCCCCATGTTTTTTTCACCATCGGATGTGGGCCCCTAAATGGTCGTGGGCCCGGGTTCATTGAACCCCTTCGCGCCATGGATGCTACGCCACTGTATATATATATATGCTTTGTTTGAAAAGATTTAAGATGCACATACATTTCATGTACAAACAACAAATTACAATGCTTCCGATGATAAACACAAAGTCTTTCTTCAACTCTTCAATAGATACATTAGGAAAGGGTCACAGTCAATGTCCATCAAGGAACCTAACAATTTCTTCCTTTAAATTCCATATTAATCTAATGATTGGCCAGTGAATACGACTGTGTTACCAAACATCAGAATGTTTAATTCCAAATCTTCACTTACTTTTCGGAACTGCCAGTCGGCCTTTTTAGAATTGTAGGCTTTAGGCGAAGTGAATTTGGTGGCCCCGAATAAAATAAAAAATATACAAAATAAAGGGGGGAAAAATTGAAATTTATTAAAGCTAATGTACTTCAAACAATAACATTGAGTACAAGTTTCGCTATTAATTTTCTGTAATATCAAACTATAGTATCTGTGCTAGCCATTTAACAATCATGGACCTTGAAAAAATATACTTTAACTTGGGACGCCCCTAAGCTTAAACATATGAATTTCATCTTTCCCTTTCAGTGGTGTGAATTTAATGTAGCCATGTGCAAACTTTCCAGTTACTAGTTTATGGTTGGGATATTTTCTTTATTTCATTAAAAAAGTTGTTTTTCTCAGTAAAAGCTCCATCAGCTGTTACCCTTGCCATCTTGTATAAGCTAACCCAACTCTTTCAACACAGTTCCCCATAACATTGAATAGATACTGGCCAGGACTTATGTCTTTTACTGAATTTATATAGTATTGCTATTGAATAAAAGACGTTTGGAGACAATGTTTCTTTAGCCTCTTCATTACAAATAATAAAAATCAAAAGTTTCAATAATGCCTCTAGATATTTACAATGATTTATTTAGGTTTTCGCGGGCCGCATAAAACACTTCGGCGGGCCGCATGTGGCCCGCGGGCCATAATTTGCCCACCCCTGGTGTAGATGATAGCATTGTGAAGAAGTAAAGAGCTAGATATCATGTTACTGTGGTTGACTCAGTTTGTGACAGTGGCAGTGAAACTAACTGGTATTATTGTTACAATTCCGGAACCAGATAAATTTAGAACTAGTGGTAATAATGATGGGTGGCAATGGGAGAGGGTTGCTGACAATTATCCTGTCTGTACTGCTAATGCATTTAGAATGTCCCAGCCTTCTAAAAGTTGGAGTCAATTCTGAGTTAGATTTGGCAAGAGATTCTACATTATTTGATCTTATTACCAGATGTTTGTACCAAAAATACAAACCTCCTATTGTCAGGTCCACTTTTAATAATTGACACAACTGTTTCAGAAATGTACACGTTTCTCGCAGTTTTATTTCGATAGGTCTACAAAACAAACAGTCTGTCAGGGACTTTTGGTCAAACAAAGAAATATATTATCAACCATGGTTTCATACCATGTTTACAAAAGCTAGATTTGAACTTTTGTTCTTTAGCATGATGCATGTAAGTGAAACGTTCTCGGTCGGTAAAGATAAAGTTGAACCCTTCGTAAAGATGATGTGTTAGGAGCATTACAATACAACCCTAGTAAGCCTGAAAAGCACCTCATAAAAAATATGACATGTGTGATAGTAGAACAGGTTATGACTATAATGTGATAAATCTTATAACTTATTTTGTAAGTAACACTTCTTACTCACACTCATCACACAGTATTACCAGCCATGCAGTTTAAAATATTTGATACTCTCTACATCTTCAAATTGGGCATCATATTTTTGATGATAGATAATATGCATCGAATATCTAATTCAGAAAAGATTTTATATTTGACAGTCAACTTGACTAGGAAACATTTCCCTGCTGAGCTCAAGAAGCGAAAGCTGCGTCACAGAAAAACTCAATTTTACAAGTCTGTGGGCAGTATAGATGCTTTTTGTGTGGCATGGCAGGATTAAACAAATCTAAGAAACCTTGCATTATGGTGTCCACAAAACCAACCAATCGCATCATTAATGTGCAAGAGAAGCGCAGTGTTGTAGATAAGCCAGAAATGGTTCACGACTACAATATAATGATGAATGGTTGCGAAAGGGCAGACCAAATGCTCTCTTATTATTCTGTGCATTCTAGAAAAAGCATGAAATAGTGGAAGAAAGTCTTCTTCTGGATACTAGAAATTGCACAGATTAATGCCCTCATCATTTATAATGCCACACAGGTTACATGTGACCAGCCTTCAAAAAAAGCTTTCTTTAAAAAAATTTAAAGAAATTTTAATTGATGGTTTAGTTGATGCTGCCACTGCACTGGGTGATGTTTCCAGACAGGTGAAAGTGAAGACTGTTAAAGCTGACAGCAAAATGGCATCTGGGCATCATCTTGTTCATTATGAAGAGAATTATCGCCATGGTGTCTGTTGCACAAAGGAAGAGCACTAGATTCTTTTGCTCGGTTTGCCCGTCGCAACCTCGGCTTTGTGTGAAACATTGTTTTCGTCTATACCATGGGGATTTGGCAAAACAATAGCATTCCAATAGCATCAATATCATGTAAATATAGGTGTATATATATGTTTGTAAAAATGTAAATATTTTTTAACTGGCTATTATTTCTGACAATAATGTATTTCAACCTTGATTGACAATACACGTTTATCTGTTTTAAAATTATCACTGCATGATTAAGTGTTATACATCAAATTATTCAGAAATGAATGCTCTTTCTAATTAATGTTAACAATGTAGTCCAAAAGGTAAATAAAAAAAAAATATTAAGAATGTATTTATGTTATTGCGAAGAAAAAAAATCTGCGAAAAAAACTATAATCTAAGACATTAAATTACAAATGATTTACATGTAAAAGATTAAAGAAAGGGTGAAAAGGAATTCTTAAGCATTTCTGATTAGTTTTACATATAATTTATAGTGACTGTAAATTGTTAGTCACAAGATGCCAGACGAAAAAGGTGAAGATTCCGTATTAACTCAGAAGAAAGAGCTAAGGATGGAAATTTATTCTTCCTAGGACGGGATAGTTCAAGAAATAATAATCTGGTATGAGCAATATCATGATGTGGTAAATTTTAATTTAGTCACCATCCCAAATGATGAATCCTCATATCGAAATAAATCTCGGATGTGGTAAATTTTAATTTAGTCACCATCCCAAATGATGAATCCTCATATCGAAATCAATCTCGATAGTGCACAAAGCGACATTGACGAAAACGAATTTCATCTGGAGAGACAAAGACTTAACGGTTTGTTGCAGTTTCTTCAGAAGCATTTAAACTTCTGAAACAAGGACCTGCTTGATATACTTAGTTTTAATTTTTTTAAATGTCTAGATGCTTCAGTTCGAAATATTATCTTTATTTTCATATTTCTGACAATTGTGGTTAGTGAGATAAGGTTTTTTTCAGACTCAGGCTGACCATTACTTAATGGCAATCAACACAGAAAACATTTGCGACTTTCTGATTTGGCAATAGTTGGGAAAAAATAGATTTCGATTTTTGCCTTCATGAAAGCAGCTCAAATTTCTGTAGTATCTTGTTGTTAAATTTGATTTTTTTTTTCAAAAAACTTTAACAATAAATACACATCAAGGCGAAAAAAAAGTCATGTCGCTGTTTTATTTCCGTTTTATTTAAAATAGAAAAAAAAAAGGGGTGGGGGTCACGAGGAGCCGAACTGGGCATTATATATTCTAGCTACGCAACTGTAAGCCACTGTGTGTGAATGTTTTTATCTATGGTGTGGGGGGAAAGATGTTTGCAAGATAGGTGGCGTTTTCGTCACTTGATCTTTGTTAGGACAGACGACTCCAGAGCGTAAGACTGAAAGGTTGTGTTATTGTAGTGCGTTAGATTTTGTTGAAAAATACTTTAGTCTAGTACATTGATTTTTCTCTCATATCAGCTTGATCTTGTCTATATTAGTAACGCTTGTCTTCCGAGAAATTAGTGAGGAATGCAGTATTTCCCGTGGCTGGGCAGCCCCAGCTAAGACCTACATATTTGGCCACATCCAGGGCAAGCATAAACATTGTTCGCCAGTGGTCGATTTAGATTACCTTTTGGTCGTCTACGTCTGTCCTCGTCAGCGGATTTTCTTTTGGTCTCAAATGTGTATCCCTCGGCTTGTAAGTGACCTCCAGCTGTCTCGTTTTGAAGCCGCGTGCAACCTTCTACTTACAAAGATAAGAGAGACAGATGCTAATTTTAAATTTGCTCAATTTCAGTGTAACATTTATCAAGAAACATTCTGCGCACAGCAATTACATGTCATAAGACAGGTTTTAGTCGCTCTCAATTTTATTCGTGCAAGTGATTTAAATCGTCGCCCATTTTCAAATGTTTCTGGATGACATTGGACACGATTGTGATTGTGTTCTTTGATTGGTTCATTGCATGATTAATGTATGGTCAGTGAATGGGAAGGATTATACAAATGGATAAAAATGAATTATTTTCTGACTGCAGTAGGTTACTAGTTGTTCTTCACTAGATCTCAATTTCGTATTGATCATATAGCAATGTTTGCACCCCTACAGTATTCGATACTTTTCCTATCATTTCTATATATGCGCGAGTCAATGTCCTATTCCCTTTTTTTTCACCCAATACAGTAATAACGTGGAATATTTTTTTAAATAATATTTAAAAACAAAAGATGATTACCTTCTACTTTAATCTAGACCCGCTGCGTAACATACCTACCTTCTCTTTGTTTTTTTGTTTTTTTTCTGAGCTTTGTTCTCTGTCACCAATGACGTGGGGTAACTCAAGTCCGAATAGCAGAAATAAAAGAGTTACCTTTCCATGACTTTTTCATCATGTTGTCCTGCATGGTTGGGCCACGAATAGAATTATATATATATAAAGATTATTTGCTAAAGTCGGACCTGCGAAAGTCAAGAGACCACTGTAGGCCTATCTGTTATTTCATTTGAATATTTTTTTTTGTTTGTTACAGTACAATTCTTCTCCCCTTTTAGCGATTCGTAAGAAAAAAAGGTGCACCGCCTCCCCTCATTAGACGTTACGTAATATCCGAACGTTACTTTAGATCAGAGGTTCTCAACTGTGGGTCGCGATCCCTCTGGGGGTGGAATGACCATCGGAAATTTGGGTTTTTAGTCTATTTATCATCGGAAATTTTTGTTTGTTTTTTTTTTGGTCATTTCTAACAAGCGTATATGTACCATGCATTTGTATTTATGATAACAAAACAAAACAAGATCACATTTCTCAGAGTAATATTTCTTTCATAAATTATTTAACGATCGTCAAAATTAAATTTAATAAAATAAAAAGTGAAGGCAGACTGGTATTTTGCTAGAGGAAACAGCACTTTGAGTTAGTGTAACAACATTGTTTGAAGTTAGACAGGAAAAGAGTTGTTTGTTTTTTTTCTAAATTTTGTGAAGAAGTTTGTTGTTTTTTTTTTTTTTAATCAGAAAGCAAAAGTACAGAAAATAGAGTACCTGGTAGACATTTTTGTCTTTTTTTTTTTTCAATGCACTTGGCCTGAAAAGATCCGCTCATCAAAATGGAACTTCAACTTTGTCAAAGAAAACTGGATAAAATTAAACTTATATCTTACCATCTTTATCTGCTTTCTATGAGAAAATAATAAATGGCAGTCATAAAGATAATTTTTTTTGTTATACAATTACATAAAGCTTTTGATGTTTTCAAATTCTACCAATTGAAATACATGCATCACATATCAGATTTAGACATAACTATTACAATTCATAGCATTAGTACATTTCCATTTACCTGGGCCTATGAATGAAAAAAAAATTACGGTTGCAGATCGCTGCCTACAATTAAGGGTCGTGGCACTATAAATGTTGAGAGACACTGCTTTAGATGAACTGCAGCTTAAAATTAATTGGTAACAAACAAACCCCACCTGTTGACACCGGTTAAATTGAAACTTTCTGAAAGATAAAAAGATTTTAAACATTAAAAAAAACACCGTCTGGGTCATGATTTTGAGATTTTACCATCACAAAGGAGATACAAGCTATCAATTAAAACAAAAATCCGTCGGAGTCGGATCCCTGTTAGATCCGCCTATTCGCAAGATGTTTCGGTTAACTTCTCGCTGGACGACGGAGGATGGCGAGAAGGGTATAAAGTTATAAACCTGCCTTATCTTGAAGTTTGCGCACTAGACTTTAGTTCGGATTAAATTTCTGTATGCTCCCATCCTTAAACTATCGCAATATTTCTGAAAGAACAGTAAAGGTTAAATTATATTTTCAAAAGCCTTTAGTGTTTTAATTATCTAACCGTGACGGACAGACCAACCAACAGACAAAACGCACAAAAATATGCTTCTTTCATTCTAATGGGGGCACTAAACAATTTTTTTTTTAAATCTGATTTTTTTTTTACATTAAGAAATTAGTTTAGAATCATGTCATTGCCGGGCTTTACGCTAGTACACGAAAGTTGCTGCTAAAAGTTCATTTTAAAAATTGTGCGTGATATCTATATGTTGGTAGCATTTCGTATAGTAACATTTCCTCCGTTACATTTACGTAATTGTTTTATAATTGGTGTTTTGTTATTAAAAAATCGCTTGCATAATTAATTTTATAAATTAAACGGTTTGCTTTTAGAAAACTAAAAGTAGCCGTTGCACCTAAGCTTCTCAAGCCGCATTTAATGGTGAATTTTTTTTTTCGTATCTCTTCTAGTTTTGGCGCTCTGAGTTTGACAGACGGACAGAAGGAAAGACAGACAGAAATTCACTTTAAAAAATGTGCGTGATATCTGCATGCCTAGAGCATTTCTTATAGTAACATTTCCTCCCTTAGATTTACGTAATTGTTTCAGAATTGGTGTTTTATTTTTTAAAAATCGCTTGCATAATTAATTTTATAAATTAAACGGTTTGCTTTTAGAAAACTAAAAGTAGCCGTTGCACCTAAACTTTTCAAGCCGCATTTAATGGTGAAAAAATTATTTTCGTATCTCTTCTAGTTTTGGCGCCCTGAGTGTGACAGACGGATAGACGGACAGACGACATTTCGCACAAACCTAATAGCGGCTTTTCCCCTTACGGGAGCCGCTAAAATCTGTTTTTTATAGTTACAGTGTTCTTTTTGTGGGATGCACACATTTTAAGACGAATTTCCCTATGGACAATAACTATTATTCGTATTACTAGCCTTCACAGCACTATAATGTCTTTAAAAATATTTAGGCCAACTTTGGAATGAAATTACCAAAGGCTGAAAAGACCGGGGGTGAAATGACCGAACACACAAAAAATAACTCACATACAGTTTTTCCACAAGGCCAGTTGTATCTAGTCTTCTTATCTTATATAATACAGACGTTACTTCAAAAAAGAAGTTGATTACGTCCTACGCGTCATGCATTCAGTCATGTATATTTACCAGTGACTTAAACTCTGCCAAGTCACTGGTTGTCCTGGCTAGCTCAGGCAAACCATTCCAGCTCTAATGGCACTAGGGAAGAAAGAACATTTGTACAGATTTGTCCCAGCATATGGTACGAGATATGTATTTTTATGTCTTTCTGAGTATTTTATTAAATTTTGTTTTTGTATTTGAAGATTAAAATTATTTTCTTTTTTACTTTTGAGTCTTCTATCCTGAAAGCTTTCTAAATTTAGTGATTTTACTAAAGGTGTTACTCTAGTCAAATGTGAATATTTTTTTGTTATGAATCTCACTGCTCTATTTTGTGTCTGTTCCAGTTTCTTAATGTTTTCTTGAGTTGAGAGGTCCCAAACAGAGGATGCATATTCTATTATTGGCCTAACCAAGGTTAAATAGCATTTTAGTCATATGTTCTTATTTGATTTATAGAAATTTCTTTTAATAAACCCTAATGCTTTGTTTGATTTTTTTGATACTTTCTTCATTATGGGGATTCCATGTCTTTTTTTTTATTTATTATTACATCTAGGTATTTTGCGTTTTTTTGTCTGTGTTACTGCTTTACCATGATTAAGATAAGTGGAATAATTTTTGTTTTAATTTTTTTTTTTGTTACTCTTAATAACTGACATTTTTCTGGGTGGAAAGACATGCTCCAATTTG
>JADKLZ010000167.1:7091133-7101311 GCA_021533235.1 Biomphalaria straminea
ACATAATTTACATGGTAATAAGGCAAGTGTGAAGCAGCTAGGTTATTAACTGTGTTAAACATAATTAACATGGTAATAAGGCAATTCCTGTAGCTTCTCTTTGACTGCACTATTGACAGAGGTTCTATGTGAAATTTGGAGCAGACAAATAGTTCAGAGCTAATGTAAACCTGCATTAATTCTTAGCTTATAAAACACAGATGTTATTTCAAAAAAGAAAATAATTACATTCTATGCATGTCCCCGGGTCAATCTAGTCATGCATATTAATAAATTCAATTTCTGCCATGTCATTGGTTTTCCTGGCTGGCTCAGGCAACCCATTCCATGCTCTAATAGCACTAGGGAAGAAGGAGCATTTGTACAAATTTATCCTAGCATATGGAACAAGGAATATGCCTTTATCTTTGTGTCTTATTAAGCCCATAGACTACTCATGTGCTGATTGTCATTGGCCTTTCTATCTTCATGCAAAAAAGTACTAATTATACTATTAGAAGGCTAGACTTCTACAAAATAGAAAGGGTATTAACAAGTTGCGAGGCAAAATAGACAACAATTAGCAAAGAAAAAAAGATTCATTAAAAAACATTAGAACTTAAACAGGCAACAGTGCAAAAGACCCCCTCCCTGCTCCTCACCTTGTGAAAACTATATTTGTTATAACTATATCTGATATGTTACTCCAGAGTATTTACCCATATGGTCAGCCTTATGCTCTTGTCATACTCTTGAGTGAAATGACTTGGTTTATTTTTCGATATGAACTGAATAATTGTCCATCTCAAAGTCAATACTCTATCATTGAGAAGAACTATTTAAGCTTACTATAATTTTTTTTTTCTAGCCCTGCAGCATCAAACAATTTAGCATATATTGTTGGGTTGTTATTGAAATGTTTCATAGCATAGTACTGTCATCTGTATTCATAATTCATAAATTATTTTTTTTAAAGTTTTGTACTACTTCATCTCAGATTTCTACATGCTCTGGCGTTCATTTAGTCCCTATAAGGGTCAGCAATAGTGGTCTACAGAGTTCTTATGTATATAAGCATCAAGTTTTTATTTTTTTCTTTTTGTGACAATACAATAGCAGGTCAAAAAACATACAACAGAGCAAATGTAAGATTTTTATTTTACCCTCCAAAATTTTCTTGTGCGTTAACATCATTTACAATTGGTCGACCAGGATAGTCTAGCTCTATATCATCTCGTTCATCATAGTACCAGTAGAGGTTATGGAGCCCAACCATAAAGGCAAATATAACAACCACAAGCAGAGCACAGATCTTGGCAATATCCTATAATAATAATAAGAAGAAGAAGAATATTTCTAATGTTTCTTTTTTTTTCTCTGCATATCAAAACAGTGTTGCCATATAGATTTGTCACATGATCTAGTCTTATATATATATATATATATATATATATTTATATTTATTCATTTATATATATATTTATATATCTTAATATTTATATTATTAATATTATGTATATATACCAGAACTGCATTCTTTGTTACTATGATTAAGAAGCATAAGTAAAGGGGAATATAGCACATTTAGTTGTCATTAGATTTTTACTTGGCTCAGTAGGAAAACCTAGAAACACTAGGAATTTTACCACCGCAGATAGATATTATGTACACTAATTAACATCCAAATATACTACTGAACAAACTACTGACTGTCTATCCTATATGTCCCACATTGCTAAATGATAAGAAGTCAGTATTTCACCATTATAATTAGTAAACAAGATATGTGGAGAAACTTTCAAGCATCAAAAGCTCCAGGGACAAAAATGTCAATTTTTTTTTTTTAGTTTTCTTTTTCTTCTTTTTGTTAAAATTCTTCTTGGTATATTGGTGTACTAACCTTCAACATTCGACCTAGAGATATTTGAAGAGGTCCCAGGATTTCATTGGCTGGCAGGAGGTAAGCTATCCTGGCTACACTCAATATGTTAGCAACAGCAAAGCTTCCTTCTAGAAAGTTAATTGGGTCAGTTGGGGACCAATAAAGACGATCTGAAAGATTTAATATTAAAAAAAAACTTTATCATTGTCATCGTCACAGCATTGTTTAGAAATCTTGTTAAATTTATTACACCCCAAGAAAGGGTAATAAACAAAAGGTACTTAAATTTTTTATTATACTATCCCACTAAGACTCAAAAAGACATTTACAAAACATTATCTGCATGATGATGTGGTTGCAACAAACAATAACCACCTTCCCTTACATCTTGTCAAATTAATCTATGCCTTTACCTGTGTTAAGCCAATAGATGCTTTCTAACATTTTTCTTTCATTAGCGATGTTCTCTTCATGTGACAGGAAAGCCAGAGATGCATGGAACTGTAACAGAATTTGACTTTTTCAATATTTTTTTTTATAAAAAGATGAAAGTAATTATACAATGACTTTTACATATTTTTTTTTTTAAATAAAAAGATGATAGTAATTATACAATGACTTTTACATGAAAGTAATTTTACCTTATACATAGTCCAGAACCTGAGAGTGAATGTAGCAATGTAAGTGGTGATAAGGAGAATGTCGAGAAGGTTAAAAAAATCCTGGAGGTGTTCCATCAAACCATGGTGAAACAATTGACTGCATTCTTGAAATACCATACCTACATGCAAATTAAAAAAAATCGATCCATGTTGATTTTATTCCAACTGTTATGTAAGGAAATCTAATCAGTTATTCACATATTTTAAAAAATAAAAACACAAAAAAAAAAGGTGGCTAAGTACAAGAAATAAATGGCTCATATACTTGGGTTTATGACATGCGCAGGGAGAGTTGGTTCTTCATCCTGTTTTTGCTCTATTATGCATCACACTATTTTACTCTGTAAATGTCATTGCTTCCTAAGTGATTGTGCTTGGATGTTCTTTGTTCTAACCTCTCTTTTTTGTTCCCCCAGTATCGGATAAGTTAAGGTTTGTATTACTTTCATCTTAATTTTGTGTAGGGGCTCAGGCTAAGGAGTGTGGTAGTCAAGCTTCACCTGAGCATAGACAATTAGCATTGTATGGGCCATACCTGGTCTGTGTGCATGGGCAGTATTTGGTTGTGGGCAGTCTGAGCCTGGATTATATTGCTGGCATTGTTACTACTACTATGTAAAAATGCATATTCATGAAGAAGTACTAAACATGTAATATTGACAACTTATTTCACTAATTGCTATGTATGAACTTTTATTCATATTAAACATTTGTTACATTACTCCTTTGTTGTTAAATACTCTACATTAGCCCATTAGCATTACTTGATTACTTATTTGACTTAATTAATGTACTAAGGTAATAGACTGTCAGGTAATTCAGGATCAAAGCAAAACCAGAAAACCTGGTGATGAGAGATTGTAGGCCAATTATCTTTTTTGGAATGCAATAAATAAACATCAAGCATAGCAATTTCATAGTCGTTATACCAATGGAGATAACAGTAAAATACTAAATATTTTAGAGTTAAATTAAAATTAATGTAAAAAATAATTCCATTATAATAAGGTATTTTGTATATACACTTATTTAGTGTCAGGGTTGTCTAGCCTTAAATATCATACCAACGATCCATGCAGTCAACAGTAGTTCTGTTATAGTTGGAAAGCTTGGCCTCAGTGGGAAATCGTGTGGTAAGTCCTCAATGTAGGAGCCAGCTGTTGCATTACAGAACAGTGTGTACCTTTTGTAAATAGTCAAAACATTAAAAGTACAGTACTTTGCATTAGTTAAATTATATGAGATGCAACCAAATATGACATAGAAAAGTTTAAATTTTAACGAGCCATCAATCATGTAAGATTCATGTTAAAGCAAATTAACTTGACCATTTTATTGAGAAATAAACAGATCAATACCAGTAGCTACAGCAGGTTGGCATAAATATGTCATTTCCCTACAGAATTATTGTAAGCATATCTGAGACTATTTTATTTCAAAAGTGAAGTAAAACACATAATGGCAGAAAAGTAAATGGTGATAAAACCACATTACATGTAAGTTTTTCTTTCAAAGTCTGGGTTATAGGGGTCTGCATTTTTCTCTAAGGCTAATAAGAAGAAAGTCATATAACATCTTTACTTTGCTGTTTTTAAATGCTCAAGAAATTCTCTTTGATTAACATTTTAAACTATACATTCCTTGCCTCCACAATAATAATATTAATGATTCTTATCTTATCTTATATATTACAGACGTTGCTTCAAAACAAAAAAAGATAATTATGTCCTACGCATGTGTCAATCTAGTCATGCATGTTAATCAATGACTTATACTCCGCAAAGTTGTTGGTTTTCCTGGCTGATTCAGGCAACCAATTCCATTCTCTAAAGGCACTAAGGAAGAGGAAGCACATGTACAAATTTGGTCTAGCCTATATTTATAATATAAGACTCCTGTTTGGCAGACACAAGTCTCATATTGAATATATTTCTTTCTGATTTCTAGGTGAATGAGAATGCCATACTGATTTTGTTGAGCTAGCAACTTTATCTAATTTACTATGAAAATAAGTCTCCTTTCAATATAAATTGTTTTTCACAAACATAGCAATAAAGTGTTCAGAAATGCCTATAATAATGTAATCTTCTAGTTCTAGTTCTTTTATGCTCAGCGACATTTTTTACAATGTTTGCTGCACCCACCCCCCATCGCACACACACAGTAATAGAAGAATAGACAAAAAGAATCCATTTTTTCAATGGTCTTTGGCAACACTGGGAAATCATCAATCGACCCCCCAAGGGGGTCGCAATCGACAGGTTGAGAAATCCTGTTCTAGTTGAAATAATTTCTTTGTGCTTTGTTTGAAAAGGGGGGGGGGGGTAAACAGCAACAGAAATAGATCTTAAAACATAAATAGTCAAATTGAATGGTATATTTTGGATATTAAAATTCTTTATCAGTAAGGAATTTTTATTTCAATGAAAGTTTTATAACAGGTCTGTTTAGGTATTTTTCTTTTCCAAATTCTCTTAAATCTAAAGCACATACTGTTAATACAAATACAACTTACTACAAATTCCTATAAAGCTGTCATTGACAATATCATATTTATTAGTCTAAACAGAATAAAGGACATACACATAGTGCTTATCTGGATACACAGACCGAAGCGTCCGATACTTGCTGACAGTTTGTGATGATTCGATGGTGGAAACCACAATAAGAAGAAGGAATGTGAAAAAGGACATGGCGTTACACACAAACTTCAAGGCGGGATACTGAAGAATTTTGGCTGCCTGTGGAGATAAACAATAGTGTATCACTACTTAATACAATGGATTTCAGAATTTGAAACTGCTTCATTTTTTTTTAATGCCTTATCTTTACTTACAACAAAAGTTATTAATCTGAAGTTAGTGAAATTAGTTATGTCCAATTATTCATAAACATAAAAAAAAAAAAGTTTCCATGAGTTGCATAACCCTTATTCACTCATTCATTCTTTCTCTTCTTCTAGCCAGCATTTTACTGCTGAGCTGTCAGCTCTTTTGCAGGCTGTCCAAAGGAAAAATAGTGTGCTGTTTTCTTCAGTTTTTTTTAGCACTGCTATACAACTGGGGCTGACTTAATTATGTTAGTGTCACTAAATTCTTTAATTAACATGCAAAACAAATTAATAAGAATATGATTTAAGCATTTTTTTTGTTTTGTTTTTAAAGGAAATTCTCTAATTTTTGAGTTAAGATAAGTGAACTAAACTTGGATTTGCATAGATTTGCTACAACTAGAAGAAACTATAAATGATAATAAGTACATTGAAAAGTATAAGTCTCACCTTGGTGTTGGGACAAAGCACGTGTAAAAATATTAAGAACGGATAGGCACAAAGAAATAAAGCTATCATCGTCAGCCGTTTGGGCCATGTAGCTCTCTCAAGCTTTCCCATCCCATTGTACCATAGACGAACAAGTCTTTGCTGACAACTGGGATGAGCAACAAACTGTAAAGATATATAAAATTATATGTAGTTTAATTTTCAAATAATACTAGAACAGCATTAGTTGTTGTTTTATTTCCACAGTAAAAACAAAATACTATTTAAATTATAGCTATATGTATCATTAGAAATTATTATTGAATTAATTTCTGATTTAGGTTGTTTTGTGTTTTTTTTCATTAAAATTTAAAACTGAATTAGTAATGACTTTAATGATTTCATTGTTGATTCAATATATTGTTTTTACTAATGTTTTGTATGGTTATCTAGACTTTCTTTTAAGTAATCACATTGATTTATGCAAGGCTGAACATCAAAATCAATGGATTGATAAAAAATTTTTTTTACAATAAGATGAGAACAATATTTTTTTAAATTTATAAATCATAAATAAACTGAGCTCAGTTCAAAACAACTTTTTAAATTAAAGATTTGAAACATTTAAAAAAAAATGTATACAGCAAACTAAATTTACTTTTTTCTCTTTATATTTTAAGGCAAGTTTGAATCTGGCCAAGCTGTCAAATTTCTCCTGGTGAGGTTTTCCTGTTTTGTTAAGAACAAGTTCCAGTTCTTTCTGTGTCCTGATTCTGTCCAGTAGTTTGACTACATAGTCACTCAGTTGATCAGCCAACTCTCTGTATTCACTCTACATATATAAAAAAAACATATTTCTTTGAATATTAATTAAACAAAATAGTTTTTTTTATAATAAATTAAGTTCAGCAAGTCATCTTTTTTTTTTCTCTGATTTTTCTGTTTTATTTGCTTGTTTGTTTATAACAATAACTGGATTTATTCCTAAATGAATTATACTCTGTAGCTAATCATCTCTTTTGAAGTAATGTTTGTAATTTATAAAATAAGATATGGTTACCAGACACCTGAATAGATAAAGAAGGACAAAGCCTGCTTGTAAAGGAATCGGGAGAAAAGACATTATGATTTATGAAATAGGATTATAATTTAATTTATGAAACATATTAGTAATTAAATATATAACTGACTAACTATCATATTTTTCTAATAAAATAACATTTTCCTCAAATAGCCCATGGTGAGAAGAATGTCACTCTTGATCAATAAAAAGTCTTATTTTTCTCTTTGTCAAAAGAAAAAATCACATATTATTGTAGCCCTGAGTAACAGTAACAAAATTTCATGTTGAGGTTGTCAACAATTGTAGTTTTTCTGTCCTTTAAATGACTTCAAGTTTCAGTACTTGTCAAACAAACTAAATGAATATCATTTACTGCAATATCCCATTCTTTTTATGCTGTATGCATGGCAATCTTTCTTTTTAATTGAACTCAGATGATATGAATTAAATTACTGTACAACATAAAATCTGACTATTTTCTTAATTCCTGTCAGATAGAGGTGGAAATTTAAAAAAAAAAGGAGACATGTCTTTCAATGAAATTACTGTATAACATAAAATCTGACTACTTTCTTAATTCCTGTCAGATAGAGGTGGAAATTTTAAAAAAAGAGACATGTCTTTCATTGAAATTAATCAATGATTTTTTTTTTTAAATGGACTTTATTGTTTATCGACATGAACATTCAGACCACCCTCAAATGCTGGAGAGACAACAAAAGAGAAGCAGAGAATATTTAAAGATTCTAAATAGCTTCTGAATGCTTTTTAACCTGCTGTTCAAACTATGAAACTTTTTCTTACAGACCTTGAAATGTTTCTCTACTCTAGACAATCTCCTGAGCTCAGCGGCCAGTTCAAAGGCAGTCAATATTGGATCTTTGCTGGACAATGAAATGTAAGCTTCACTGGCAAGTCCTTTGTAAGCATTAAGTCTGTACTTGGCCAGGCGAAGCTGGTCAAATTTCATTTTGTTTCTACATTCCTGGAATTACAAGATCGATCTAATGATTAATAGAAGAAGTAAACATTTTGCCTTAGGAGACTATAGAAATTAGACATTTTTTAAAACCATGTTTTTTTTTAGCGTAAGTGGAAAAGATAAAAGCTACTTCATTATATATGTATATAATGTAAATAAATATTGCATGCTTCAGATATTGCTAATTTGATATAAACAATCATAAATAAAATTAAAAGAAAGAATTTTTCTGAGCTTAATGCATATCAATAGCAAAACAAAAATTTTTAACTTACCTGACAAGCACAACTAAATTTGTGAGGCTTCATGATAGTTTCACCTCGAAGTAACAAAAGTTGAACAATTTCATATTGATTTTTCTGTGATGCCAAAATCAAAGGAGTTATATCTGGTGAGAACTGAGAATCTGGGAAAGCTGTTTTGTAAAAGCCATCTGAAAAATACATAGAACATTTATTTTGAAATGGATAGATCACATTCTTCACAAGCATGCATTCAACTTAACCAGTCAAGGATTATATTATGTATTAAAAATACATAGGATAACAACCAAATCTATAATTCGTTCGTTTGCATTGCTTTGTACATCTCTTGTGTATATATAATATAGCATGCTCAGTGTTTTGGTCCAATATCTTTTGTGGCCATTGGGAGAAGGCTTCCATATGCTGTCTTTAGGTGCTTATTATAGCAAACACAAATCAGCTCAAGTTGGATTTTGAATTCAAGGCACTTGATAGGCAGCCAAGTAGATAAGTCTCTAAGCCACACATCCGAATTTTAAATTTGAAGCTCCATTGTTAAAGAAAATTATTAATGAATATGTTTACAAAAAGTTTTTTGTGTTTTTTTTAAATTAAATTCTGTTATAAATATAGCAATTATGCCTTTCAGTTTTCATTCAAAAAGCATGTAAGGTTAATGTCAGTGTCTTGGTTCAAAGTGAAAAGATTATCTAAAATTGTAAATACTTATATCTACATTCTAACCAAGAAGCTTTTTAATACAAGTCAAAAAGGTTTCTTAAATTATTTGAAAGATGCAGTGAAAACCTTGATTGATATCAATGTTTGAGGCATACAATATATATGAGTGAGCGCATAAAATACATATAATTTCATGACTCTAGACCAGGTAGACAACTCAAAACTTCATATACAAATAATATTTTTATATAAAATAGAAAAATGGAAGGCTGTAAGTATAATCTTATCCATTACTCCTTTCTTCAGCTTCACAGTTAATCTTATCATCTTTCTCACTTTTCTCAATTGTAAATGTGCTGGTAATATTGTTCACAAAGATTTGTATGATTAATAACAGCCAAACTTCATAATTCTGTAACTGAAATGTTCTCAAAATTCTGAGTTTAGTGTATACCTCAAATGAAGATTTATAGCAAAGGTCTTGTGTTACATAAAGGAAGAGAAAAAAATGAAATTAACAACTTTACACTGCAACTGCATTTTTTTTTACACTAAGTTTAGTTAATAGCAATAGTTTCATTTGCATCATCTTAGCAACACCTTTGAAATTTTACAACTTTTAATGCTTTGATATGTTTATATTCAATGTTTCTATAAATTGATATTGATTTAACATATATTTTTAAATTGTAAGATATTATGAGATCTAGATCAGCATGATAATCTGTCATGTTTTGTTGACTAACCCGTGTCTCCGAGTTTCCGTCTCTCTTTCCACATCTCCAGATACCTTCTGTGTTTAAGTATAGTCTCCGCAATCTGTGTATGCCCTGCACTGATGGCTTGTAACACTGCCTCTTGGATATGATGCTGGTTTGATTTCTCCAGAAGTACCTCAACAACCTAAGTTTATGTTTGAATTGTAGAAAATAAAACTTAAAATTACTTGTTTTGTTTAATTAATTTCAAATAGTAAGAGTAAAATTATTTAAGTAAAAATGAAAAGTATAATAAGTGTGTTTGGCACTTATGCTACTGACAATTGCTTAACTGAAGAAGTTATAGTTTATTGTGTGACTAATAAATTACTTTTTGTTTAGGCATTATTACATTAGATTGCTATTTAGAAAATTATTTCTGAGAATGTTTATGACAAAGGCCTACTCGCCTGCTTGAAACAGCACCAGTACCTATAGTTTTGGAGGCGCCGTGGCTTGGCTACTGAACCGGGGGTCCCAGGTTCGAATCCTGGTGAAGACTGGGATTTTTTTTCGGGATCTTCGGGCGCCTCAGAGTTCCCCCAGCTCTAATAAGTACCTGACATTAGTTTGGGAAAAGTAAAGGCGGTTGGTCGTTGTGCTGGCCACATGACACCCTCGTTAACCGTAGGCCACAGAATCAGATGACCTTTACATCATCTGCCCT
>JADKLZ010000167.1:7133993-7149192 GCA_021533235.1 Biomphalaria straminea
CACAGGTTGAGAGCCCCTGTCTTACATCATGCTTATTATCATAGAGCGATACGAAATTGGTTGCCTTATTGAGTCATCTGTCCTAGAGAGGAAACAGTCAATCGTTTAGCAACGTCTGGAGCTGGTACCTGGCGTGTCTAGCAGTGAACACACTAACACACTCACATACACGCACCACATAGCTGTATCGCGTTAATTGTTTGTCTGTCTGTCTGTCTGTGTTAGTTCTTTGTTTTTTAAATAAATGAGCTGCTAAAGGCAAAAAAAATGTCAGCGTAGAAGAGAGAGAGGGAGAGAGAGAGAGAGAGAGAGATTGATGGGACAGAGTGGAGGAAGAGGGAGGAAGGAGATCCGTGGCCTCACGCAGCTCGTGAGCGGGAGCTAACGTGAGATACGCTATCGATTAACCACACCCTGTTGAATGCACATACGCAAGCAGTGGTGTCTTATCTGTTGTGTCTCGTGTGTCTTTGTCATTGTGTGCGAGTCATAGGTCTAAGTGTTATTTGTGTTTTATCTGTGTTTAAATCTAATTCATGTCTTCCTCTCTGTACATTGTCCTAAGTCAGACGTGTTTAATAGGATTTATTTAGCCCCGATAAGTCCTTTTGCTATGCCCTTGTGGTATGTCCTAGTGATATGTCCTAGTGATATATCCTTGTGACTTTGAAATTTGGCTGCTTGTAGCTTTTGACTTAACGAATGGAATACTCTGACCCAGGAACACATAAATACAGTCTCACCTTACAACCCTTTATTAATAATAATGCTGAATTTCTGTCTCTCTATCTCTGTCACTATCTATCTACATAAATTAAAAGAAAAAATCCTTATATTTTAGGTGTGCACCGGATAGTAGTTCGATTCCGGCCGAATACTCGACCATTTTCACTATCCGGCCATATTCGGCTCCTGCCGAATGTTACTGCAGAATAGTAACAAAAGTACACCTTGTACCTACATTTTAATTAATATATACACATTGGACGTCCTTCCATCTATGTCTGTTATGGATGTATTTAAGTCCACATTTAAAATATAATAATAATATGCTTAAAAATATGCGCCAAACATCTTTTATTGTAAAAGCCATGACTCGTTAATATAACTAGAAATAAAACTTTACACTGTAAAAAACGCTTTACATACGGAGCAGCATCGGCTTGCACATCATTCACTTTGTTTGTCTTGACCTTTGAGTGGGTTAGTTAGCTTCTTCTAGTCCTTGGCTACGTCAGGCTGACCAGAACTCTGGCTACCCGTGCGGGTATATCTTCAGAGATAAACAAGTCACACCTCCTTTTATTTCAACTGTCCATCACATTGAGTTCATTAATAGACAGGTCAACACAAGTCAAATACGATGAACGTCAACATATTGACACTCTCTATAGGTCAGACCTTACGAGGAAACTGAGTTTGTTTACGTTATAGTAAATCCTAATTAGAGGGTGGACTTCAAGCCACACCTCTACACTGGTAACCGGGTAATGAGTTTGTTTACTTGGAGAAATATCTCAAATACGAGGCTGGACTACACGACACACCTCTACATGGGTACTAGTTTGCTTAAGGGTCATTTGTAAATGACGTCACGCTCTAGGGAGGAAAGGGGGAGGTGAGAAAATGTGACACTTTGTGACAAGGGGGAGGGGGGTCATAAAAGGTCATTTTTTGCGTGACATCACTTACGAACGACCCCTTACTTGAGAATGCATCGCATTTAGAGGGCTGGACTAAAGGCCTGCTATGAAGATTGGTCTCTTTCATTAGCACTCGCAGGGGGGTGAAAGGGGGTGCACTTGCACCTCCACCCTGGATCCGAGTAGCCTAATTCTAGTCTTTTTTTTTGTTTGCACCATCAGATCAATTAAAATCTTAGAAGCCACTGAACAAATAGGTTACTGACGTACAGTTGTAGTTGACTAGCTTAGGCTTATCAGGAATTGATGGCTATGTACGTGCACCCCCTTCTTAATTCTGAGTAGCCGAATTTCAGCCAGTTTTTTTTAATGTAATCCTTCCAAAGAAATAAAGTTAAGGAGGATAAACAATTATTGTAATAAACTAGAATAGGCTAATCTGTAGTTCATGTTCGACCGCATTATATAGAGTGTTAGTCGTAACGATTTGTTTTCATTTGCACATAATGCTGGTTATCTTTATATTTAGTAAACATCTAGAAAATTTGTTTCTTTGTCTTGGATAAATCATTTCCAGCTGTTTTTTCGATTTGATATATGTGAATGTTTCTTGGTACATGTATTTACGTCTTGCGGAGTTGCGGTCAGTGTTGGCGCTCGATAAAATAGCAATTGAAACATGTCCACCAGTTTACGATAGAAGAGATATTAGTAAAGTCTTCCTTTGCCATCTGAGTAAAAAAGTTGTTTTGTATCGACGGATCACTGGCAGCAGCAAGAAATCAAAGTATACTAACAGTAGCAACATAAGTTAACTTCGTCTTCTTGGTATTTCGATAATGAAAATACAGATCTTTCAGGCACCCAACAGATGTGTTTGAACTTTGTATTTGTTGATGGCGATTGTACGTCATTGGTTTTGTCATTGTATTCAAGAGACTCAAGTGTCTAACATCATTTTCAGCAAAAACATTTTGCACATTTTTCACAATGACAAACTACAAAGCCAAGGCTACCATTGCTGCTCGTGATGGGTGGCACTCGAAACTGTGTTCAGGCAAGGATTCGTGAAAAATATCCAAAATCAGACCTTGTCCTTTAATTTCCCAAAGATTTGAACTTGTTATGATTAGTCCGAATGACTTTTGCTCTTTGTGTCATCCAGAAAATTATCTGTTTCTTCTGTAAGAACCCTAAGTCAGAAGGTTGATGCTGAATTTACCACTTTTGTGTGAGAAACAATGGACTGAGAAATACGATTTCATTCGCGCTTTAAGTCACAACTTTGAAAAGATCTATGACTGTTTGGCGAATTTGAAAAAAACGGCTGTAAGTAGTGTAGGTGAAATCAGACAAACTGCATATGGGATGCACGGGCCACACGGAAAACCTTACCAACGTCTACAGTAAATAGTTTGTTCACATGTTAGTTGTTTTTTTTTCATGAAACAAATATTGACAGTGAACTTAATATCGCGTAGCAAGGGGTTAACAGTTATTTTCTTTAATATATAATTAATTTAATAAAAAAAGTTTTGGCTAAGACTTTAAGCCTTAGATGGCAGCTTGACCCCCTACGAAAAATCCTGCGGGCGCCCATGGTCTCGTTCATTAAAAATGAAATTGGACCATAGCATAATGAGTATGCTGTAAGCATGAAAGTAGCGCTATATAGAAGCTATAATAATAATAAATGGATGTCTAATGAAGGAAAGTATTATTTTGTTTTTAAAAAATACAGTTTGAAGTTTCTATATCAAGTTAAGTAAAACACCTACTGAGGTAAGTCGAGCAGTCTGGAGCTACAAGCCAATGCACAAGCTCATCATCAAACAGTTACATTTTTCTTACTATAGTGCCAACGGACTGCTTTTGTGTGAATAATTTATTTTATTTGTTTAACACTTAAGTCAAATGTAACTTTATATGAAAGCACTTTTTTTATGTTGAAATCTAAGATATGAGTCAACCAATGGTTCACTAGCACGTAGTAAGACTGTCAACTCACTTTGCTTTGTCTGCTGGTGTTTGGAAGTATGTCGACAAGAATGGGAGTCATATACCAAGTCGAAATAGTTTCTTGTATTTTATCTGATTTTCTATCCCTGTTTTAGGAAGAAGGCAAATGAAATGTATCCCTATTACGAGGAGTTCAACACATTTTTACAAAGCTTTTTTAAAATTCTGTATGTCTGGGTAGAATGTTGTCGACATTATCTCTTCCCCCTTTCTATTCTCTAATCAAGTTTCTCAAGACTACTCATTGTCAATCAAAAAATTAACAAATAATTTAATCAATTAGTTGTAATTGATTAATTAAATTTCCCCTTTCAGACCTTGTGGTCTATAGGGCAGTTGATGTAAAGGTCTTCTGATCCTGTGGTCTAAAGTTAACGAGGGTGTCATGTGGCTAGCACAACAACCAACCGCCTTTACTTTTTCCCAACTAATGTCAGGTACCCATTAGAGCTGGGTGGACTTAAGGCGCCCGAAGATCCCGACATTAAAAATCCAAATCTTCAACGAAATTCGAACCCCGGACCACGATTCTGAAGTCAGACGCTTTACCGCTCAGCCACCGCGCCCACCTCAATTAATTAATTAATGAATTATATAATTTTGTTTTATATATATATATACTAAGCTAAGTGGAGATAATCCGTACAGAATTAGGTCGCTCTCTAACTTTTTTAAACTATCATGAAACTAAAAAAAAACTTCAACATTTATGGCTAACTAGCCAGCCTTACATCTTGGTGGCTTGAGTTTGACCTCAGAGAAGCAACTTTTTTTTTTTAATCGTTTAGGACAATAAGCAGCACAGAAACCTCTCCCTGATACCTTTCCCCACCTCCCACCCCACTCACCAAACTAATTGTATGGATGTTTGGAAAGGTGGGCGAGCTATAAGAATAAAAGTTACTCTTAACTCTTTCCCTCCTAACTGACGATACCATCGTTGATTTAACTAGAATGTGGTAAATAATTACGGAGAGAAAGAGTTAACAAAAACAAAGGAGATATTTCTTATTACACCAATTGATTATGTATAGTCCAGATCTATTATACATTAATTAATTGATGCATTTTCACTCAATATAAGATTATATAAGCATTTTTTTTTATTTGTTGATACATTGCGTAAGAAAAAATGTTTCTAATGTAAACATTTAGTTTGTAAAAGGACTCAGCGTTTAATAAAAACACATACGCGGTCCGCATTCAAGAGCTGACGCATTCGATCGCCCATCTATGATATTTAACACATAATTAGCAAGTATTTGTGTATAAACAACAAGGATTTGATATGACAATTAGCCGTGACCAGAATATCGTTAGAATAACTAAACATTCCAAGACCGCATCACAAACCAAAAGAGAAGGTTACTGGAACAATTGGACCCCAAGATGACCTGCTAACTATCGTGAAAAACGCAAGCTCAAAATCTATGGCCATATTATAAGATATATGGGGCTCGCAAAGACCTTCCTTCATTCCTTCAGGGAACAGTACCGGGAAAAAGAAGAAGAGGTAGCCTAAGACAGCGATGGGAGGACAACATAAAAGAATGGTCAGCCTGCCATTGAAAGAGGCTCTAAGGCAAAAAACAGAGGAATGGAGAAAGACGGTCGACGAGTGTAGCATGGTGCCCCAACGGTCTAATAGACTAAGGGATAGGTAAAGGTAAGCTAAGCAGAAGCACATCATCTAGACTCTGGACAATATGACAGAACAGAATATCTAGCCACTAACGGATTATCTGAATCTTTACTTTTTCTTCTGATTGTTCTAGGGTCTACTTTTTTTTCTATTTCATTCCGCGATCATTCAAAATCCAGCTCAACAAAGCTTCTTTCACAAATTACCTCTTTAGGAGTTCACACTCATCATGTTGAGAAACACTGTAGTTAACTCATTATCATGTTTTGTTTGTTTGTGTTGCAGGTGAAATCAAAGCAAAACATAAAACACTGAATCGTAATTATCAATTACAAAAACTAAACTTAATAAAAAAAAACTCAGAAAAACACAAAGATAAAGGCACATTCCTCGTTCCATGTGCTAGAACAAATCTGTACGAATGCTCCTTCTTCCCTAATGATATTAGAGCTTGGAATGGGTTGCCTTAGCTAGCCAGGAAATCAAGTGGTTTGGCAAAATTTAAGTCATCGGTTAAAATGCATGACTAGATGCACGACTTGTAGGACGTACTCATCTTCTTTTTTGAAGTAACGTCTGTATTATATAAGATAAGGTAAACCTAAATATTGAGTTCATTTAGCTAGGAAGTTTATGAATTGATGCATCTGATCGGTGTTCTTTATTGCATCCATATAAGACAGAACAGTTTGGGTATTTCCTCTTTTAATCGACATTATAAACCACTATAAAAAGCATATACTTTATAAGATGTTTTGTTCTCATGCGTTCTTTATATAAAAACAGTTCTCATCATTGAATTGAAAAACTTAGCAATATGAAGACCAAAACAAGCAAATGCGCGTATCTCGATACAGGTGATGTTTAAATGGAACTTTCGAAATACGGACGGACGGACAGACAGACAGCACGTTTGCTTTAGCCTAAGGGAAGCCGATAAAAATCTATATGTAGATGAAGGAAAAAAAAGAGAGTCGTCTACTCTAATATTATTAAGTCTAGCCAATTTAAAGGATTCAGTGTCATCGTTGATTTGTGCATAGACATTTGAGTCCCAGTCAATAAGAAAGGTTAGAGGCATGACAACAAAATGTCACTGTTGGAGCGTATCTACAAGAATAAAGCGTATCAATTGTTCTATTGGAATCATAAACATGACGAAGCTTCCAATACATGGGCCACATGAGGGTAAAACTCTCCGTTTTGGTCATCAACATGTCATGCCCGAATACAAGCAATAGACGACATAGCGAGATTAAGAGAAGAATGGTGAGAACGATATTGATGTTGAACAGTGAACAAGATCATCATAGAAATAAAAAAGGAAATAAATGCTACTTATTGAGAGATGTGACTGTATATATTCAGTTATTCCCACTCGTTTTGTTCCCATTTCCTATTGACGAATCAAGTTGAAAATGTGTACAATCATCAATAGTCCATGTCCATATAGTAATACATGAATCAAAATAAAATTAATCAATTAGTGGTACATAATTTATATTATTTTGTATAGAAAATGGGAGCTTATTCCTGTAGTAACGGTTTTATAGAAGTGATTTGAGTTGTTTTTTTCCATTAGATAAACTTTATTTTTATAATGATGTATTTACATATATTTTGTTGTTATTGTTGATACTTTTGTTATTCTTTTTGCTGTTATTTTTTATTCTTTTGTTATTGTCGTTGTTGTTACTTTGGAGATGCTAATGTTGTTGTTGCTTTTGCAGTTGTTATTTCTTTATTCGCTGTTCCTAGTTGTCATTCTTGTGGTTCTTTGGGTATGTTATAAATTAAAATCACTGTCCCAAATAAAAAAAAAAAAACAATTAGGTTCAGATCATTGCATCAACGAGGTTTTCAAGCGCTCTGATTCTAGAAGATACACTGACGTTTATATTGAGCTGACAACTAACATGGACAACAAAAACAGTAATCGTGGATAACAAAAAGTAATCAGCTCTCAACAAAATGTTCGCGTCAACGATACCACGCTATCAAATGTGATTGGCCTACAGCAGGATTAATTATTGACACTGGTATCGATCCGGTAAAGACAGCAGGGGATTTATCACACTGAGCAGTTATCTTTCTTTTTTGTTTTTAAATATTGTCACTAGGACTTTATGATTCCAGAGTGCTGGTATCAGTAAACAAAAGGTTAACACTTGACGGGGGGATGCAAGCATAAAGAGTTTACCATAGTGTTAATGAACTCTTTAAACACATCATCTTTGCGAAAGTATTGTTTAGATAGTGTCAAGTAGAATATCGGTATGAGAAGACCAGTCAATGATGACATTTCTATACAGAGGAAATATTTGACACGCACACAAGCACACACAAACACAAAAGAAACTAAACATTAAAGACATTGTAACTCTTTTTAAATAAATAGAGTAACACATTTAGTAAAATCACTAAATTAAGAAACCTTTCAGGATAGAAGACTTAAAAGTTAAGTAGCAATTATACATAAAACACTGAACCATAATCTTCAAATACAAAAAACAAAATTTAATAAAATACTCAAAAAGTCACAAAGATACAGCCATATTATCATTCCATATGCTAGGGCAAATTTATACAAGCTCCTCCTACCCTAGCGCTATTAGAGTATGGAATGGATTGCCTAAACTAGCCAGGAAAACCAGTAACTTAGCAAAGTTTAGGTTTTCGGTAAATATGCATGACTAAATGCATGACGCGCGTATGATATAATCATCTTCTTTTTTTTTTTTTTGAAGTACTGACTGTGACATATAAGAAAAGATAAAATACTTATGGCTGGTGCTAAGCAAGCCCTGATTTACTCTGGTTGAGACCCTATGCAAATCAGAAAATAGAGCCCATTATTACGAATTAAAATAGCTCCGTTAGTGTCCCGGGATTACATATTGAAGTAATGGATGTATGGGGAAGCAGTATAAGCTCCCCTTAGCGAGTTTAAGGAGGAGACCAGAACGACATAATATTTCCTGCATTATGAGCTGCATAGTTCCATTATTCCAACAGAGTAACAGCAGTTAGCCCAGGTATACGTTTAACTGTGACACACCTTCAGCCCTGTACGGTATCACACTCTGTACACATACTCCGAGTCTGTACACAGTTAACGAGAAAATGACGTTACAAAAGTGAGAAATTTCTGAGCTGGTTAAACAAAAATATTCCATGGAATCTTAAGTCAGTGATACCCAACATAATTCGTCCTAACTCCATAGTATGGGATGTTATCTCATGTTAAAACGTGCCATTCTGTACAAATCCATTGAAGTCAATGTTTTTGAACAGTGATGTCCGACCTAATTAGAACTACGGGAAATTTTAAGTTCCACATTACCGAAGTAACAAAAACCTCGTTGCGGGCCGGATCTGTCTTTGGCGATATAATTATAACTTTTCATCAAGTTTATTTTTATGCCATTCCAACAGGATTTCTGTTATAGACAATGATTCAACTGGAGATTGATTAAACATATTAAATATGTATTTAATGAAATGACTGAGTACATTCAAATTTGAACAACCAGATTTCTAAAAATGGCGAAAAGCTATAAATACAGAGCCTTTTAAAAAAAAAGCTTTTATATCATACACTATGACTGTCAAGACTAGATAGCATTACCACATAGGGTGTGCCTTTCATCAATACAGGCACGTCTATTTCTCACGTCATTCGATCTTCGACTGGCTGAAAGCTGAAAGGTGCCTCTGATGTTGGAGTAAATTAGGGCTCGCTCGTACTCAGGTAATTGAAATTACACCTGGTGGATGTTTTCACCTTCACATTTTTTCCTAGTATGTTGAACTGTTGTGGAACCACCTAGGAACTGTCGACCGTCTTTCTCCATTATTCTCTGTCTTTTGTATTAAGTAGAATCTCTTCTAGTGGAAGGGATATCTGCTCTTTAATGTTCTTTTCCCTTCGATTTCTTTGTCTGCTTCTTTTTTTTTTACCTGGTACTGTTCACTGGCGAAGGTCTTCCAGAGCCTTGCAATTTTGACAGTAGTCAAAGGGTCATCGTGGAATCTAGTTACTATTGCGGATGACATAGATCAGTGGTTCTCAAACTAAGGGTTCACGAGACGACTGAAGATGGTCCGCAAAAAAAAAATGGAAATTAAATACAATACAATAAAAACCTTATTAGCAAAAAAAAACAACAACAATTTATTTGATCGGATAGTCTGAATAATGATTAACTCGCCCCTCACCACAGCTCTAAAGTTAGTTTTACTTTTTTTCTTTTAAGGGGGTGGGGGTGCCAGCGTCATGTTCGGGCCTCTCTATAGAGCATGCATCTTTTGAAGAAAATGGTAAGCATTCACTGTTTATGTTCCACAAGGGAAAATTTCACTAGTACCAATTTTTAGCTTCTGGAACATTTTGATGTGTCTGGCTCTGAGACGAAATATTATATGTTGGCGATTTCTGGACAGCTTGTAATAGGCATCTTTATTCTTGAATTTTCTATAAGAGCTGGTCCATCTCTCATTTATTCAACTCTAGATCCCATTTTTGACCAATGTGTCTGCAATGTATCAATGTGGCCTGTGATCCATGGGAGGAATGTTACCTTGCTGTTTTTTTTTTTTTAAATTAGCTACAGTTGTCCTGGGGACAATCTTGATGTTTGGCCTGATTGGATGTTTTGTTCACGTGATATGTGCTAGCTCTAGTGCTCCTCTTTCTGCTTTGTGAATGACCAAGAGATTACCAGTCGCAATTAACCAATCACAGTGAAATCCATACTGAAGCAGGGGCAGCTCATTGAAACATCCACAAACAAGGGACTTCAACCAATATGTAAACAAGGAGACCACAACTTCTGGTTACAAAAACATAAAAGAAACTTGAAATTTGTGCTCTTTAAACCGGGTATAAATACACTCATTCAATCTCATCAATCTGATCAAAGTCAATAATTATTTTTAAATTTTATTTTAAACAAAACTCATAATCTCAATAAACACTCTTTCATATGTAATGTGCATTTAAGCTTTTTAACTCTTAAACATCAGCAATTAGGCATGATTGTCTCCATTATATTAAAGGTTAGTTGTTAATATTTTCTTTTACTTCTTAGTGATAATTCTTTTACCAATGCTGATAGAGATCTATTAATATAACAATTGAAAAAGCTTGCCAGTCAAAAGAGCTATAAATACTCTCATTAAAGACGGTTTGCTCAGCACCATCAAGCCAAAGAGCTTAGATTGCTAGAACTTGTTGGGATATCAAACAACCTTTTAAAGTCATTCCTACAGGACTTCTTACCAGGCGAGAGAAAGTGGTAGACGAGAAAAGAAAGGTGAAAATCATCAAGGACTCAACTACGTTTTATTTTGTCACGAGAATTGTAAAAAAAAACTTTCAAAGATGTCGTTAAGTTGAGAAAGAGTCATCAGTTGTGTCTCAACGACCACACATGCACACACACACACACACACATGCAAAACGTGTTATTTGAAAATTAAAAAGGAAACTTGACTAAAAGTAACTTTTCTTTGAGAGAGAGTTGTAAAAATCATTTACACTTCTCAGATTTACCATTCATACTCGTATATTTCTAGTTTTAGAGTGCGTGGTACGTTGTTTGTTGCTTATAACAACGAAAGTTGTTTAGTGACATTACGTAAGTTTCTATATTTAGTATCATTACCACGTGACAAGACCACCCAACACTAACTTATCAGTATGTTTTGAAAAGTTGCTTCAGCACACTCGGTAACATTTCCCTGTTTTTTTGTTTTTTTTTGCATTTAATTGATTCTGAACTGATCAAATATTCTAAAGTTCAAATCACTTCGCTATTGGATTTATCAATTTATAGTTTAATCACAAGTTGTTCAAGGAAATAATGAAACATTATGGGTGATCCCTGTCTCTGATATTTAAAACACCAAATGGAAAAATGTATTTTATCTTACCGGAGCGATAACCGGTGCCGCAACGGCTGCCGCATTGGCCTCTAATCTCATGCGGCGTTTCCGCTTCAGGCGGTTGATGAACTGGACCTGCAGACCTGCTTGATACATAGTTTACACCTGGTCTTGTTTGCTTCTGGACATGATGAAACTGTGAACAAGTAGCACAATGACATATTATAAACTCAGATGATTATATAGTAAATTTAAAGTCGCATAATAGAACATAATTCCGAATTATTATTTTTTGTTTTGTTTTTATAGTATTTTTTCTGTCTGTGTTTTTTTTAATCAGATACGGATAAACTAAAGATGGTGTAATTAGTTAGGAAATAAAATATATTGTTAATGAACTCTTGAAATGGCACGCTTCGAAAGTCATTTTCTGTTAATTATCCTGTACAATAGCAGGGCCTACTCCTGTACCTCTCCCCAAAATAGACTGTGAGTTTGTGTTGGTCTTGGTTTCTTCAGCTGTTACTTAACTCTTTGACCTCGCAACGACGTTCCCATCGTTGATTCTATCTAGATATAAAGCTGTAAATTTCGTCCAAACGTGGAAAATAATTACGGTGTCAAAGAGTTAAAGATTATGGCTGACATCATTAGCCTACAAAGAAAAAAGATCCACTCCAAAGACAACACTAGATTTAAATAGGAAAACATAGATATTGGTTGCTATGCTAGACTCACACATAAAATGAGCTCAGAAATCGTAAGAAATCGAAACATTTTCCTAATTACTAGCTTTTTAATCACATAATTATTTCAAGATGTTGTGATTAGAAATTTTATATATAAATCTTTAAAAAAAACGTATTAGACATATAGGCCTTATAAAAGCATGCGTTTTTAGCAGAAAGTCTAAATATAATAAAATTGTTTAGCCCGCGAATAAGCTGCAACTAGATAATGTCTTTTCTACTACCAAATATAAACTAACTTGAACATCAAAAGTGAAGGCACTGGACAAAAAAAAACGAGCTAATACATTATCTCAACATCAATCATGTAAGGAACACATACAAAATTTGTCAGGCTTAGAAACTTACTTGGATTTTAATGGATAAATATAATACAACTTGTGCACTGTGTTCAAGATCTAATCTACATAATAGTAAATAATAACTCTACGACTGCCTGCAGTACAGCTCAGAGCGACATGAATAATGGAGACCGAGGTAAAAAAAAGGGAAACTCTATTCCTCTCTGTGACATATATTGCTAGAATCCTAATGTCACAAGCTGATTAAATATCAACATCCCACCACCACCAGTTGCTCACGATTCTATCGACTCGGCAGCCCTACTGTAGAATGTTGTTAGACCTACTCACAATCAATGCTTTTTGTTTCTTGTTTAGATGTGACAGCTCTCATTGTCTTTCTGTCGGCTTCATTGTACAGTAAAGTTTATTTTTATCTTAGATCTCTTTCAGCTCAACACATCAAAAATTCAAAGAAACAAAAAAAACAAACATGGTCTAGCAATTAGATAACTTAAATAAATACGTACATATATCTAGATTATTAAAAGCCAAACAGATTTCTTCGGTTTGTTCTGAGTATGCCTGAAAAAACTTGCAAAGTAAACTTTTAAAGTACTTTAAAATAATAATTTAACACGACGAAATAACGGTTCAAATCGTATTTTAAATCATATTTTTGTACGACCGATATTGAACAACTATGTAACAATCTCAGGCTATGCTGCCTGCCGAGGAAGTTTGCAGGGATCTACGTCGTTCTTGTGTATATACCACCCACGACCAACAGAGAGAGAGAGCGGCAGAACATTTACTAGACAAAATCGTACACATATTCTGGACTATGAGTTCTAATGCTGTCCAGCTGGTTGTGAGACATTTGAATCATCTTTCGTTGGCTCAGCGCTTGCCAACATGTAGTCAGTGTGTTGATTTTCCCACACGGCACGATGGGACCTTGGACATGTGTTGTGGCAACATAAGGATGGACTACACATCTCGATCGTCATTACAATCTATCTAGTCACGGTCTGACGACGCTGTTTTACTGCTACAAGTTGTCAGGAGCAAACAGATTGGGACATGTTTGTGAACAACTTCCCAGACAGATGAACTTAACTGTTAATTCATGCATCCAGCTCCGTGAAAACAGTATTAAATGAAAGAAGAAAATTAAAAACATTCAGTAACAATAGACCCTGGATGATCAATATTAAAAAATTAACATTTTGTCATCATCGAGATGTACGTAGAAGTCTATTTATAAGCGCTGGTTATGAGTGTGTTTGTCTTCTTTCGTGTGAGAATGTTGTTCGTATGTGCATCTATAATAATAATAATAATAAGGCTTGTCTTCTAATCCGAAGATTAGTGAGGAATTCACTATTTCCCGTGGCTGCGCAGCCCCAGCTGTGACCTACATATTTTGCCACATCCAGGGCAATCAAAACCATTGTCCGAAGGTGGTCGATTTAGATTTTCTATTCGCCGTCTGCGTTTGTCCTCGGCAGCAGATTTTCTTTTGGTCTCAAATGTGTATCCCGCGGCCTTCGTGAGTAACCTCCAGCTGTTCCGACGCCGCATGCAGCCAGGTGCTCTCTTCTATGTCAGCCAAGGAAAGTTGACGCCTAAGCGGGTCTTTGAAGCGTTTCCGTGAGGCGCCTCTGTTACGTCGATCACCTTTTAGATCACCAAAAAAGACTGCATCTTTATCGTGCATCTAATAATAATAATAATAATCTTTATTGTCCGTAAAAACTTGTTTTGTTTTTGTACAGTAGTTACGCTGAGGTTGTCAATTGCAGTCAAAACAAATTTCCATTTGTTTGGATCAATAAACTTATCTTATCTATATTATGCCCGCCGCTATCCCCACAGTGCAGTAGGTGCACATTTGTTTGTGCACTGTTCAAGACCGAACTTGGAATGAATGTTTACGGTGGAGAGAAAAGGAGTTCCGCCCAAGTCTAGGAGAGACACTGTGCTACAGGTGGACTGTTATTTGTGTTTAGGATGTCCAGGAAACACCCTCATCCTTTCAGACTTTCTCTTTTTGAGTTTCCTCCCTTGAGTTATTACGAAACATAACACTTGTGTACAATGTTGCGTGTACAAAAGTAAAAAAAAGGAAACTTTCTAGTTCGCTACGTACACATATTGACATTTTCCACCATTTTTTTATCTAAACAGGATCCCAAAGGCAATGGGCCCCACGATGACCTGCTACACTCTGTAAAAAAAAAAACCAGACCGAAACTTTATGGCCAGATCACAATGTCCTCAGGGCACGGAAAGACCTTCCTTCAGGGAACAGTACCGGAAAAAAGAAAAAGCGGACGGAGAATGCGATGGGAAGTCGAATGGATGTCGTTTCATAGAAACTGATTCTATCCAAGTCAAAATACAGAGAGGACTGGAGAAAGGCGGTCGACAGATCTTCTGTGCTGCCCCACGGTTCAACAGATTAAGGGATAGGGGAAGGTGAAGATATCTGAACTTTGACCTTTGTTGAAACAATCTAAAATCTGGTTTTGGTCGGTTGAAACTCTGTCTACATTAAAACTTCGTTAGGTCTAAAGCTAATGGTTTCTGAAACAGAAGACAGGGAAACAAAAGAAAATGCCAAGTAAAAAAAAGACTAACTAGTTTATTTCTTTCTCTGGCCGAAGGTTTACGAGGGTGTCATGTGGCCAGCACAGCGATCAACCGCCTTTACTTTTTTCCCTACTAATGTAGATTAGAGCTGTGTGGACGCCCAGGCGCTCTGAAGATCCTCAAATAGAAGATCCCAGTCTTCATCAGGATCCGAACCCGGGACACTCAAGTTCTGAAGCCAAGCGCTTTTACCACTCAGCCTCGCCTCCGAAGAGCTGAGTAGAAACAATATACTTATCCATAGTTTCTCAATTCCTTATGTCGGTTTTGGCATCTTACCATTACTATGATAGACATGTATGATATCCATGGTTTCTCAATTCC
>JADKLZ010000167.1:7149465-7160657 GCA_021533235.1 Biomphalaria straminea
TATATATATATATTAGAGCAGTATTTCTTAACCTTTTACGGAAAAAATTACGCTGGCACGCCTCCTCTTCGACAGCTAGGACGTCTGGGTCTGGGGTTCGGGACTTTTTCTTATATGCTCAAACACCTTCACCACACAACGCACAATCCATCCTATTATAAAGGGCATGTCAAATTTACCAGAACAATAACCACAAATACTCACCACATGTAACCATAGATACACATGCAGATTGAGCATATCTTTTTTTTCCCATAGTCATTGAAACCTTTTGTACTAAACCTGGTTTGGCCAGCAGACGAGGTCAACGGGGGGTCCAGAAAGATGGTTAAACTCTCATGAGAAATTAGTCAGTTTTTCGAGTTTAAAATGGGTTAATTTTGATTTGGCGGATAGATATATAAAAAAAAAACTAATTTATATAAAACAACTTTTGAATAATGCTTTCACTTGATAAACGTTCAGATTTGAATGTATATATGCCCTAAATAAAGGAGGCGCAGTGGCTGAGCAGTAAAGCGCTTGACTTGCGAACCGGAAGTACGGGTACGAATCCTGAGATTTTTCCTTTGTGTGTCAAAGTAGGTCTAATGTGTATGTGACATTAATTAGGGAAAAGTAAAGGCGCTTGGACGTTGTGCTGTCTACATGATACCCTCGTTTACCGTGGGCAATAGAAACAGATCACCTTTAATTCATATGCCCCATAGATCACAAGGTCTGAAAAGGGACCATTACTTTTACTTTAGGCCCTAACTTCATCCCATAGCTGATTGCTCGCCTAGATCAAATATTGTTCCCAGAAACTTCTCGGATACCTGATGTATAAAGAATTTCACCCCTTCTGTAAACTGAAAACTTTGCATTTATCCATCAGTTCAAGTACACACAATGCGAAAACAGCCATAACACATATTAGATGTTTATAGATGTACATCTACCTTCTTTCTTATACCAAAACAAAACTCAGAATACCCTAGCTTTGTGTTTTTTTTTCGAACTGCATCGACCTGTCTACTTAGTATTGATAAAGTTCAGGCTTTTGTTAGAACGTGTTAAGTTTTTTTTTTCCCCTCTCTGAATGGAAACAAAAGAAAGGAATTGATCCAATGAGAGGAACAATGAGGGCGACAGGCTGAACTTTTGTAAGAATAAAAATTTACAATTATTTATGCTTATATTGAAAGAATTGGTATGCATTTGCAAATATTTATATAGAAGGAGACCTTAGACTGCCCTAGTCTAAAACTGATAGCTTGACCTACTTTATTATAAAATAAAGGCTCTTGTTTCTAAAAACAAAAACAAAAACCCACCACATTTACTAGTCTCCTATAGCCTAGTTTAGCTCAATGTAACCAGGGCCGGTCTTAGGCGTAGGCAAACTTAAGCCGCCTATGGCCTCCTAATTCTGGGGGGGGGGGGGCCTCGAACAGAGAAAAAAATTGCGAAACTTGGATCAAATCTCAAAACTCTACTAGACTAGTTGTAAGTTCTATGATTCAAATGTTTAGATTTTTGTTTGAAGACATTTGTAAGAAGACCACTGTTTCTTCCTTTTGGCCAAATGTTGAAGCATCATTTCTAGTCTGATGATCATGAATCGTCCTTGAAGCTCATTCGTTGAATCGGCGCTACATAAATTTAACTTATTTGTTGATTTACATATAGATACAGGAAGATTTTTAATTCATTTTTTTACGATCATAAAATTTTGTTATTCTATTTGTATTTTCACTATTCATTTCGCCTAGGGCCTCCAGTTACCTAAGGCCGGCCCTTATTCAACAAATGTGTAATGATACTATAAATAGTAATGGTTAAGCATGCTCAACAATCAGAACTATTGTGTTTGGTGTTATGGTGTCCGAGAATTTGCATCCCTCTTCTAGAAAGATCTTTATTTGTCCTAAACAATTGACCGGCGATATTGTTGATATCATTTTCTGCAAATAATAGCCTACATTATAACAATGTTTTGTTAATACCCGACTGAGAATAGCCTACATTGTAACAATGTTTTCTTGATACCAGACTGAGAATAGGCTACATTGTAACAATATTTTCTTGATAACGGACTGAGAATAGACTACATTGTAAAAATGTTTTCTTGATCTCTGCAGGACACCTAGGACAGCCGGAAACAAGACAAGTCGTGAAACTAAAGTCGACAGAGACTTGTAAAGATCTCGAGATGAAGACTTTAGTGGAGCCTGCAGCTTTTCAGGTAATTTCATGTTAACGCATACAACTCCACACCACCAGCCTACCTATAAAATGCTTCCTAATGGCATGCGTCTCAAAAAGCCTCTGACAACCTGTCCAACTCCTGGCCTTCGAATGTGGCCCTGATATTGAGTCCATTGGAATTGTTCACACTAACAGGAAAAGGGGCAAAAGCAAGTGACTGGCGCCTTAACCAGAAAGCTTCGGACATGAGGGGTATAGTTAGCCAAATCTTAGCCAATCATAGGAAAGGCTTCAGAAGTTAACCCTTAGGAAAAATCAGGAGATGGCGACCCTAAGGCAGTTTGAAGCATCCAGTGCTACACTCTGGCAGAACCTGCGACGCCGCTGACCCCAAACTGTATCGGCAATGCCATTCCTTTGATTACATCAGCTGCGTGGAGACGGGGGAACTGATGTGTTGGCGACATCGTTCTGACCACAGCTAATGCCCAGGCATTCATTTAATTTCCATGAGATTATCCGTAGTCGCTTCGCAACTGAAGGAGGTTATAGCATAAAACCAAATACAAACCATTTTTAGAAAAGCGGATAACTTCACCATCAACAAACAATACTTTTTACCAGGGGAAAAAATAAAGAGGTCAGAGCTGGGTCAGTACTTTTTCAAATTATCTGTATATATACTTTCGTCATTGTACTGAATGTAGAATTTCGCATTTAGCCGATAACATTTCCAACTCTCGACAGGTTGACGTTAGGAGATACTACAAATGCTCGCAAAGTCTAGTAGAAAGATACATGTTCCCTCAAGATCTACAATCTAACGTGTAACGTTTTATTTCGTTTTACCGAGTTCTTGTTCCTCTATCTCGAGTGTTCATTTGTTCTTCAATCCAATGCATAGACATATTAAAGAACATTTTCCTGTTAAATTGGAGAGCTAAGACTCTGGTTTCACTATCATCACGGACGCCTGTCAAACATAATGGCATGTGGCTGTAGACACGATGAATTACCCAGTAGCGTTACGAACAGTAAAAGGTTGTTTCATGCGAAGAAACACGTGTATTGCTTTGGTTTTTTTCCCCCCGCTTGCTTCTATTAAAGAGTAGAGAGTTTCTAATAGTTTAAATGTAATAGTTACCTAAAAAAAACTCTCACATTCATATTAATCAACAGTAACGCCAAACCTAAGTCAATCTCTTTGCTATACCCATACACCATGCCTACTAGTGACATTAAGATCAACAACAATATTGAGTCTAATAGCAATACTAAGCCATTTGTAAGCCTAATAGCAATACTAAGCCCAATTGTAAGTCTGATAGCAATACCAAGCCTAACAGCAATAGGCCTACTAACACAAATGACAATACTAGGCATAAAAGCAAAACCTAATGGCAATACTAAACATGAAAACAATACTAAGCTTAATAGCAATACTAAGTTTAAGTGCAATACTATTTTGAGCAGCACTTCTAAGCCTAACTGCGAAACTAAGCATACGCTTAGGGGTTTACCTAAAAATGGCTTACTTTTAACTCTAAACCTAACTCAATCTCCATCAATTAACTTTACATCGGCGTCTCAGAAATATCGACACTCATGCATGGTCATAGTATGAAGTGGTCGGGGCTGATGTACTATAATATAAGATAAGAGTTTTACAAATTTTGGGGGGAGGAGGAAAGGGGGGAGGTAGATGGACATTTGCAGATGTGTGACTGACTAATACCTGAAGGCAGATCCCACAACACAACCCAGTAGCGGTCGATGCTACTGAGAATTGTTTCCAAACAGTTTTCTGCGGAACCCTAGTAGGCCTATTCAGCGAGGCCACAATAGGAGTTTTACGAGCTACTGTAATAATTAACTAAAGTATGCCGCCACGAGAATTAATCTCCCTAAAAAAAAAGCAAAGTGGTCCGCTAAAAACTTAGAATGTTTGAAGTGTTCCATTAAGTAAAAAGTTTGGGAACCCCTGCCGTAGAGGAACTTTCAGACAGGAGTAGGGATCAAAAGCTTCCGGTCCACTTCTTGTCTTTCGGGAGAAATCCTTCTCTTTGGTCAAGGGGTTTATGTGGTTTCTTGACGCTCGATCCGCGTTTTCCGAAGTTAAGATAATGTATAAAAGTATAAACAAGGTACCCCGGTTCTATTGTAACGTATGGGGCTATTTCGATGTAACCATTCGGTTCTATTGTTACGTATGGGGCTATTTCGATGAACCATTCGATTCTATTGTCAAGCATGGGGCTATTTGGATGCAACCATTAGGTTCTATTGTCAGGCATGTAGCTATTTCGATGCAACCCATCGACATAAGAAGAAAGAGGATTTATCGCAAGTATTTTGACTACATTTTAAATCGAATGTCTGAGATGTGTACCTCGGTGAATAAGGCGACAAAGTTACAAAAACGTTAACTACTAAATCAATGGAAGTCTATATACTATGGCACTGCAATCTATGCACACACCGAGAACAAACATCGCCGCCAGCGTTGAGTTATAAACAAAGTTTAATTTATAGATCGTTCTTAACAAACAAAATCTGGGCCCAAGACTATCAGTGTTAAAATCCGTTCCGAATTCTCTTTGTAAAATGTTATACATATTTCGGATGTTCCTTCAGATTTTGAGGATAATTACATTTTGGCCCAAGCCTGACAAAAGAAGGCCAATAGCTATTATTACAAATGTCTGTCCGTCTTTCTGTCTAGTAAAAAGTTTGTACACGTTATTTCTCCGACACCCAGTTTCGAATCGGGCTAAAGTTTCGCAGAATTATTTCTTGCACGTGACAAAACAAGAATCAATTTTTAAAAAGTCGTCGATTAATTATTTTGTTTCTTACTGAACAATGCCGTTACAAGGGAAAGAACTTGTAGTGATGGTATAAGTAGAATTATTTCCCTTTACCCTAAGTGTACTTAAAAGTTTGAAAATAAAAATAAATAGATATAAAACCTATTTTTAATAGCTCATCGTTAGCACAGTGGATAGTGTCTTCATCTCACAAGTTCGAAAGCAAGTTGAACATATTTTTTGTATATATTGCATTTTATATAAATGCATTTAAAAAGCGATCACGGTAACTTTCACCTAGATAGCTCCTTCTTCCTCCCCTTCCCTTTTCCAACTGGTTAAGACGTGTGATTTGACCATAGCGCATTGAACAAGATAAAAGCATGAAATTGTGTAATATAATTAATTTTCAATATATTGCCAATCGTACAGACTCATTTTTTCAAGTCTAGATTTAGTAAAACTTTGATGGTTGATCAAGGCTAATTGATACACATACTTTTAATATAAGCTTGGTATTTTTTCTTTTCATGTTTCATGTTTATTGGACCGCGTTATCATTACATCTAATGTTACGACTAAACGTGGTGTGTTAAAAACAGATCAGTCAACCGTTAACCTCCCCCTCCCCCCCAAAAAAAGACACTTTTTTTTCCCTGTCGAAACCATTTTTCTGCCCACTAACAAGGGACATGTTGCATGTCATGCTTCCCGAGGTCATATTCTCACAACCTGGTCTGGGTGTTGTGGAGCTACAAAGTCGGTGACATTCGTGTCTCAATGTGCAAGTATTCAAGCGTGCTTTGTATTACGCTGCATGCGGAAGCAAACGTTTCTCTTGCCTCGGGCCCTTCTACATCTAGAACTAGATCTATAACTTTCAATAAATAGTTACAACGGCAATAAACCCGGGGGAAAGGGGGGGTCGGGACAATGTGACATGTCTTATTTCTTTTCAGACCACATCAAGGCCTGCAACTCTTCTTAAGTCTATCTTTATGTTCAGTTTTGGGATTTAAATTCAAAATCTGGATGCAACCATTTTATGTGGTATTTGAGCAAAGCATATGAATAAAAAAAAGGTTAATTTTAAAAGGTTAGGGCCTTAGATTTCAATGTAGTGTATGTACAAATTGTATGGTGTCGCTGTTACAAACATTACAAAACACATGTCAGGTTGTTATGCTGCTTAGGATGTGATGAAGTAATATGTTCAGGCCTCGTAAGAATAACATGACTGCGGCATCTGTCGTCCAAAAAAAAAAAAAAACATTTTTGGTACTTTTACTAATTACGTTCACCTACGACCAGTACGTCTGATTGGTCTCGTTGAAGCTACAAGGAGAGGTCTTCTGAGAAAGGGACAATGTTTTCGATTAAAATGGCGGAACAACTTTCCCTACAGCCTTGAGTTTCACTTTCACTTTCAACCATCCCATTGGGGCACTAAACAAGATCTGGTTACCGTCTTTCTCCATTTTGCCTTGGGTAGGCCTCTTTCAATGGCAGGCCTGCCCATTTTTAGGTTGTCTTCTCATGCCTTTCTCTGTCTACCTCTTCTTTTTCCTGGTTCTTGAAGGAACGTCTTGGATAGAATCTCTTTCAATGACAGGGCGTCCATTCTTTTATTTTGTCTTCCCGCCGCTTTCTCTGTGTGCCTCTTCTTTTTTTTCCTGGTACTGTTCCATGCAGGAAGGTCTTTACGGGCCCTGAGCACTTGAGGCCTTTGACTTTACATTCCTCAATAATGTCAGGGGTAATGAGAGACAAGAAATGAAATCATGGGAGACAAATTACAATAACATTAATGATCATAATTGGTAACTAAATGTCTCGTATGAGGTAGGAGATAACTGTTAAAAGCTGAAGTAACTATTTTTAATTGGTTATGTTGTTCAAAGACGAACTGAAGTATAAGTCATTAAAGGTCGATTCAAGTTGATTCAACCACTTATGATAATGGAGCTCTAGAAAGCGCGTTCCATTGAGCAAACGCACTGAGTTCGCTATCTCTTTGTAGATTGACGAACGCTCGGGCAACTGTAACACACCAACTGTGCCAAGCTGAAATCAACACATTTGATTAAAGTCATAAATTACTACTATTCATCTGACTAGGAAGTTTATCAAAGGGGAGAGAAAAAAAAAGACACTCTTATTGGATTACTGGGTATATCAAATTCTACAAGGAGAGATAACTAAGATTTCGTAAAAACTTGGACATAGAATGTGGGACGACTGTGTCTTCCTCTAAACCCAATGTAATCAAAAGAGAGAAATGCATAAGATGATCTTTGGTAGTATGGATCATTTGAGATTAACGGATAATATAATACATGTACATTTTTTGTTCTCATTTTGTAAATAAGCTCTCAACTAACAGACTGGTTACCTTGTTGGTTTCCTTGTTGGTTAGTGAAGCCTGAGAAGGCTTGAGCTATGAGTTTCAATTCAAGTTCATTCACCATTTCTTTTTTATAAATGCTTTTTGCGGCCCCCGAAAGTTGTGTAAGGAATGTCTGTCCGTCCGTCCGTCCTTCCCGTTTAGATCTCCTAAACTAGAAAAGATATTGAAAATCCGACATCATAATATTTAGACCATTCAAAGTTCTGATACAAAGGCTATTTTTTTTTTCTTTTCTGAAATCGAAAAATCTAATCTTTTAAAATCACTTATGTAAGCAGTTTTTTTTTTCATAAAAAAACACCCCTTTTAAAACTATTCACTATTAATAGTAACAAAAAAAAGGAAGGCTCTTCAGTCGGAAAGATGCAAATAGTTTTAGGTGTTTTTGTTTTTTTTTTTTACATTTGTATTGCTAAGTTATTTAAGTTCTGTCATACTAATTACTAACTAATAAATTTGTAAAAAAAAATGTAAGTGAAAAAATCTATTTAGTTTGCATATAAGTTAGGCATAATTTATAGCAACTATTAATAAGTAGTTTTTCATATTATCGCGTGAACTGTAGTGCTGTACAACCATTATAGAACACTTAACTAAAAGAAACAAGATTACAAAGAGAGTTTGTGTAATACACAAACTCAGAGGCGGCCCCCGTCGGAGTCGGATCCCTGTCAGATCCGTCTATTCACAAGATGTTTCGGATGTTCCTTCTAAGTCCCTGGCTCAATTCCTGTATGCTCCCATCCTTAAACTATCGCAATATTTCTGAAAGAACAGTAAAGGTTAAATCATATTTTCAAAAGACTTTAGTGTTTTTTTCTAACCGTGACGGACAAACCAACCAACAGACAAAACGCACAAAAATATGCTATTTTCATTCTAATGGGGGCATTAAACAATTTTATTTTAAAAAATCTGATTTTTTTTTAAAATTAAGAAATTAGTTAAGAATCATGTCATTTCCGGGCTTTACGCTAGTACACGAAAACCGCTGCTAAAAGTTCATTTTTAAAAATGTGCGTGATATCCACATGTCTAGGGCATTTATTATATTAACATTTCCTCCCTTACATTTACGTAATTGTTTTAGAATTGGTGTTTTGTTATTAAAAAATCGCTTGCTTAAATAATTTTATAAAGTAAACGGTTTGCTTTTAGAAAACTAAAAGTAGCCGTTGCACCTAAACTTTTCAAGCTGCATTTAATGGTGAAAAAACTTTTTTCCTATCTCTTCTAGTTTTGGCGCTCTGAATGTGACAGACGGACAGACGGACAGACAGACAGAAAGTCATTTTAAAAAATGTGCGTGATATCTACATGCCAAGAGCATTTTTTCTAGTAACATTTTCCCTTAGATTTACGTTATCGCTTCACAATTCGTGTTTTATTATTAAAAAATCGCTTGCAAAATAATTTTTATAAATTAAACGGTTTGCTTTTAGAAAACTAAAAGTAGCCGTTGCACCTAAACTTTTCAAGCCGCATTTAATGGTGAAAAAATTTTTTTCGTATCTCTTCTAGTTTCGGCGCCCTGAGTGTGACAGACGGACAGACGGACAGACGGACAGACGGACAGACGGACATTTTGCACAAACCTAATAGCGGCTTTTTCCCCTTACGGGGGCCGCTAAAAATTCATTTTTTTACGAAATGTTTCTTTCTTGAGGATTTGAATAAAAGATATTCATTATAAGACGTCATTTAGGCCAGCTTGACATCTAATGTCACATTCACTTTCACCTATCTTTGGTCTGCTGGACAGCTGGGGCACCACACAAGATCTGTCAACCCTCTTTTTCCATTCTTTTCTGTCATTTGCCTTTGATATAATTCATTTTGATATTCCTTCTGAAAATATTTAAACCTGCCGGAGTGTGGACCACTTCGTGTGCCGATTATGAGTTTATGTTTTTACACAAACTGTCTTTATAGCCTTGTTTATTTTTTATTTATTTGTAAACATTTACTTTAATACACCCAAATGTTTTGCTTGATTTTTAAGGATTTCATCATTATGCAGATTCCAGGATAATGTTTCATTTATTATTACTCCTGGATATTTTAAGTTTTTAGTCCGTATATTTTTTATGTTTTTTTTTCCTTGTCATTTCTACAGAGCACTGGTGCCAACAACGAGAGTTTTGTATATTCGGCATTTCTGGAAGATTCCTCGATCCGCATCATTGGACTTCGTCAAGTGAGTAACGTGGGTTTACTTTGTCAGATCTGGTACTCTGATGTGAAGGAAGACCCTCTCGTCATTGGAGACATCCAGGCAGAGTTAATACCAGAAGATCACGGAAGGAAGTACGCTTCTTTTACAAGCTTTGTTCTCTCTTCTTTGTTTCTTTAATGACTTTGTTTCCGTTTTTCTTTGTTTCCTTTGAACAATGTTTTTGTTTTTTTTTATGTCTCTGTGTTTGTGTGGAGGAGAGCGGGCTAGGTCTCCGGTTTTAACAATGCTACTTCACGGGTCATCTCTTTTATACTGACAAGTAATCTGTATACGTCAAAATAATTTGCCGGTACCATTCCTGATCTTCCGATCTTACCCTAAAACAAAATTAGTGACTGTCCAAAAAATTGTCATCGGTCAACAACAATATAAAGCCATCTTGACAGTGGCGTAGCTAGGGTGGGGGTAGGAGGGGGAGATTTTGAAAACCCCCCAGGCCCCCCATTGAGGGGGTCCCCCTAATTAGTATTTTTTACTTTAAATATTAAGTATTACGCAAAATGTAGGGGCCCCAAAAAAGGTAATCCCCGGGTCTCCAAGGGATGGAAAATTCCTAGCTACGCCCCTGCATCTTGAAATACAAATGTCTTCACACGAATGAACAAAATATTTTAGGATGACACAATCAAGTAGCACAAGTCACAGCAGCCCGACATTTCGAGAATTCACAGCTGCCCGGCTTTTCGATATTTGACATCAACCTGTCTTTTCGATACCTCACAGCTACCTGTCTTTTCGACACATCACAGATGCCTGTCAAGAAGATACCTCACAGCTACCTGTCTTTCAGATACCTAAAAACTTCCTATCTTTTCGATACCATACGTATGCATGTCTTCTAAAAACCTTACTGCTGCCTGTCTTCTCGATATAGAAGACTGGGTGTGGGAGAAATAAAGTGTACACATTTTTACCAGACAGACAGAGCTTTGTAAAAATGAAATCACAAGATGTTAAGGAATTTTCAACATCTCTCTCAACTCACTACAAATCTACTTAATTTCGACATTGATAACTCATTGGTATCTTCCCCTTCATCAGACGTCCCTCTTTTACATACACCAAACATGTATTACATCAGTCAGCGTACACGCATATGTATTACATCAGTCTGCATACACACACATGTATTACATCAGTCAGCATACACACACATAACACACTTCATAACACTGCATTATCCTTATCTCAATTTCTTTTCAGATACACATCTACTTTTTTCATATGCAAGATTCCTGCAAAGCACCCAAACGGTACGCCCTTCGCCGTGTCCATTGTAAAGAATGCTTGTGATCAACCCCTGAACATTATGCTTGTCCGGCAGCCGGGGACTGTGACTTTGGATTTTACCCTGTGTGTGTCCCCGTTAAACTACAGGTACAGCCGCGCCTATGAGCTGGTTGAGATGATAGAGATGAACAAGATGCTAGGAGCCCAGAAGTTGATATTCTACAACCACAGCACGGGGTCTAATGTAGACAAGGTAAGAAGCACGGGGTCTAATGTAGACAAGGTAAGAAGTACGGGGTCTAATGTAGACAAGGTAAGAAGT
>JADKLZ010000167.1:7217240-7228460 GCA_021533235.1 Biomphalaria straminea
AAAATGCGAGTTGTGATATATCTACAGTGCATTATCCTTTTACTCTTCTATAAAAAAAAAGATAGGTAAAAAGCAATATGTGCTATTCAAAGCACTTTATAAATGGGGCCCAGCGACTGGTAGAAAATGGTAACTATAGCTTTGTTTAATTTTTTTTATTGGAGGTGGAAGCGAACACTAAGTGTAATAGATAGAAGGGTCAATGAGTGCCTAGGCTTAATGCAAATAGAGAGAGTTAGAGCGAACATATATTGTTTTTATTGCTTGTCGCTTCTATTGCTTCAAAATTGAACCATTTCTCGGGTTAAATTTCTATAAACATATCTAGCCATGCTGTATTAGGGCATCGAACTTTTCGGACATAGTGGTTGAGATTTGAAATACATTTATTTATGCTTTTTTATTAGCAAATCCATAGACGTGGAGGAACGGATGGGGGTTCACAAGAAACAATAAATAAAAATACAAAAAGCTTCATTGTGTTTACAAAGTTCCAGGATATGAGTCTCTGGAGAAAGCCCAAAAATTAAGAGTCTATTCTGAATTGAAATGCTTAATTTTCACAGAGACCAAGAAGATCTTTGCCGAAGATGAACGTGTATTTGAAACTGACAGTTGCGTGGCTAGGGTGCGAGGAGGAGGGGGGAAGAATTTGAAAATCCCCCCGGCCCCCCTTTTGAGAGGGACCCCAAATGAGTTACATTAATAATCAAATACTACGCGAAATGCAGGAGTTCCCAAAGAGGTAAAGTCCCATGTGCCCCTAAACGATTAAAAATTCCTAGCTACGCCCCTGGAAACTTCTTTCGGCTATGTGTTGTATTATTCTGTATCATCCCACCCAATCATTAGGCAACAAGTCTTCTTTTTTTCTGCGTTATTTCCTCACTTCTTTAGGTTTCAGTATTGTTCCTACCCGTTCCATTTACACGTAACTCTCTCCCACCTAATACTTGAAACGAGACTATTGAGCGTGACTCTTACCGCTGTCCGTGTGAAGGAGCGGGTCATCATGGCTATCAGCATGTTGACGAGGATGGTGATGCAAATGATGTGGTAGGCGCCATATATGATGTAGCCAAACCTGTCGGTGCTGAGGGTGTAGTCGTTCAGCTCTACGGCCTTATACTCGCCCCGCCCAAATAACGCCCAGAAGATTGTATGCAATGTTGACGTCAAACTGGGGAATACATTCTGTTTTTAATATTGGGGTAAAGCTTAGCAACAAAAAAAATACTCTAAAAAAAAACAAGAAAATATTTTTTTAAAGGAACGACCTGAATTGAACTTATGGGCTAAAGCTTCTTCAAGCCAACGCGGTAACCACTCTGCTAGGGAAGAGTTTATGATTGTGGAAGATTGTATTGTTTCTATTTCATGTATATGTTCACTAAGCCTAAAACGGCAGCCTAATATAGAGGGGAATAATTCAGCTTATACTAACAAATACTATTTCTTTCCCTTGTTAGGGGTATCAAACAAATTAATTTATTACCAATAGTTAATTAACTAATTGGTTTGGTTTTTTTTTTTTAATTCTTGCAGTTGTGCAAACTTTAAGCTTGATCCGAGATCGGCTGTCAGAGAAAAAAAGTGTACAAACTTTTGGCCAGACAGACTGAGTAAGTTTATATATGCTTGTTAAAAAATACGACATTTTAAGAATGAGTAAGAAACTCGTCAAAAGCTGTATGTCAATATTGTGGAGATGTTCATGCATTGCGGGAAAAGTTACAAATAGAAATTGTTAACAATATATATATATATATATAAGCTTAGAATTATTTTGGACCAATGTCACACACAGATCTTGAGTAAAAAAACTCATCAAATAAAATACTGTAAGTGTGTACTTTCACACGCTTGTTTCATGTCTCTTCTCTTTAAAGCCTCTGTCGGGATTAGATCCCAACTACCGGTATTTCTGTGTGCAGAATTGTGTACTCTATCGGGTACACTGAAATTCACAGCCTAATAATGTCAGTTTAATTTAAAAATAGAACTGAAAATGCAAAAAAATGTGTAAGTAAAAGGTACTTCCGGCTCAATTTACTCATTCTAGTTTTAAACCAAAGAAACGAAACGAGTCCGCGCAATATTGAACATTGCATCAGTTAGTTTGGATCGTCATGTAACTAAATTTAGAATAGCTCTAGAATAACAATATGTCACATAAACAAATTATGTATTTGTTAGTCAAAGGTCAATCCTCCTTGCTGACGAAGTTATTTATAGTTATTCCAAGAAAAGCTTAGCTCGATCACACGAGGTCTGAAAGATTTGATTCTATTGGTTGTTTTAAAAGGAAAGACAGAAAATCACGTGACACCCGCCAAAGGGAGAGAAAGAGATTTGCGCGAGATCGACAGTCTAAGCCTGAACGTTGAACTGAACAGTCGTGTATTCAATTTATCTCTAAGTTTTTAATGAAGAAGCCTTGTAATAATTTTTCTTATTGTTTGATCTACATTTGTACATAAGTTGTACTCAAGTTTTGTTTAAATAAAGTTTCCTGAATTTTGTTTTATACAAGAAAGTTTTTATTGTGAATTCTAGATCTACATTTATTTAAATAATTCATCTACAAGACTTGGATCAAGTCGCTTGTCACCAACCACGTGTTCAAGATAGAAGATTCCCCGGCACAACGAGATCTATCAACCAAAGAACATCTCGTTACACAATAATATATCTGTGCGATTAAAAATATTTTTAACAAGCTATTTCATGAGTGTAGCTTTCTCAATTGGCTATGATCCTATCATAGTGTATTGAGTACCTTGCTATACGGAAGTGAAACGTGGTCAACATACTCATGGCAGGAAAAAAAGCTGAATGTCTTCCACCTCCGATGCCTAAGGCGGATCTTTAAAATAAGGTGGCAAGATAAGATAACCAACGAGGAAGTGTTACAAAGAGCAGGTTGCCAGGACATCCGCTCTGTTATCAGCAGCCGACGCCTTGGCTGGCTTGGCCACGTTCGTAGAATGCCAGTAGGTCGACTCCCACAGGATATTCTGTATGGCGATCTAATAGAAGGCAGAAGAGCCGCTGGTCGTCCACTCTTACGTTATACAGATGTATGCAAACGGGACATGAAGCTCTTTAAGATCGACACCAGCAACTGGGAAGAGGTGGCACAAGATAGATCCACTTGGAGAGAGAGCATAAAGAAGGGGTCTTTGATTGCAGATGCCATACACAACAGAAGCAGAAAGAAGGGTGAAAGTGCAACGGCGCCTGGTGACTACATATGCCCAACCTGCGATCGCAGCTGTGTATCAAGGATTGGCCTCTTTAGTCACACAAGAGCTTGCAAGGGGAAAAGATCGTCTCTAGAGACGTAAAATGCCACAGAGATGATCCTATCACTTGTCTGGACCAGTTGGGAAAAGGGGTGGGAGGAAGAAGGGGCTATCTGCGTCAATGTTACCTTCATTGCTTTTTAAATTGTTAGTTTTAAACGATAAACAAATTCGGTACACAATATACCACCACAATTTTCTAATTTTATTTCTTTCCCTTGTTTATTACCAAAGCAAAATAATTGTTGAGTACTATTTATTTCCTTTGTTCATTACCAAATAAAATAGTTAGTAACCAATAGTTAATTAACTAATTGGGTGAATGTGGTATAAGCTTTGTAGTAAGTCATACTCGTTAAATGATTTCACAGCTCTGGGCTCATAGGCCGGGTCCGTGGCTGGTCTAGGAGGCGGTGTCCTCTCTCCGAAGTACCAGTACAAGTTGTGCATACCGACCAGGAAAGCAAAGATGATGAGCATGAAGAGAAGTGCAAACTTTGCGATGTCCTGTTCAGAGAAGAGATACATTGATTTTATTGGAATCTAATTCTTATAAAAATGTGCAGAGATAAAAAAAAACAAGGTTACAAAGACAGTTTGAGTGGAAACACAAGCTCAAACTTGGCTCCCCAAAGTGGTCCACCCAGGCATGTAAAAAAGACAGGCTTCAATATTTTCAGAAGAAACATCAGAATGAAATTGTATCAAAGACAAATGACAGAGAAAAATGGAGAAAAAAGGTTGACGGATCTTGTGTGGTGTCCAGGGGTCCATCAGACCAAAGTATAGCTGAAAGTGAATGTGAATTTAGATGTGAACTTGGCCTAATTGATGTCTTATAATGAATATCCTAATTGATCTAATTATTTTGTCATCAATCTCTTATTCCTCATTTGAAGGGTAGTGTCCTCCGGCAAGCAGGCATTAGAAGGAACAGATTTAAGTGAGGACAGGCGGGGCATCCACAAGAAAAAGGGCCTCCACAAAAGAGATAAAATTATATATGCGAACTTGTAAGTTGTTGTTTCTAACCTTTTTTCGCTTTTTTATGGCCGACGAAAATGTCGTTATTAAAAAGTGTACGCTTCTAGCATACTTGGAATACAGCTCCAGATTTACGACAGTGTGTCTACCAAGGGCCCTTCTCTCCACAAACTCAAAAATATACATTTTTTACACTTTCTAAAACAGTGTTACAAAATACCATTCAGCGCCTAGAAAAAATTCATGCACTTCTATTAGTGTACCTTTAACATTCGACGCAATGATATTTGTAATGGTCCAAGGACTTCAAACGCTGGCAAAAAGTAGAGCAGCCGATAGAAACTCATGATGTTGGCAAAGGCAAACAGTCCCTCGGAAACGTTGCGTGGATCCCAGGGATCCCATAAGCTGCGATCTGAAACAACCATTTTAAAATATATCTTCGCTTGATAATTACTGAAATCACTTCTGCTCAATATTAGCGATGCAGCGATAATTAGACTCACCAGATGTATATTTTTTTAGCACCAGTGACCAAAAAATGGAATGTACCTTTCACGTAAAAAAAAGTAAAGTTCCCCTTTCGGACCTTGTGGTGTATATGGCAGATGATGTAAAGGTTATCTTTTTATGTGGTCTACGGTTAACGGGGGTGTCATGTGGCCAGCACAACGACCAGCCGCCTTTACTTTTCCCCAACTAGTGTTAGGTACCCATTAGAAATAGGTGGACTCAAAGGCGCACAAAGATCCCGAAATTGACAATCCCAGTCTTCACCAGGATTTGAACCCAGGAGCCCCAGTTCAGAAGCCAAGTGCTTTACCTCTCAACCACAGCGCCTCCTACCTTTAAGGTACCGATAAACAAACTTCTATATCCTGACACCAACAGTATCAGACACAAACAACTTAATCAAAGAACCCTCCCTTTGTTTTTATGTCTTTCACGTAAGTTTTTAAATTGAATATTTACTAAAGACTAAATCTGGTGATGTCCATTTCAGTTCGCATTAAACCGAAACCAATCGTCATAGAAAACCTGAACACTGACCTGCAACGTCACAACCTGTGGGCAGTGAAGAAATACTCGTTACTGCATCACAAGTCTGGTACTGTCTCCACCGCCCTCAGGTTGTGACGTCGCAGATAAGTGTTGAGGCCTATTATAACGATGGGTCTAGATTAAACAGTTCCAGTCGAGACTAAGGATCTCTGACTTCTACGTTATTTGTAGTTGTTATTATTGCTTTCGAATTAAGCCTTGAGATCTCCATCCAAGCCAAAGACTTATGGAAGCAAGCTTCTTTATAGACCTTGGTTAACATATCCAATATTTAGGCTTAGTTAAAGAACTTCTTGTTTCATTTAACCCAGGGATAAAAGTAAAGTTCCCCTTTCAGATCTTGTGGTCTATAGGGCAGATGATGTAAAGGTCATCTGATTCTGTGGGTGTCATGTGGCCAGCACAACGACCAACCGCCATTACTTTTCCCCAACTAATGTTAGGTACCCATTAGAGCTGGGTGGACTCAGAGGCGCCCGAAGATGCCGAAATTAAAAACCCCAGTCTTCACCAGGATTCGAACCCCGGACCCAGGTACGGAAATCAAGTGCCTTATCGTTCAGCCACCGCGGCTCCAGTCCAGGGATGGTTGCTTATAAAATGTACAGATCCTCAACAAAGAAATCAGAAGAAACAACAGTTCATAAAAAACTTAACTTGCCTGTATTCAGCCAGTAGACAGATTCAATCATTGTACATGGTTCCTTGTACTTTACTTCTAATACCTCAACAGCCATGTTAAACTACGCAGAGAATTCAAAGGGACAAAAAGAAACATTGAAAGAGATTCAGACTCATGTGCGAAAAAAGAAAAAGAACAATGCATACATTAGTGAGAAAAGAAAGATTTATGAATATATAACATAATTTCTCAATGGACTTTCTAAAGACGATTCTGAAGCGGCATTCTGGGCGCAATGTATCTCGATTTGACAAACGCTGTCGATATTTGGAGTGAACAATGCAAATAAGCCATCTGAACTATTATCGTGGAATTCGTTTAGAGCAGGTGTTCTCAAACTGTGATTCCTACATATATAATAATATATATAAAGTAAAAATACATTACTTACTTTGATAATGAGCAGAAACCTTAAGGTCAAGGCCGCTATATAAGCAGAAAGTAAAAGGAAGTCCATGATGTTGTATAGACTGATGTGCTCGTCCAGGCCTGTCTGATACAGTTGATTGCATTCTTGACTCACCATCCCTTAAGACATTGAAGACAATAAAACAAGGGGAGGAGATATAACGTAAAAAAAGACAAGATTACAAAGAGAGTTTGTGTGATACACAAACTCAGAGGCGGCCCCCGTCGGAGTCGGATCCCTGTCAGATCCGCCTATTCGCAAGATGTTTCGGATGTTCCTTCTAAGTGGAAAATAATTAACTTCTCGCTGGACGACGGAGGATGGCGAGCAGGGTATAAACCTGCCTTATCTTGATGTTTGCGCACTAGACTTTAGTTCGGATTTATCGTTGGTCCCTGGCTCAATTCCTGTATGCTCCCATACTTAAACTATCGCAATATTTCTGAAAGAACAGTAAAGGTTAAATCATATTTTCAAAAGTCTTTATTGTGTTTTTTTCTAACCGTGACGGACAGACCAAAGAACAGACAAAACGCACAAAAATATGCTTCTTTCATTCTAATGGGGGCACTAAACAATTTTTTTTTTAAATCTGATTTTTTTTAAAATTTAAAAAATTAGTTTAGAATTATGTCATTTCCGGGCTTTACGCTTGTACACGAAAGCCGCTGCTAAAAGTTCATTTTAAAAAATTGCGTGATATCTATGTGTTGAGAGTATGTCTTATAGTGACATTTCCTCTCTTACATTTACGTAATTGTTTTAGAATTGGTGTTTTGTTATTAAAAAATCGCTTGCATAAATAATTTTATAAATTAAACGGTTTGCTTTTAGAAAACTAAAAGTAGCCGTTGCACCTAAAATTTTCAAGCCGCATCTAATGGTGAAAAAATATTTTTCGTATCTCTTCTAGTTTTTGCGCCCTGAGTGTGACAGACGGACATACGGACAGACGAACATTTTGCACAAACCTAATAGCGGCTTTTCCCCTTACGGGGGCCGCTAAAAAATTCCTATCTTGAAACCTACAGAAAGAACGAAATTATCTGAGACTGACCTAAACTTTCAAGTCTAGACATAACTTAATCTTAGACTAAACATAATCATTGTTGTAAACGTCTACCTGAAAAAAAAAATTAACACTCGAAGTTACACGTAAAAAAAAAGGTAATTTATCGGTTATTTTATCCATTTGTCAAATCTACTTCAACACAAAACTTTAAACACATACAGCATGCATCTCAACAATATGAAAGCATAGCATCTCCAATACTATAGTAAATGTCTATAGTAGCATTTCTAAACTTTTATTATTAACTGTTAGAAGATAAACTCAAGCAACTTTACAACTGGCACAAAGAAAAGCCGCTGGCACCAGGTGTCATCTGAAAGAGACGGAGAGCTCTCACAAATGCCGTGGGACACACATTTGAAACCCAAAGATAAGCCTTTGTCGAGGACAGCCGCATGGCGTATAAGACGAAACAAAAAAATAGATCGCCGGCTAACAACAACTTTGTCTGCATGAGATGCGGAAAAAATCCAGGTCACAACTGGGTTTGCGTAGTCCTGTGAAACACTGTACTCCTCTTTATCTTCGTAGTCGAAGACAATGCCATTATTATATGTTTTAAAACGAATGAGCATTCATTCTCTGGCGCTGCCAGGGTCGAGTTTCGTTTAAGTTAAACGATTTTAGAAATTCTTTCCAGCCTCCCCCCCCCCCCCCGCGCGGCCAGGTGGTGTTATAGACATCGACCAAACTCCAGAGGCTTCTAATATTCGTGTGCAGAAAATATTGAGACCTATCTTTTTACCGGTATTGCTAAATGACATGGATGGGACCTGCAAGGTCAAGCTGTCTTCATGGGGCCGAAATTTTTTTGACGGTTTCCTCATCTTATGAGAGCAAATGTAAACAACAAAACTACCATGGCCGGTCATAGGCCACTGCAACTTATGCGGCAGCAGTTGGCCCCGCACTTTCATAGGCCCCGCGCAAATTCTAGGAGTACGTTATTAAATTAAACCATTTTAACGTATTATTAAAGAGTTACTGGAATTATCCTGAAATTGCAAAATATACGAAAAAGTCATGAAAATGTCCTGTAATTCTTAAAATCTTCTAAAAACGTATGCAAATCTCCTTTATAAAAGTCATTTCGGTGTGTCATTCACTATGGAAAACGCCAATCCTACTTTGGATATTAAAAAAACGGCATCGTCGGCATTCATTTAATAAAATTTTAACCAAAACAAGAAGTTCAAATACTTAATTTACTTTAATAGTCACTGGGATACAAATATGGGTTTAAATCTATCTCGACCACTTTAAAAAAAAACGATATTTTGCTAGTCGATAGTAAATCTAAAAGGCAGATCTGAATGTATATCGGCTTTTTGTTGGAAAACTACTGTCTACTGTAGATGGCTCATAAAGTTAATTTGACAGTGATTCTGTACTTAGTAAGCTATAAATAAAATGCTAAGAATTTTTTTTCTAAACAAAATCTTAATTTTCACTTATCATCCTTATCCCTAACCAGACTGGGTTTCGCGCAATCCGTTTCGCATAGGGCCCCGCAATCTGTAGGACCGGCCCTGCAAACTACTTAAACGTAATCAGAAGTGGACAGTAAGAAGATCTATGCCACAAAACTATTCCTTGCCTTTGTTGAACTGTTTATCTTACACGTCTAGAAAATTTTGGCTTCTCACTTTTCAGACTTCCTTTGTGCAGTTCGCGCTTCTAATTCGAGGATAGGATTTAAATTTAGATAAATGTCCTCACTTTCGTCTATGCCATTTGTAAAAAGCTTTTAGTTTTACCATAAACTATATATAGTCTATGGTTTTACACAATGAAAATACCTTTAGAGATTTGATGATGCCTAGCGTTAGAGGATTGCTACTATTTTACAGGGTTTTTTAAAGTTTCAAAAACTAAAGTTATGTGTTTGAAATAAAATCTTACAAATATTTTTCTCTCAATTTGCCGAGGAAAGTCTTCTCAGCCTCCAATGGAAACTGTCCTTAATCCAATAGGGAAACAAAACAGTGCCCTTGTTAGCGTGCTTAAGGAGTGAGTTCATTGCACTGGCGGGGATGGAAGAAACCTCAACCTCAATCGCTATGGACATTCCTCAAGGGGGTCAGAAAGACAAAAGTCTCAACTTGCATTTTAGTTTGGCCGAATAAATTAGATTAAAATATATTTTTGTGTCTCATCACATCTCAACTTACCAATTACCCAAAAAGTTAAAAGTAAATCTGTTAGACTTGGACTTCCGACTCTCAGGGGGAAATCTTTACCTAATAATTTATCGAATTGCTTGGATCGTCTGCATATGTCGTACCTGGGCAATAATAAAAGAGTAAAACTCTATAAAATAATCTTGCAAGCATCTCAAAGAGTTCAGGGCCTACTATCATTCAAATCAAAATTAAATATTGAATGTATGCCCTGTGCGAGTATAACTGGCCAGTGTTATTCTAAAGTCAATTTTACAAAGCTTATATCAACTTATTCTGTCTGTCTGTCTGTCTGGTAAAAAGTTTGAACATGTTTTATTCTCCCAATGCCCATTTTCGGATCAAGTTCAAATTTACACAATAATTCATTAAACCTGATAAGACATGAATCAATTTAAAAAATTAAACAATTTTAATGAAATAATTGTTGGTGATTATTAATTACTTAGATTTCCAAATAAGGGGAATAAATGCTACTTACAAAGAGATGTGGATGTATATATATATGTATGGATTTGGTCCATTTTTTTAACGTTTCAACACGTTTGTTCTCCTATTTTTCATTCTTGGATGAAGTTTAAATTCTGCATAATTACTTATAGTCGATAACAATATACGAATCAATCTAAAAAATAGTTAGTTAGTTAGTTAATTTAGTCATAATTAATTAATGTTGTTTTATACACCGGTATTAGAAAACGAGCTAAACCTTGCAATTTTCAGATATATGGTAGTAATTAGTGGTTATTTCCCCTATGATAAGCTTTGATTTTTTTTTTAAGTATTCTTTAGTCTACTGCTTGTTTCATATTTAATTGTCACAACAAGTTGTTTATCTGTAATTTCAAGGCCAGCCAAAAAAAAAAGTTATTTTTAGATCTTGACATTTTAAAGAAAGGACGTAATTTGGATGCATGAATTTGATTGGTTGAAAGGTTTGAACGAAAGAGAGGCTCGCGCCAAAAGTTGGCGGGTAAAAATAAGGCTCCAGAAATAATCAGTCTATGTGAAATTGTTCTTGAGTACAGACGTGTTTTTAGTAGTTCTACAATTTAAGAAAGATGCCTTTGTTCTGCATTTTATTTTATTCAAATATATTCTGTACATAGCTGTACTTGTGTTAAGTTTAAATAAAGTTCCTATATTATTAATTCATCGAAGCATTACTCTATTTGAATCCTAGATCGTCTTTGTTCAAAATATTATATAATTCAAGATATATTCCCCGGCAGCACAAGACTACTCTCCTATCAGCCAGCAACTTCTTATAACACTTCAAGAAAAGCTAATGACATCATCATCACGAGAGTAGGACTAGTGACATTAATAAATGGAATTACTACAGCATATCTAGGAAACAACGATGTGAATCACGTGGACAACATGTATCACAGAAATATGATTATTGCTTTACGTTAAATATATTTGAATTAAATATTTTTCTATTGCTATGAGTTCATGATTTCATTCCTTCACCTTTCTCTCTCTCTCTCTCTCTCTCTCTCTCTCTCTCTCTCTCTCTCTCT
>JADKLZ010000167.1:7243642-7265954 GCA_021533235.1 Biomphalaria straminea
TCAGTCGTAATACATTGGTACAGTGTCCAGCTCAGTCGTAATACATTTTTTTGTAGAAAAAAAAGGAGACGGGAGCGGCATTTTTAAATTTCGCACGCAGGCGGCCACAACTCTCGCGGCGGCTCTGGTCATGACTAAATAGTGTATAATGACACTTTGTAAACAGTGGAAGATACATTAGAATGTCTATAGTCTTTTTTCATCAGTGTTTACCAAACGTTTTCCTTAACGGAACACTTCACACATTCTGAGTAGGCTATTTAGCCGAACACTTTGCTTATTTCCTTAGAGAGACTAACTCACGTGGTAAACATTTCATTAGTTCGTGGAACACTTATTCAGGCCTCGCGGAACACTAGGATTCCCTGGAACACAGTTTGGGGAACATTGTTTCATGATACATGATGGATCAATTCTAGTTTTGTGACATTCAGCCTTTTAGGTTTCTAAACAAAAAAGTAGGGACGAAGAGACACCATCATATTCTTGAAGTGGTGACCAAGGGTATGCTATTTTACCAGGGGCGTAGCTAGGAATTTTCCATCGTTTGGGGGCCCGGGGGGCATGAGCTCTTTGGGGGGGCCCTGCATTTTGCATAACACATAATTTTTAATGTAAAAAACACTCTTTTGGAGCCCCCTTCAAGTGAGGGCCCGGGGAGATTTTTTAATTCTCCTCCTCCTCCTCCCCCACTCTAGCTACGCCACTGTACTTTACAACTTCACTGTATAAAGAGTCAACAGAGAGGTATAATATTAAAGTTAACTCTTTTATAATGGCAGTTCACTCTAGCCGGTCGTCCCGTTGGCTTACCTCCAAGGGCCTAGATTTGGAATCAGTATTCTTAAAGTCAAAAGACAAGCGCTCTACCAACTCAGCACATTATGCTTTCAAAATCTATGTGAGTTAAACATTGAAAACGGTTATATGTAAAAGACGCTGCACCAAGTAAGTTGTTAATCATTCAGTTCTGTTCTACAGAAATTGAAGGGAACGTACGATAAGCAAGTATCAGACGGCAAACAGTGAACGTTAACTTTGGTGACGTTAAGGCTCACCTAATGGGGTCATCGAATAAAACAAAAAAAAAAAAAAAAAAGAAGTTCCCAAAAAAAACAATGCATATTATCATATTTGTTTTAATGTTTCACATGTTACCGATATTCCTTTCGAATAGAAGATTATTTGCATGCTATTATAAACCTTATGCAGGACGGTGGGGAAAGAGATCCTACAGGTTTTAAAGCCGGGACAACTAGGCGACAGCCCAGAGCGCATACCAGGAAAGCATCCATAATGACACGTCTTCTCTACAAGCATTAAATAAAACTCAATGTTGTTGTTGTTTTTTTAAGTTCATGAGAGAAAAATAATATTAAAGTATACTTTTTTTTAATAAGTAAAAATTTAGTAATATTTAGATCTCTAGTAAAGAAACGAAATATACAAAAATGCTCAACTTACTGGCTCACGTTAATTTGATTTCTCAGATCTCCAATTTAAATTCTGACAGCGCTCAATACATTGGGATGATTGGCCAGTTCTCTGTTGTAGGTTTTTTGTATCTTCCACCCTACCCCGCCCTTTTTGAATTATTAATTGTGCAGTTACGCCCAGAGTTAGCTGGATTCATTGTTTGTGTTTTTTTTAGATTCGTTATTTCGTTGATGTCTATGATGGGTGACATTTTGCTATTCAGATTTCAACATCATTCATCTAGCTACAGAATATTTTCAAAATACATAATGCACATATATGGACACATATATTGTTTATAAATTGTTTGAAAAGAGGGAGATACTTCATATTTCATTAAAAAAAAATCTTTTTTTTTTAAATTAATTTTTTACTTTTTAATACAAAGCTTACATCAACTCACTCTGTCTGTCACAAAGCTTATATCAACTTACTCTGTCACAAAGCTTATATCAACTCACTCTGTCTGTCACAAAGCTTATATCAACTTACTCTGTCACAAAGCTTACATCAACTCACTCTGTCACAAAGCTTATATCAACTTACTCTGTCACAAAGCCTATATCAACTCACTCTGTGTCTGGTAAAAAGTTTGTACACCTTATTTCTCCCACACTTATTTCTACTACCTGACAACGCAAGAAATGTACTTGACTGAGGTGGTGGTATAAGCTTAATTAGTCCTTTTTCAACGTGACCGCTTGAGATTTAGTTTGAAACAAACAATAGATAACACAATGTCGGCTTGAAGAGTTTGTATGAGACCAGAAGATACTAAGGAATGTAGTCGATTGATGGATAAAATGCGAGTGCTGCGTCAGTGAAAGCCGGACATTTTTATTACCCAAGTGGAAAAAAAAGAGGACACGTCCTCCTTTTACCGGAAGCCTGGAAACCCTATTTTGTTCACGTGTCCTGCTATGAATCTTTAAAACAAGATTTTTAGATGAAAAGATACTTTTTTTTATATATATGTAATAGGTTATGAAGTTCATATGACATTTCTATAAATGTATTGGAAGTTTGTAAGTTATGTATTTTAAAAGAGTATATATATTTGCCTGCACCATTTAGTCCTGTAGAATCATACTTTCAAACTGTTCTGCTTGTCACAAAGTATTTCGTTGGCTCGAGTGATGTTCCGTAACTTCCTAGACATTTTGTACTTGTCTATTTATTTAAAAATAACTTCCGCTTTTCATTCTCTTATGTTTTTCAGTAATTCACTTTAGTGGCCACAAATGTATCCATATCACTTTCTCATTGTTTTTCACCCATACTGTATTTTAGAATTGCTTTACAATTATAATTAGAATTCAATACAATTTTTTCTATTAAATCCATAATTAATTAAGAAATCTTTCTAAAAATTTCAATAATATGGGACACAAATTTAGATGAGAGGATAATGAAAAGTAGTCAGAAATTATTCAAGTTGTTCATTTTTGACAAATGTATACATTTATAGTAGGAATTGATATTGATACAAATTCTAGCAAATTTTTCCAATAATTTCCTCCTGAAGAAAGAGTTTTAACAAACAAAATAAACAATAAGATAAGCAACTGTATTTATTCCATCAACTATGAACAATATCACAAATGAGGCTAAGAAGATTACCAACACAGAAAGTTGTACAAACTAGAGCCTCAAATCAACTTATCATTGGCTGTTTCAGAACATTGACAATACTATGAGAGATGTCTACATGTTGGATTTCTCTTCAATCACATTTTATGGTTTTCTAATCAATAACAATTAACAATTCTAAAAAATGCATGTCTTATAATATATGTATATATGTATGTTTGGTGGGGACCTAATGGGTGAACATTTTCCAATTTAAATGATTTAATAAACAATTATCTGTGCCTACCAAAAAAAAAAATTACAACAAAATAAATTTAGACCAAAAACAACAAGTAGAAGAGAAAGTAAAATCACAAATTTGCAATAACACAACTTTGAAATAAAAATAGGAATAAATTAAGAAATGAAAAAAAAAAAGTATTTAAAAAAAATTCAACAAAAAGCTTAGCTTCTATTTACTGATGATAAAGAACCCACTTTCATTAAATATTCAATAAATTCAACACATGGCAGAACTATCAAGTCTGGATTGGAGACATCAAGCTCTATACAGATGTATTTACATTATGAACAGAGTGCTGGAAGAACTCTTCCCTCAACATGTGAACACTGAAACTTTTGGCTTCTTAAAAATGTTAACTATACAATAAAATGAAAGAAAACTCTCTGCTGGTGACTTTTTAATGACCGGCACATGTACGAAACAAAAATTATTATTTTTCAATAAAATAGTGTCCGTGGAAAACAACAGGTACAAGTGGTAATAGTTAAATAATTAAAAATGGCATCAATTAGGAGTTCCCATATAGCAGTAGCAATTGTTCCGATTGACAAGACAGGGGTAACAAGCTTTTACAATTGCATTGCAAACATCTATTTGACTGAACTACTGGGAGGGTCAATAACACTTTTGTTCAATTTAGGGGAGAGGGGGGCAATGTGAATATAGCTTAAAATTGTAACATGAAGGCATTATTAGGATCATATTGCATGCCAGAAACATGATTCACTGAAACTTCAATTCAGCAATTTTTTTTTTATCATTTTATGTTTATTTCCCTTCCACAGTTAACTATGCATAGGACAAAGACACTGGGCTTTATTACAAAAATGGGATTGCATCACTTGGAGATCTTTTTTTTTTCAACTGCCAAGCTACGTCACTTAAAGTTATGACCAAGTTTCCATAAAACGAAATAGTAAGTTAATAGAGATATAACGAAACTTTATTGTAACTGTCAGTATTTTGTTCATCTCTACTGTAATATTCTGATTTAGCTAGGATTACAGTGCTGACAGTTTACAAACCTCAGACTGTATAATAATAAATACTAGGTCAAAACAAGCAGCTAGACGGAAGGTTAGTTGAACCTGAGCTCCAGAAAACCTTTTTTCTTCTTCCCCTTTTCATTAGTTAACAAACAGCAGTAAATTCAGTTAGTCCAGAACACTTGCCTAAGTCACATTAAGCAACACAACACTGTATGACTTGTGAAATGATAAGGCAATGTCTGGCTGAGTCTAATAAGTCCATGAATAGCAGAGATGAAGATTACTGTATAAAATAGTGTCATTAAAGCCAATGTAGGTATTCACTTTGCAGGCAATGTCAGTTGGCCTCCAGCAGCTCAGGTGGAGTGGGTAACAGAGACATGAAGAACGACTGAATGGTTGTGCACACAAACAACAAGGCCCCATAAACCCTGTTTCCTTCATTCACTTGCTCTGCTTGTGCATCTTGCTGAACATCTTCATTCGGAGTTTCAGTCCTCGGCTCTGGCTGAAGTAAATAAATACATAGAATATAGTTCAAAGTAATAGCCATTAACTCTTTTTCTCCTAATTGACGATATCATCGTTGATTAGAACTTATTAAATTAAATTAATGTTTGATTTTTTTTTTTTTATTTACTTTGTCTTATATAAAAAGTGCATGCATTTCCATTTAATTCTATATCCAATAAAACATTTTCTGAAAAACAAATAAAAAAGTTCTTGAAGCTTAATCCTGACAGAGTAGTGAAATACTAATGAGAATCTTGTCAAAAAGTGGGACATAATTATGGAGAGAAAGAGTTAAAAGTGAGAAAACATTTATTCCAACAAAGTTTCTGCCTGCCACTTTAGGGATGGTAGGGACCCAGTGGCAGAGTGGCTAAGTGCTTTGCTTCTAAACTGACATATTGGTTGGGGAAAGTAAAGGTGGTTGGTCATTTTGCTAGCTACACAACACCATTGATAATTGTTGACCATAGAAAAGATGACCATTACATCATCTGCCCTATAGATCGCAAGGTCTGAAAGGGGAATATTACTTAAATATTTTTTAATATATCTTAAACATTTAAAAAATCTTTTTTTTTCACACAAGTATGAATTATCTAAACTAAGAAAATTAAACAAATGTTCTGTTACAGAAAAGGCTTGGGAAACCCTGACAATAAGACATTATTTATTTCAATGTTAAGGAAAAAAAACAATTTAATGATAAAATATGCTAAATTGGGTCTAATCAACATTAGTCATGTAGTAATTTTATTCAAAGCACTCAATAAACTTTTTATTGATGAATTCATAAGAAAATGTGACAATGGATACATGACATTTTTATTCATTGAAAAACATTCCAAAACCTGACATGACCCACACTGAGTGCACTAACCTCATTATCTGAAGGATTTCTTTCTACATTTGGCTCAGCTTGGTCAGGTTGCTGCTGCTGCTGTAGTTGTTCCTGTCGTTGTTGCTGTTCTCTCTGTACCCTCTGCCAATATTTTCTCAATTTCTGGAGTCTAAAGAAAATGAAACAAAAGACATGCAAAAAATTTTTTTTTTATTTTTAAATTTCATGGTTGAAACAGTAACTTTTCAACACTATCCTCACAATAGAATAGAATAAAGATTTAAAACTATTTTTATCTAGGCCCAGCCTTCTATTTTAACCTTAACCAATCAATAAATTTATTATTAAAAATAACTTGATAGATTTAACAATTCAACACTGTCCCAAGACCTTGTGTAGAAAATATGATCTAATATTCTTTTTTTTATTTCTGTGCTCACATTATAAACCCTTATTTGTGATACATTTCAAAGTGCAAGACTTTTTTAGTGTTAGATACAAAATATTTAAAATTAGACATGCTACAAACCAAAAAATATTTGAAGTACAAGTACTTACATATAAATAGAAATAGATCCAGCAAAGACAACTAAGAACCTAGTCAAGTTTGAGTAGAAGAACAGGATACCCATGAAAGTGAGGAATCGCATCAGGAAGTAAACATGATGTAGCCAATCCCTTGGCTCCCCTTCTTCTTCATCATCCTCTTCCACACCACCCTGGGCGTTCATTCTCACGTTTGCCCTGGCAGCCTGGCCAGCAGCAGGAACCTGCTGTTGAGGCTGTGCCTGTCTGTCTGTATTTGTGACTGGCTGTGGTGCAAAGTTTGGAGGAAACATTTGACCAGCATAAGGTATTCCAGAGTAGTATGCAGCCTGATAGCTGTTGAATAAAGGTAAGATGAACACTGCATTTTTCAAAATAAAAAAAATCAATCAATAACACATTAATCTCTAAGTTAAAAGGCGCATCCAACTGACTTATATATTTTGTTTCTGTATCTTTTCTTTTGTCATCTGCGCCTAATTCATTAAATAAAGCTGAGCTTTCTACTAACTTCACTGCCATCTCAGCTTTTATCCTTTTAACATTTTCAAGAGCATGTAACAAACAATTCCACATATTTATTTTTTTTAGGTTTCTTTTATTTATTTTTTAGGTTTCTTTTCTCTTTCTTGTACTTTTTGCAATATAATTTTTTCTAAGAGAAAAATGAGCAAGACTCATAGGTCTTATTTTATTAATCACTAGCTTAATTTTACCCGGCTTTGCTCGGGTTTTTCTTTCTACAAATAGCATGCATTTAGTCCGTTTGAATAATCAATAATGACCTGAACACATGAATGGGTGACAAAAAAGCGATAACATATATTTTATAATCAAATCGAACGTGTGAATGATAGTTTAATTTTATGTAGATATAAATCAAGAATGCAATTGTACTATACTCAATAACTAAACACATTGAGCCTAGTAAATGACTAAACAGTTTGACCTAGATCTAGATCTAGCTACACGCACACTTTGACCGTGTTAAGAAGGCTAAATGCGCATAAGTAAACCTGAAAGAAAAAAGTAAATTGAAAATAAAGACTTAAAATAAAACCAAATCAGTAGCTGTAGGCATAAATGCTTTAAAAAACACATATTGAAAAGTAAAGTGTACAGTGTACCTAGTTTATTAGTTGTCTCATATCAAGAAGAAATGAGCTTTGTGACCTACATTTATAGATACAATAGTTTAATAGATTTGGGCAACTTTATTTTTTAGGGTTATAAGTTTGTTTTAGGGCTACAATTCATACGTACAGTTAGTACTCAAGGAACATTTCTGTCAAGTTTTGTCAAGTTCGGTGAAACGGTTTTGATTTCTATACGGGGACATACATACATACGCCTTTGTTTTCCTTTTATATATTAGATACAAAGCCATTTAGAAAGAATCATCACAGCTCTCATTTAACCCAAAAAAAAAACAAAAAAAAAACGAAACATCTATCAAGAATATGAATTCTTGTTCAGCTAGGATATGACACAAATACCTTTCGATTAGCAGCAACGTATTAGCCATTGGTTAAGTGGTTAAGTTAATAAAAAATACCACAAATTTTTTTTTTAGAAATGTAAATGTCTAAGGAGCATGTAGAATTCACCATTTCATTGGCTATAGGGAATGTTCAGATATTACAAAATGCAAATGAAATACCACTTTAACCCCCTCTCCCCCACTATGTCACAAATTTCACTAGAGTCTATCAACTTCATCGCCATCAATAACAAGGATTGATAATTCTCAGAAAATTCCAAACATTTTATAAAATCACTCAAAAATAAAGAACATTAAGCATTCTGAAGTTACTTGTGTATTTTGGAAGTTCCGTTACCTTTAAGATTGCTAGCAATTAGCTATAGGCACAATTTTGATGATTTTATAATTTCTAATTGATTCAGGTTTGTTTTGTTTACTGTTGTAAATATTTCTGACCAATGCAACAAACATATTTTAAAAATAATATTGACATTTTATATTTACTTAAACTTTTTACTGAGAGCAAATACAGACTGAAATAATCATGAACAAAAATTTGATATTATCCAAAGATCTGATACATTTTTTTATACTGTGTTTTTATATTTTTAAACTTTTTGTTGTTACCTGTAATCTCATTTGAATATTTTTTTGTTTTGTTCTGTAACAAATCTTCAGACCACCCCTCCGCCCTACCCCTACCTAAGTAGTTACATAATATATATGAATGTTCACATAGTTAACAAGAGTGTCAATAGCCAGCCAAAGCAAAGCCATTATATGTGACACTATATAGGAAAGATGAGAATCTTACTATTGCATATACTGCATCATGTACTGTGAATAAGCATAGTTCTGCATCATCCAGGCATACTGTTCTGGTGAGTAGTGGTATTCAGGGTTCACATTGGTCACTTGTTCTTGGAAAGTATTTGCGTTGTGGATATTATGTGGCATATGCTGCCTGGAAAAAAAAAAGATTATTTGTTGCAAAAATTGATTGAATTGTGTTTTTTAGACACACACTTTAAGTACACTAGGACTATCAAAATTTATACATTAAAATAACAGAACACTTTTTTATTGCTAATTTGAGGTATTCACTGCTTACATTTATTGTTAATAAAAAACAACCTTTACCATCTAAATGCACATTACTGCTAAGCCTTTTCTACACACTGTATTGATTCTCATAAATAGTTTCAGTATTGAGTGCATGCAAATTTAATCCAAATTAACTAGTAAGCTTCATATGTTAGTAAACAGAGTTCACATGAAGAGCTATATTAATATTATTACAAAATTTAAAATGACTAGGCTCTGCAACAAAAGTAATTGATGTAAAGAAGTTGTAGTTAAATCATTATTCTTACTATTATCACACACAAAAAAGCTAAATATAAGGCAAAAAATGTAAAAGCTGATTTCATTTAAATCTTAAGAGAGGATGACTTCTAATTCAAGTTAGTAAAAAAACATTTTATTTATATTTATAAGAAAAAGTTAAGTTCCCCTTTCAGACTATGCTGTCAATAGGGCAGATAATGTTAATGTCATCTGTTTCTTTTGCCAACAGTTAATGAGCAAGGTGTTATCGCCATCACAACAACCTACATCCTTCACTTTTAGGTAGACTAAGGGGCGCCCAAAGGCTTTCTTAATCACTCACCCACCTGCAGTGTATCAATTGAAATGCTCTTATTTTACTTTACTTTAAGCTCAACATACCTAAAATTGTTATCATCTCCATGACTCTGTGTGAATCTGTGCCGTAACCCTTCTCCCAAGATGTTAGGTGTTGCTTCTGTTCTGCGGGTATCTACATTTGAGGACGATTTGTGAGGACTCTTCAGTTTAAAAAAAAACATACATCAAATCAAATTCAAACAATAAATGAATGATTGCATAGTTATGATTATGCATTATTAATACAAGATAACTGTTATCCCCTTATTTATTTGTTATAACAAGAGTTTATTATTCAAAAAGGATATAAATATAATATACATTTAAAAGTAACTTTGTTGTTTTTCCTTAATGTTTTTTTTAGTATTTTAGTCTTAATAGATTTACTTGTTAATGCTTTTAAACCTTTAAGAAAAACATTGACTTTGCAAGTTCACTCAAAACAGGAGTTCAAGGGGTTACACACTTCAGTACTTGTACTCAAGTAATAAATCAATCAATATGTAATCAATGTGCCTGAAATACTTACTAAATTTTCAGCAGCTACTTTAGTTTCAGAGGCACTGGAAGGGGAAGAGTCTGCACTAGATGAACACACTAGATGAACAGTATGGGTATTATTGGGTATTTCAGAACCTTCATACTAGATTGAAGAGAAAATATTATATTTAAAGAAACAATTGAATGGCCAAAATTTTTAAAAATGTTAATAGGCTATTTTAAATTCGTAATAATTTTGTAATATAATTACCTGGCGTAAAATTTCTTTCAGCGTTAGATGATCTTGGAGCAAGCGGCCTGAATAAATAAGTCGCTGCTCATTATGTTTCTAATGAAATAATAAAATACGAAAAAGAATTTTAAAATACATCAAACTATCTAAATATATAATTCTCAAAGTACAAGTTCAAACAACAAGTTAAGTTCAAGCAACAAGTAAATGGGAAGATCCCATGGCGCAGCATGGTGTGAATGGAAACTGGTGCATCCAAATCCACACTATTTTGTGAATGAAAGTGGTGTATATAATTCTCTTTTTCTCAATTTGTCATAATATTAAAAATATTTCCAGATTATTGTGTCGAAAGACTATTGAAACTAGAACGGCAATACACAGATAGAGTCTACTCTCAGGTTTCGCTTTAGAAGTACTTTAATTAATATTACAAATTACGCACATTCGTTCATTAGACATGATTATGAAAGGTAACTCATCTCTCTGTTCCTAGATCTAGATCTAAAACTTGAATTCAACTCTAAGATTATAGTACTTCTCTTTGCAAAGATAGTTTTATGCTTTAGCACATGAACATACTACTTATAGTCCATTCATTTCATACTTTAATCAAATTAAGATTCAAATTTGTTTTTCTAAAGCATTGTTATTCTATTCTTAATATCCCATAAATTAAGGTCAATTAGCCATTTTAAGTGTGACAAGTGAAAAACTCGCTGTCAGATTCGCTCACTTTTATCACAGCATTAATTATTATTTATCTTTATTTATTTATTTTATTTTGATTATTCCCCCTTTCTATGTCTCATTTCTTCACAAAACCGCACCTATTTCCTATTTACGCTAAACAAAGTCTAGCGCTTGGACCATGGCTGTCGCCACTCCTCGCTTATCTCACCTTGACCGGGGCATAGATAAACGCACGATCGCTTACTTTGATCTTATGCGCCGGCGGTCCGACTGATAGTCGACACCATCTGGGTAGGATTGTCTATTCATCTATCCATACCCGCGCCTTTCCTTGTTCAAAGAGATTATTCGAGGCCACTCGCCTATCGACCCTCCAAGGTGTGTCCGCACATCTCAGGCCTCTTTCCAATATGTGAAATATTCGTCTCGAGCCGACCACGTGAGGGACAATCCCTATCTTGTCACATTTCCTGTATCCGCTCTCACCTCCGACTTTTATAAGCTAAACTATTCCAAATCACTCATTTCACTCTCTCGCTGGCACTTGCCGCATGAGCCTGGACTAGTTCACTTGTTAATTCTCTTAGAGGAATACTGTGGTGAGTCTGCGTAAATTACAAGTCCATTTTATTAACTTGTGTGCATATTTCATTCTGGATATTATCCTGTGTATTTTATTTAGTTTACTCATATTTTAATTTGTGCATTGTGTATTTCTCACTGTCGTAAGTAGAAAACTTCACCATTGCCTATGTATATATTTATATATTACATTTACCTATGTCGGCGATATTATTGCCACGTTGCTCAATTCATAATTGACGCAACCTTGTACACAATATGTACCCCGTATTTTATTTCATTTATCTCGGCTGACCGCTGTGATAATTTAGACTAGCGTAACAACAATGCGCTTAGTAGAGATACCTGGATTATCTCCCCGTTCTGATCATTTTGCTTTCGCAAGAGTTGTCCCCCCCCCCCTTGAACGGACAAACTCGCTCCACTCAAACTCGCCTCATTGTTCACGTAAACAATGGCGTCATGGTCACGGACCAGCGTCCAGTTCTCTCCCCTCTTCTCCCCCCCCCCCCCTTTTATGCTCTTTCTACTTGTATTTTATTGAGATTCTTAATTTTCCCTTTTATGTACATTTATGTTATTACTTCCCCTTCTGTGTACATTTTATATTACTATTATCAACCCTCTATTTTCCAATCCCATTTGTCATCATTTTCCCCCATTGTGCACTAAAGCAATTTTACCAATCTGACGAATGCACCTCAGTCGAGGGCATCGATAAGATGCGTGAGAGACATGTCCTAACTTGTCTTTATTTATCCGCAGCCTCCCTCAGGTGTCTGCCTACCTGCCTATTCACGCTGAGTACTACCTGCCTATTTACGCTGAGTACTACTTGCCTATTTACCACCTACTAGGACCTGCATATTTACCACCTACTAGGACTTGCCTATTTGCTACTTGCCTAATTGCTACCTACTAGGATCTGCCTACTCGCCTACCTGCTACATACTTAGGCCACTTCCTACCTATCGGAACACTCGCCTAATTGGTACTTATCAGTATCGCTTGCTCACTTGGATCCACTACGAGTATCACGTACTATTAGGTGCTCTTCAGCGCTGAAAGTCACTACTCATCGTCCCCTTGGCGCTATCGGCTCAAGCCTGCCTATTTGACAGTCCGCCTGTCAGCCTCTTAGGTACGACGTCCCTATAGATCCGTTCTGTGCGAGACGTCATAGCTTCGCCAATTCACTGGACTTATCCTGCGACTACGCTGCCCACGGCAGATCCGCTCTGTCCGCAGTACACTGGTGCCCACGGTAACCGGCCACCCGCCTTACTGTGCCCACTACAGATATTGGAACTTTTGGACTGAACCTCCACAAGGACTAGATCTATATCATCGGCGTCCCTCTACACGCTAGACACGCCACGGCCTGCCAGGATACAGACAACTGCGATTCATCCAAGACAGAAAGAGCTAAGTACCAAGGACAAAGTGACATATTCTCTCATTACGTGCATAAGTGATGATCAAACATAACATCGTTTAGAGTTAGATACAAACCCTCCCCCTTTTATCTTTCTATGTAAATATTTATGTAAATAAATATTCTTTATATTTTATCAATTTGTATCTCTCTTAATTGCTTGTCTAGTTGCGTGTCTGCTCCCGATTTGTCTGCTGATGGGTCAGTGTGTGATATATTCAAAAATAATCATCCCCTAGACACCAAACAAGCTAAATTCACGTCACACGCCGCGACCCGTCACATTAAGCTCTATTCATAGAATTTTTTATTCAAGAATTCACGCATTCGCTTTACTTATAACAAGTAAAACGGGAAGATCCCATGGCGCAGCATGGTGTGAATGGAAAATGGTGTATCCAAATCCGCAATATTTTCATTCAGAAAATAGTACAGACACAAATAAATATAGTCTGGAAAAAGGAATTAACTTCATGTAACTTGAAAACATGTAGATCTATATCTACTATTGAATTTGCATTTCCAAATTATGAAAAAATTTTAAATTGCATGATCTTCAGTCTTAGAGATTAAACACAATTTATAGATATAAAATAAAGTACACACAATTGCAATGCACAAATTTTCATTTCATAAAACTCTCTTATTGGCCAGTCTACATTTATTAATGTCTATGCAAAATAGCATAATTCTCTTCAGGATATTTTTTTTTACTTTACTTTTACTTTACAAAAGATTTTAATGATTTCCGGAGATTTCCAGGATTTTTCGTAGGCCTATATTTATTAACATTTCAGGAGATTTCCAGGGGCTCCTGGTAAATCAAGAGGCAGTGGGAAATCTGTAATATGTTATAATAATTATTATAATTTAATAATTTATACCGCTAAAAATTAGCACGGGTCCAAAGAAAGTGCGGGACTCACTGCGGTCGCATATGTTTCAGTGCCTAAGGCCTGCCCTGCAAAATAGCAGCATATGCTATGCAGCCGGTCGACTAGTATGTTATAAAAAGACAATACCACCAAATGAAACAACAAGTTTCAATCAGTAATCTCAGCGTGACTCACCGGTTTACTTGGATATACATTTTCTAAATGCTGCTTCAATTTCTTTATTGTCCAACCAAGCATACAGTCAACTGTTTGATCTTCCATGCGCTGATTAGGTGCTTTTATTGTGAGCGTCACAGGCATGTCTCCTGTTAAATCCATTCTTCTTTCTCTACTAATGTGTGGTGAAGAAAAAAAAAAAAGATGCAAAAGCAATTATTACTGAGATGCTCACTGTGATGTTATGGAAAAAAAAAAAGATACAATTGTCAAGTTAATAACTAGCAAGAATATTTTCAAACAAAATAAGGAGGGTGCCAAGATCCCAGAACAATTACTAGGCCTTACTTTTCCCAGATTAATGTCAGGTATCCATTAGAGTCATTATTATAAGAGCTATGAGGCACCCAAAGATCTAGAGAAATTAAAAATCCAATCTTCACCTAGATTCTATATTTAGAATAGAGATAAAAAGATAGTCTATACTAAAACTAAAGTACTATGACTCGACTATACTCTTATCTCTATATTAGTCTATGTCTATAGGCCTACTATAGTTATAGTAGTATAGTCTTATTATTGATCTAAGCATAATCTAACTAAGTCTAATTCTAATGATTATCATTATCTGCAATAGTGTAATCTTATCTTATACAATACAGAGGTTACTTCAAAAAAGAAGATGATTACGTCCTACGCGTCATGCATTCAGTCATGCATATTAACCAATGACTTAAATTCTGCCAAGTCACTGGTTTTCCTGGCTAGCTCAGGCAATCTATTCCATGCTCTAATAGCGCTAGGGTAGAAGGAGCTTTTGTACAAATTTGTCCTAGCATATGGTATGAGGAATGTGCCTTTTTCTTTGTGTCTTTCTGAGTATTTTATTAAATTTTGTTTTTGAATTTGAAGATTATGGTTCAGTGTTTTATGTATTGCTACTTTACTTTTGAGTCTTCTGTCCTGAAGGCTTTCTAAATTTAGTGATTTTACTAAAGGTGTTACTCTAGTCAAATGTGAATATTGATTACTGTAAACTGTAAAGTAACTCGAACTGTAGACTAGTAGTAACTAATAGTTTGTCTATATTGATTGTAGCCCCTAGTCTTAATTAAGTCTAGAAGACTATATTATAGTTTTTTTACTATATATATTATATAGAACAAATAAAGTAAATAGATTAGAGCCAATCTACTCTAGAGACTCTACTAAGTCTAAGTAGAGTCATACTAGAGTTAGATCCAGTCAGTAGAGTAAAATTTTAGTCAGTAGTTAGTTAGTAGTGAGTAGAGTCAGTAGTGAGTAGAGTCAGTAGAAGTAGAGAGTGTTAAGACTTAAGACTAATTTAGTGGGGTCTACTAAGTTAAGTCTTAAAAGTGTCTAAGAGAGTACTGAGAGTGAGTAAGATTTTATCATTCTAGAGACAGAGTAGAGAAGAATACTAGATAGATCTAGACCTAGTACTGAGTCAGTCTGAGTAGTAGATCTATGACTATAGTACTATAGTCTATAGTCTTACTAACTTAGACTTAGTGATAGTGTGACTGTCCTATCTAGGACTAGTCCCTACCTAGAGACGTATAAATTATAGAGAGTAGACCTAGCTAGGCTAATGATATAATCTACTTACTATTCTAATTCTAGCTTGTTGTAGCCTTAGTCTTGTCTTACTCTTAGTCTAAGACTAAGACTAAGTAGTAGAGATCTAGTCTAGATAAGATTATAGAATAGCAATAGATTACTTTCTTAGTTTCTAAGACTAAATAGTAAAGAGTTTCTAGACTATTTTTTATATATCAAGCTTGTTTACCTGTAAATTTCTCAAATCCAGACTGTTAAATAATAATAGAGTAATATAAGATCTAGACTGGATCTAAAGAAGATTTTACTTTTGTTTCGACAGTGTTCTAGATCTTGATATGGCAGTGTAGGGTCACCAGGAAAAAAATTAATAACAGAATGACGTCATGTGAACCTTACTAGGCGAATGTTGATTGGGTAGCTAAACTGTTTCCACGTATTCGACTTCCGTAAAAAAAAAAAAGTTTACGTTTAGCCAACTACTCAACTTTCGGTATCTTTTTGGTTTAGCGGAGACTCTTCGTGATCAAAAGTGATTGCCAAATGCATTGATATAAACAGTGCTTTTTTTTTTAAAGAAATAGATCTAGGTACCGGTACTCATTGATGGATTGCTTAACTATTAACTAGACTACAAATAAATTAATAATAAACGTTAAAATATAAGAACAAAACCGAATGACTGACTTGGACTTCGGCGATGACGTTGCACTACTAGGGGCTACAAATAGGCCTAAAAGTATACAAGAAATGACGGAGAGCCTAGATAGAGAGGCACCCAAAATTGGCCTCTGCATAAACTTGGATAAGACAAAAATTTTGCGAGTGGGATTTAAGGCAAAGGGTGCCCCTATCAGACGTGGCTCAACAAAAATGGCTGAGACGGATTCTGAGAGTCAGTTACACAGATCGAGTCTCAAACAAGAAAATCCTATGCCGAACTGGGAGTCGAACACTTAGTGAGGTTGTGACAGAACGTCGCATGAGGTTTGCGGGACATGTTCTACGACAAAATGAACTACGCATACCAAGAATTGCGAGGACATGGAGGCCAATACGAGGAAAACGCAAACAGGGACGTCCTCGTATAACTTGGCATCATACCTTCATGGAGGACCTCAGAACAGTGGACACCAGGTGGGAGGAGGCTGCAGATATTGCCAATGACAGATCTTTATGGAGACAGCTTGCCGCCCAATGCGCCGAACGGCGCGGGAGGACCTAAGTAAGTAAAAAATATAAGAAAAGTCATGATTTTTCCCCACATTGGAAAAGGCGCCGGTATGCACTCACACAAAAAAAAAAAGCACAGGACATATATATCTAAATCTATTATCATAGACATAAATATAGGGTCCTATATGGACTGGCCAATAAGAGAGTTTTATGAAACGAAAATGTGTGAATTGCAATTGTGTGTACTTTATTTTATGTCTATAAATTTTGTTTAATCTCTAAGACTGAAGATCATGCAATTTTTAAATTTTTCATAATTCGGAAATCCGAATTCAATAGATAATAGATATACATGTTTTCAAGTTACATGAAGTTACTTCCTTTTTCCAGTCTATATTTATTCATGTCTATGAGTGGATTGTAAACCAACTTTTAAATATCCGGCTGCATAGATGGAACGCCGAGTTAGGGCTCTGAATCTAGAACTGCTATGTGTTCGTCCGTGAGACGGTTAGGTAAAATGAGTTTCTCCTGAATCCTCACAAAATAAGCCTAAGTGTCTGCTTGTTTTCAGAGATTTAGAAATGAAGACATCCGTTACATGAATCACTTGAAAGCAGGGGCGGACTGGCTATATGGGCAAACGGGCAAATGCCCGGTGGGCCGGTACCAAATGGGCCGGTCTGGTCGCGACCAAAGAAAAAAAAAAGGTCAATGCAGACAACTTGAAAAAAAATGACAGCTGCAAGACATAAAGGTCCGAACACGTTTTCTTCGTGTGTTATTTATTTATTTATTTTTTATTACAATTAATTTCTTTGACATTCAACAAGAATAAACAAAAATACACTATACACTGTAGGCCTACGTATTATCACTTGCAAAACGTTAGACCGTAGACCTACTTTCTGCTATGGACGAGCGGCATGGACTGCTTTGATGTCTTCGAGGTTGTGTCTGGCCTAATCATTTTGCTGGTCGGCATGGGCCATTGATGACAATTCCTTTTGTTTTTGCTCTTTCCTCCCCCGTCTTTTGATGGTTCCATTGAAATTTAACGAAAAAGAGAAGAAAAAAAAGGCGCCACTATTAGATCTAGCTCTTTAGCAATACTTAAATAGAGATTAACTTTAACACATACATACAGGCGCGAAATTGCAAACCACCCAACTTAATCACAGCTCAATTTGCGATTTAAAAAGAAAAAGTAAGTTTCTTTTTGTTTATTTTTAATAACATAGATCTAGAAATACTACACTCAAGGCTTACAAAAAATATTATCTAGATCTAAATCAATTTTTATACTATTATAATTAATGGCAAACTTATGCTTACTTTGAAGTCATTAATGATGAAAATTATTATATAACTAGTCGACCGGCGGCATAGCATACGCCGCTATTTTCCAGGGCAGGCACTGCAACATATGGTCCCGCACTTTCATTGGACCAGTGCTAATTTTTTAGGTGTATAAATTATTAAATCAAGTTACATGAAGTTAATTCCTTTTTCCAGTCTATATTTATTTATGTCTATGCTATTTTGTGAATGAAAATAGTGCGGATTTGGATACATCATTTTCATTCACACCATGTTGCGCCATGGGATCATTCCATTTACTTTTTATAAGTGAATTTATGAATAAAAAAATACTATGAATGGAAATAAAAAATGGCCAATTGACCTTAATTTACTCTTTATTAAGAATATAGTTGCACTCATGTAACAATGCTTTAGAAAAACAAATTTTAATGTTAATTTGATTAAATGGACTATAATTATAGACTACTAGTCGACCGGCGGCATAGCGTACGCCGCTATTTTCCAGGGCAGGCCTTAGGCACTGCAACATATGCGACCACAGTGGGTCCCGAACTTTCTTTGGACCCGTGCTAATTTTTATGTGTATAAATAATGAAATTGAACCATTTTATAAAGCATAACAGATTTCCCGCGGCCTCTTGATTGACCAGGAGCCCCCTGGAAATCTCCTGAAATGGTATTAAATGCTATGCCGCCGGTCGAAAAAGTCCTGGAAATTTCCGGACATTATTAAAATCTTTTTAAAGTAAAAAAAAAATGCTATGCTATTTTGTGAATGAAAATAGTGCGGATTTGGATAGGCTATTATTTCCCATTCGATTCACACCATGTTGCGCCATGGGATCTTCCCATTTGCTTGTTATAAGTAAAAATGCGTGAATTCATGAATGAAAAATACTATGAATGGAGATTAAAAAAATGGCTAATTGACCTTAATTTACGCGATATTAAGAATATAGCTGCACTCATGTAACAATGCTTAAGAAAAACAAATTTGAATGTTAATTTGATTAAATGGACTATAATTAGTATGTTCATGTGCTAAAGCATAAAACTATACTTGCGAAGAGAAGTTCTATAATCTTCTTAGAGTTGAATTCGAGTTTTAGATCTAGATCTAGATCTAGGAACAGATTTTAGATGTATAAATTATTAAATTAAACCATTTTATAACATATAACAGATTTCCCGCTGCCTCTTGATTTACCAGGAGCCCCTGCGACGATATCTCCTGAAAGGTTATTAAATATAGACCTACGAAAAAGTCCTGGAAATCTCCGGAAATTATTGAAATCTTTTGTAATTCAATAGTAGATATATATATATATATACGTGTGTTTTCACGAAGTTACTTCCTTTTCCCGGTCTATTGATTTCTTTATGTCTATGCTATTTTGTGAATGAAATAGTGCGGTGCAGATTGGGTCCATGCACACCGTGGTGCGTGCGCCATATGATCTTCCCTATTTACTTGTTGCATTGTGTTGTTGCCCGTTTGACCTATTTACTTTGAGAAATAATATATAGATATAGTATGTTCATGTGCTAAAGCATAAAACTATCTCTTATAGTTGAATTCAAGTTTTAGATCTAGATCTAGATCTAGGAATAGAGAGATGAGTTACTTTTCGTAATCATGTCTAATGAACGAATTTGCGTAATTTGTGATATTAATAATAATTAAAGTACTTCTAAAGTGAAACCTGAGAATATACTCTATTTGTGTATTGTTGTTCTAGTTTCAATAGTCTTACGACACAATAATCTGGAAATACTTTTAATATTATGACAAAAGTTGAGAAGAAGAGAATTATATAAACACCACTTTCATTCACAAAATAGTGCGGATTGGGATGCACCAATTTCCATTCACACCGCGTGCTGCGCCATGGGATCTTCCCTATTTACTTGTTGTTGCTTGTTTTTGTTTGAGCTTTTGAACTTGTCTTTTGAGAAATAGGATAGGCCTATATAGATTACAATAATTTATATAGCGCAGTCACATCCGATATTTAATGAAAGGAGATTTATATTTACGGTTCAGAAACTTGGAGAGTCATTAAAACAATATGGAAAAGCTCCAAACAGATGCCTACGCCGGATATTAGGAATTAGGTGGCCAGAAAAGATATAACCACTACCGATTTGTGGAAAAAAAAATAGACCAAAAGTCCATAGCACAAGACATTACAAAACGAAAATGGAGTTGGATAGGACACACCCTGCGAAAACCAGCTACCAATGTTGCAAGGCAGGCTCTTGACTGGAACCACAAGGAAAGAGGAAAGTGGGCAGACCCAAGCAAACCTGGAAGAGGTCAGTCATCAGTGAAGCTGAGGGTACTGGAATGACATGGGCTGCCTGAGTCAGCCAGGAAAAACAATGATTTAACATACTTTAAGTCACAGATCAACACGCATGACTAGATTGACACATGCAATGCGTAGCACGTAATTATCTTCTGTTTTGAAGAAACGTCTGTAATCTTTAAGTGATACAAAAAAAGCTTCAAACTCATTAATCTACTCTTTTATTGTTTGTAGTTTTCAGACTACATACATGTAGGCCTATAAATAGAATACATTATATAATCCTACGAATGCATGCATCCAGTTTTCGATGCATTATCAAACTTAATATATTTTGTAGAGAATCAGGCTTACAGCTATAATATAACACATGGGCGTAGCCGGAAGGGGAGTGGTTCAAATCAACACTTGCCTCAGACCTCATTGTCTGAAAGGGAAACTTTTACTTACTGCCCTAGCGCAGCCAACTTAAGCAAACTATACAGTCACCAAATTTCATGGGCGTAGCCAAAAGAGGTTTTGTGGTTTCCCTTCCCCCTCCAATACAAAAACTAAAGCATTTTACCATTTTCTACCATTCGCTGGACTCCAGTGAATAGCAGATTTGGTTTTTGAATTTTTTTTAGCGGAAGAGTTGCAGGCTAATTGCACAGTAGATACCTCAGAATATGCATTTTTTAAAGCTTAAAATAACGGAAATAATGATTGGTTTGCCCCGGACCCCACTGGAAGAGTCAAGTGTGCTTATAGAGTAGGCCTATTATAGAATATAGAGCATAAGTTGTATCGCTCCTTGTAAGATCACATAATTTCACCACTACGAAATGCAAGCCGTTACGGAAAGAAAGACTGTGGAGAAGACTATTTCTCCATATATACAAATTGCGGAGTGATTTATAAATCCCTTTACGTCGAAAATATATGACATACCATGTGTGGGCCGGTCCGATTTTGATACCCTGTCCGCCCCTGCTTGAAAGTTAGTCAAACAGGGATGCTTAGCTTAGTAAGGAGTAGGTCTATCTATTCTTTTCTAGGAACACATCTGATGGATTTGCAATGTAGGCCTACTTAGGGCCTATAAATGTACATAATAATTGTTAAAAGTGAAAACATTATTCAAAAAGTTCTTTAAAATTATACATTTTGCGCTTGTCAAAACAGTCGATTATCTAAAGAGCATTTAGTAGGCCCTATAGTTCCATGATTTAACCATCGTTCTGTTGGCATCTTATTTTGACCAAAAAAAGCCAACAACAATAGGCCTCTATTAACATGAAGATAATATTACGATAAATACACGGAAGAAAGATATACTCACACCACTTGTATTTCGATTGTCACTCATCTGTATCGGCCATTGCACCTTCGTTGTTTATTTTACTAAATTTGACCTGCCTTTTAAAATAGGATGAATATTGAGCTGTGGGTGTCAGGAGAATGCGTTTTTGGCAGTGAAAAACGCAAGACGCTTGGCGTCGGGGCTTAGGGGCTAATGGGCTTTAGACAGGGGCGAACTGGCTATATGGGCCTTTGGTAGGCCGGTACGCAAATATGGGCCTTTAAAGGATCTCATGAAAGCCACTATGGCACGCATAAAATTGTTAAAGGTTTTATAATATTCTCTTATATAAGGGGCTATATGTCTTTTACAGACTACAGTGTAATACTAATTTAATCTAACACATTTTCAAAAATAATGTAGGCTAATGGCTTACATCCGTCGACAGTGCTAATAGTAGTAGGCCTACTAGCTAGCCTTCATCCTTTAAGGCCAACAAACATAAGCGATTCAAAAGCAACGTAAGTCTTATATTTCTTTTAAATATATAGAGCATGCATACAGTTATCGATACATTATAAAAAAACATAATGATTTTGAGAACAGATAGGCATATGATTTGAGGTTCATCATATGATATAGGCCTACAATTTACGAATATAGCCAACTGTATAGAAATGCCTGGGCCGATTTTGACATCCAGTCCACCCCTGGCGTTAGGCTTAGGGTTTGGAAAGAAACC
>JADKLZ010000167.1:7274881-7296318 GCA_021533235.1 Biomphalaria straminea
GTGATCTATCATCTTGACTGTCTTACCCTGTGTAAAGCAGTTTGTGACTTGATGCTGTTTTTCCCATCTTCAAACAAATATTTATATTTGCCTATCTTTTCTTTACACTTTTGTTGCATCCTTAAACTTTTTATAATAATTTATAGTGCTTTTATAAAGTGTAACTTTCATGCCTATAGCATGCTCAGCACGCTAAGGTCCAATCTCATTTTTGGACGTGTGTGGGGGCGGTGCTATATTAATATCCATTTTTTTTAAAAATAATTATAATGACTTGGGTTGCATTACTTAAAATAACATAAGAGAACAGTTTTCACATTGTTTTGCAGACTTCAGATAAAATTCCTGAAACACAAGCGATGCAAGACCTTGTTTCACCACAAGAAGTACCTGATGCTGTCCCTTTAGTAAGCGGAGAATGCTCCTCGTCTTCTAGCAGCAGACGTTTAGGTAATTTTCTCTATTAGTGAAGAATTTATTTCATGTGCCAAAGATAAAATTTAATAATATTCTAATTTTTTTTTTTTTTTTTTTTATGTTTTGGTTTCAACTATTTCAAAATATATTTTTCCAAGCTTTATCATTACACATTCCATTAAAATGACCTTGCCCTTGTAAATACTGGTAACAAAGAAGTAAAGGGGGCCTTTTCAAACCATGCAATCTATTGGGGACATATATGTAAAGCTCATCTGTATCTTTGCAAGTGGTTATCAAGGTTCTCATGTGGCCAGCTCAATGATCAACCTCCTTTACTTCTCAAAGTTCCCATTAGAGTTGGGTGGACATCCTAAAATCCCTATGTTTGAAATCCCACTCTTCACTTGAGTATGAATCCTTTGGTTTGGAAGCCAAGCACTTTAACACACAGCCACCAGGCCACATAGCTCTTATAAATAATTTATATTTGTTAACTCTTTCTCTCCATAATTTTTTTTTCACATACTGACTTCTGACGGAATACTTCATTTTGCTTTTATAGAACACAAAGCAAATTATATACAATTAAAAATTAATTAAATTTAACGGGTCAAATTAACGATAGTTAACGACAGTTAGGAGAGAAAGAGTTAATCTCATTTAGTCATCCAGTAGTCATTATCTCATACAAAGCTTCAATAGCAATGAAATTTAACGTTAACTACCTTTATTATAAACATGAAGTTTCTAAAACAGTTTAGCTGTTAATTGTATTCAATATTCAAGGGTTTAGCTAGGGCTAAAAAAAAATGTTTATGTTTGATGTTAAGTCTCTCAACTATGTGGCATAAATTTTTACTCAATTGACATGTATTAATGTAGAGACATAGGCATAGGGCTGTGGTGGCTGAGTGGTAAAACACTTGGCTTTCTTATTGAGGTATCCAGGGTTCAAATCTGGGTGTATGATTACTTGATTTGGGTAATAATGTTGTTCTTACAAAACAGAATGTCAATAACAACTCTAGTCTTATAGCTGGAATCCAGAACATGGATAATGCAGACACCAATGTGACATCAGCATGGGAAGCCTTGCCAGAATCTAGCTTTTTTTTCAGGATATTTAGGACCCACTCATGGAAACTGATGACCCTTACATCATCTAAACCATATTTTACCAATAGGGTACTTCTTGTAGAGACATAATGTATGAAAAACAGTTGTATGGGATTTATAGATAGTCAAACACATTAATTTGTGTTTACTTAGAAAACTATGAACCTTTGTTACACAGAATACAAAGGAGTAGATTATTTTTGTGTTGTAAGAACTTTTCCTTTGTGTTACAGTGTGCTCTGTGTGCGGGGAAGAGGCCACACTCTTCTGTGCCAACTGCGCCAACAAACATCTCTGTGACAACTGCAACGTCACCTGGCACAAGCATCCATCTCGCCAGAACCACAGGACAGAGCCCATCAGTGCGTTGACCAGCATGACCGGTGAGGGGTCAGTGCAGTATGTGATTGACCCCACTTACGGAGTGTGTGCCCAAACAAGCCCCAGCCATACCAAGTAAGTATAAAACGATACCATTTTCTTGTATTTTTAGGGATGACTTTATCACCAAGATTTTATTATTATCTAAAATAGGTTATTAAGTTCATTTACAAAATTCTTAAACAGGACACCCCTCTCCCCGTCCCTGGTGATGGTCACTCGTTGACATGCAGTATCAATTACTAATACAGCTAAACCAATGTAGCCGTATTATATTTTTTAATAAAGATTTTTAAATAAATTGAACAAACTTCTCTTCTGTAAGCAAAAACTCGATATAACTTTTATTAAATTATACACAAATTTAACTTGTGATGAGATATAGATCCATTAATCTTATAGTAATGAAATAAACTGATAATTCACAAATACCTCTTGCATGTGCATCTTTTTTAACAAAATTTAAGTTACATTTTTTTCCCCGTTGAAACTGAAATTTTTTTTTCTTGATTGGTGCTCTTCATCCTAGTCCACAAATCTACTTTCCAGGTTTGGTAAAAAGCAGCAGACACTTGTGGTGGATCAGAAGAATGACTCAAAGGCTCCAGCTTTGAGACAGTTTGCCCCTCAAAATGTTTCCAATTTAACTCCACTTGTCTCGGAACAAGATTATTTTTCTGCACATAATCATTTGAATAGGTTTGTATCTGCTCATGCGATTAGTTTTAATAAGTTGATCAGATTGTATTTAATGAGTTGATCAGATTGTATTTAATGAGTTGATCAGGTTGTTTTTAATGAGTTGATCAGGTTGTTCTTAATGAGTATGCTTTATTACAGACATGTATGTTACTATTTCCAGAAAATATCTCCCACAACAACCAGATGACTATCAAATTCTGGACTACCAAAGAAGTCAACAGAAACAGCACTACCCGTTTCCAACTCACTTCCCCCCCAACATGGACCCCTACAGATCAATAAAAGAGCCTAACTATTTCTACCAGCAGCAGAGGAGCATGTACCCTTCATCACAAATGTTTCGTGGTCACCAGCAGCCTATACCTCAACACCTGCTGAACAAGAATGGTGATGTCCAAGAGTATATGCTCCACCAAGTAAAAGACCAGGACACAAGACACGTTTTTCACACTGGTCAGCGAAGTGGAAATTTTAGCATGCTTGGACATTCGAATCAGTTCCATCCATCTCAGTTGAGTCCAGGTGTAAATTCTTCATTTAATATTGCTTCTGGCAACTTGCAACAGTCTGATTTGTTGCATTACAATCCACAAGACAATAAGAACAATTCTTACCAGCTGCCTTACTCAATACCACCTCCTGTTCGTGGCACTTATTTGTCAGAAGTCAATCACATGGATGACTATCAGACGGCCTACCACCCCAACGCTAGTTTCAACCCACATCAGATTCCCCAAACGTATGGCCCAGGAGTCAGGCTCCAGCAGAACCTTGCTCAAGTGACCATGAGTGGCCTCTACCAGGAGCCCCAAGACTCAGCCAGCGCCAAAGTAATGAGACGTCTGTTACAAGAGCAAGATCCTCACAAGAGACGCACCAAGTGTGAGACTTACATTGAGGACTTGGACTTTGATTTGAAAGAACTCGATACTGAACTCAACCATAAACTCTTGGAATATGAAGATTTCTGTGAGTCTGAAACTTTCAAAGAGATGATGAAGAGGAAGACAGCCATGATGAAGGAAAAAAAACAGTTGGAGTCATTCTTGACACAGCTAGACACCAACAGTAATGCCAAAAGTAAAATCCCAGTAACTTCTGATACTCTGGCTTCCAAACAGAAAGGAGAGATAAGCCAACAAATATTTTACCCTCCAGAAATAGAGAAAGCAACCATGAAGCTAAATACTTTAGCAATTTCAAGCTTTGGTGGCCAGAATCAAGCAGAAGTGTTCAACAGAACTGGGAATATTGCACCAGCTGTTCCCTTGCTTCAGACAGCATCAAACGTAGAGAAGACTGGTCTCAAGGTATGAAACAAATTGCTTCCTTTGCTTAGCTATACTTTTAAGCTTGTAAACTAATAATTTATTTTATTTCTAATTATTACCATCAACTAACACTTGATTAGTTTAATAGGGAAATATTCCATTTTGGCAATTTATTGATCTTGTAATTATGATGACAGAAAAAAAGAGCAACCATAGGCTAGCAATATGAAAGAGCACTTTTTTAAAAATTAATGTAATTGTTTGATCGAAATCTGGTGATTAGAAATTGAATATTTCTATGTTCTCTTGTAGCTTGTCAAGGGCAATATGGCAGTAGATCCCAGTGCTTCCAGGACACCAGTAGAGAACAGTCCTGAAGAAAGGGTGAGTAGATACAGAAATGTTCTTTTGTAGAATTAAGAATAATTTTTAGTATTATTTACTAACTAGTCGACCTGCGGCATAGCATACGCCGCTATTTTCCAGGGCAGGCCTTAGGCACTGCAACATATGCGACCACAGTGGGTCCCGCACTTTCTTTGGACCCGTGCTACATTTTAGGTGTATAAATTATTAAGTTGAACCATTTTATAACATATAACAGATTTCCCGCGGCCTCTTGACGACCGGCGGCATAGCATACGCCGCTATTTTCCAGGGCAGGCCTTAAGCACTGCAAAATATGCGACCGCAGTGGGTCCCGCACTTTCATTGGACCTATTCCTTTTTCCAGTCTATATTTATTTATGTCTATGGACCCGTGCTAATTTTTAGGTGTATAAATTATTAAATTAAACCATTTTATAGCATATAACAGATTTCCCGTGGCCTCTTGGACTTGATTTACCAGAAGCCCCTGGAAATCTCATGAAATGTTATTAAATATTGGCCTACGAAAAAGTGCTGGAAATCTCCGGAAATTATTAAATATCGATCTAGATTAGTTTCAAGAGTCTTACGACACAATAGGCCTATAATCTCTTCCGGCTTCCACTTTTTTAACCTCCCTTCCATTCACTACACAAATTCATAAGAGAGAGTTTTATGAAACAAATATTTGTGCATTGTACTTCATTTTATGTCTAGAATCTATGTCTTTAAATTGAGGACTGAGGATCATGCAATTTTTTTTTTTTTTTTCATAATTTAGAAATCATAATTCGATAGTAGATATATATACATGTGTTTTCATTTTATGAATAAAAATAGTGCGGATTTGTTATTAGATTAGAGATTAGAGATTAGAGAATTTCTATAATATTCTTAGAGTTGAATTCGAGTTTTAGATCTAGATCTAGATCTAGGAATAGAGAGATGAGTTACTTTTCGTAATCATATCTAATGAACGAATGTGCGTAATTGAAGTACTTTCTAAAGTGAAACCTGAGAGTAGACTCTATCTGTGTATATTGTTGTTGTTCTAGTTTCAATATTCTAACGACACAATAATGTGGAAATACTTTTAATATTATGACAATAATCTTAGAAGAAGAGATAATTATATAAACACCACTTTCATTCACAAAATAGTGCGGATTGGGATGCACCAACTTCTTATTCACACCGCGTGCGTACGCCATGGGATCTTCCCTATTTACTTGTTGTTGCATGTTGTTGCACGTTTGACCTCTTACTTTGAGAAATAATATATAGATAGATTATGATTATAATTATATTTCATATATAAAAAAAGAAATTTTATGATAACAATCCAAAATTATTGTTGAAGTTTTTTTTTTTTCTTGTTTTCAAAAATATTCAATGCTTGAGTTGTTTATTAATTTAAAAGGTTTTCAGTATAAGTGGTCAGTCCATGAAGTTTTATATTTGAAAGTAATAGCAAAAAACTTTTCAGCATTGTTCTTATTTTATTTCACTTAATGGACAGAGGTCAGCATCATTTGTACATTTTTAGTCTAAGAGATCTGTTTATAGAAAATATAACACCCAACTATTCAGGCTACAATTTTATTAGAACTGTTTTATAAAAATATACACTAACTTACAAAAGGAAATACTTGAAACAAAAAAGTAAGTTCACCTTTTCTATAGGCAAAGTGTTTTAACTTAAGAATAACTACAGGCTCCTCTACCACCAAAGCGAATTCCACTTTGACCTGCAATGTATGTGGATGGGGATGTTTTTCCAAAGTAGGGCTCCACAGCCATATGAAAAAGTGTTTGAGATGAACCATAGTTGTTCTACTTAGATAGATTCGTTGGATTATTTGCTTAAATTATGTTAAAAGGGATGCCATTTCTTCAGAAGTACTATTAGGATCAAATGAAGCACCATTTTGTCCTCACTGGCATCGAGGAAAGCAGATGGCCTCTGAAAGAGACAGATTGAGAGCTCTCAGGAGAATGACAGGACACACATTAGAGACCAAAAGAAAAGTCCTTTCAGAAGACAGGCAAAGAAAACTTAAATAAACCCAGAAGGGATAATGGCTTTTTCTGCATTAGAGGTGGTAAAATATTCAGTTTGCAACTCGGTTTGCATAGTCATGGGAAATACTGCACTTATCCTGAATCTTCAGGCTCAAGGACAATGCCTTATTATTATTGGAAAATATATACATATATTTACTTTGGTATTACTTAGGTGTCGCTGTAAAAAATGTCACAGGTGCATCACAGGGTGTCCCACTTAATTTGAAAATTTAAACCTTTATCAATTGTAAACAAAGTAAAGGATTCTGCTCCCAATTGTGTTTCTGTTACTAAAAGCATCAATGATTAATTTACACAGTGCAATTTTTCTTTAAAACTGTAAAATTAATTTTTTTTTAGTAAAATAGGTCTTGGTGTCCCAGGTGATGCACCTCTGCACCGCTTGACAAAAAGGACAATATTTTTTTAAACAAAGTTATTAATGTGATGGGAATTACTTCATTGTATCTCTGATACTGCTTAGTACAAAATTAGGTCCATTTTCTTGGGAAAAGGCTACATAGTAATTAACAGGAGACATTAATAGACATGGTGTCCCACATTTTTTCACCGTAGCACCCGAAACACTGCATATTGAATCATACCAGAAAATCTCAGAGGTTAAGATATAAGTAGTTTTCTCACTAAAGTTTTGAATTATAATAAGAATTAAGCTTATTATTCTTAAGTTTGATCTTAAATACATGTATACTTTTTTTTTTTCTAAGTTAATGTAAATCTTATTGTTTTATCATTGTTTGAGGTGCATCATGGGACACCGAACAAGTCTTGTTCTAGATATAGGTCAAATGTAGATTTAAATCTACTCTATATTTCAATTTATATGAAAATCTTGTTTTGGATCATGTTCTTGGTGCATTGAAAGTCAGAAATCTGCACCTTTTAGTCTATGATTAGGTCATGTTTGAGGCAGTTATGTCTAATATCTTGTTAAAGAATTGTTGAACACACACACACAAAGGCCTAATCCATAAATTTGTGGTTATAGAAACCTATTTTGTGAATCACTAATACAAGAATAATTGGTAATGTATTTAGAGACTTTAAATTTTTTTTATTACAGCATGTATTAACAAAAAATACAATATATTTCATATTGGTGTCCCGTTGTAGCACCCGCAACATCTTATAATATAATTATAATGTTTTAATAAATACTTGAATTATCATTGAGATATTGCAGCAAATAACAGCCTATATATTTAGCTATAATGCAAATATAGCATAAATTCTATTTTCTTATAAAAAATCTTGTTTAAAAAACTTTTACCAGTAGTGTCACAGGTGCTACGGTGTCCCATTTTTTAAATTGAGCGCAAATATAACGTAAGTGCTCAAAAACTTAAATTTCTCTATCTAGCTGCTTAATACAATAGAAACATTCAAATTATACTAAAAAAGCAAGCAAATAAACAGTTAGTTGTACTTTAATCATCAAAGGTGTCCCAGTGATGCACCTGAAATGCTTAAGTGGGTACCCCCGTTTGCCAGCTCTGCCGAGGAAATGTACATAGTCCAATTCATTTTCTATTGATAAATTCTTAAAGTATAATGGCTGAAGAAGTGAATACACTTAAAATGAAACCAAAAACTTCCACTTTAATTTTTTGCCTAATGTGACACTTTTTGATACCAGTACTGGAGAAACACTCATATATATATATATATCATTTACTTTTTTGTTACTAAAAGAAACAAACCTAATGAGATTGAAAACACTATTGTTCATGAGCAAACACCAATTACAAAATCACTATTTATAGTATCTTCTCGTGTGTAATCAGGCTAAAAAACTAGAACACCAGAGTTTAAGAAATGAGTAATGAATATGCATTAGTTCCTGCAGCACTGGATTCAGCTTTTACACAGGAGGCACAGAAAAAAGCTTTCCTTATCACATATAGGTAGAAATCTGCTAGTCTTGACCCACATATGACCTTAGTGTAATCTCTCAGATCTGTCTATAAAATAAAAAGTTCAATAGGCCCAAAAGAAGTACTTTCTGTACTTTTAGTAAGCTGTTGTCAATGAAAGAAACAAAGACTTTAATCGGTGGTCAGAACTACGAATCAAATCAAGAAGTATCATAAAAATTTGGTTGAAACAGTTATGCCTAGATTTTAGCCAGACCTCATTTGAATCTTGTAATCAATAAAATAGCTAGTGTTCTATCAGGCATTTTGTTGATTAGTGTTCTATCAGGCATATTTAGAGATTATCATGTTGCTGTTTAGTGTTAAAAGATTCTGACTCCCTTCATTGAATTGGTCTTTCGTTTTATTTGTTTGCATTCATATTTGTGTTAATAATTTCTCATTGTTTTCTTGCTTATATTCTAAGAATATTTTATTTTTACAGTACGGTCAGCTAGAATCTGGACATTCTAAAGAATCAAGGCAAATAATTGAGAATCCTTTAAACAGAGTACTTACTCCACCCAAACCATCTCTTTTACATGGATTATATCAAAGTTCCAGGTATCTTGAAGAGAACTCTTTTTTTTTTTTTTAAATTTTAGATCTGTGCAAATACACCATGTTTTATTTAGATGCTTAGATCTAGTCTCAACACACAACACTTTTTTTGTTTTTTTAAAGGACAGACTTTGAGCTAGATTTAGATATTAAACTAGCAATTGCATGAGTCTATATCTAGATATCTAAAACTATTAATTCAAAATGAAAAAAAAAAGAGCTTTAAGACTAGTTTAGCAGTCACTGTAAGGAAGATGCGATTGATTAGATCTAAATCTGCTTTCAGTATTGCTGAGGGGAGTGACGTTGGCAAAGCCTAAAAAACAAACTCTTTCGTAATCCTAAGTTTTCTGCTATTTAATTTTTCTAAACATTTAAATAAAAATATCTCAAATTTGAACAAACTATCGAAGTCACCCTTTAACTCTTTATCTCAGTAATTATTTCCACGTTCAAAAAGAATAGTTCATTTTTCACATTTGTACAGTCTACCCTGTTATTATTAAACTTCAATAACATTTTGGTTTGTTATGAGAAAATGTTACTTTTGGTATATAATTAAAAGGGAAGTCATGCTCTTTTTATATAACACAAATTTAAGATCCTCAAACAAAACAAAATTTAATTCAATGGTGTCACATCAATGATGGTATCGTTAATTAGGAGAGAAAGAGTTAAAGTAATTTATCACACAGTGCATTAAGTGACATTTTCTATTTCAAAGTAAAAAAAAAACTAAATTTGAAGTTAACAGTGAACATTTCTCTGGTTTGAGTCACCATTTTCTTAACACTTCTATCTCATTGTGGCTAGTTTTTCTTATTTTAACAACACAGTAGCAAGTTTTTGTTGGGCTTTCCTCAACCTTTTAAAAACATTTAATCTCATTTTATTGGTAAATAGCAGCATGTGTTTCATTGCTTATCCAGCCTATACAGTAATGAATTTCAATTCATACCATTTCAAATTATAAAATAAATTGTTGAATTTTTCTTATAAATAATTATTTTGGCTCACTTTGGCTATAAAAAAATTGATGCAACTTCCTATGCTAACTGCTTTAACAAGCCATAGAGTAAATAATAAACTATCATGTTGATATTGGAATGCTAATATAATATTACAAATGTTACAGTCATTATGCAGGGAACCAACATTTTTTTTATCCTTGTGCTTATATCTTTGATCTCAAATACCTGAAAAGTAATAAGTGCAATATAAAGGGGGAAAAGTAAATCTTGAAAGGAATATTTTCATGAGGGCATGGTGGTTGAGAAAATAAGCACTTAGCTACTAAACTGGGAAGGAGAGGGGGCTTAAGTTTGATTCCTGTGAAAACAGGATTTTTAAAACTCCCCTGAGCTCACCCATTTCTAATGAGTACCTGATGTATGGTTGGGAAGTATAGGCAGTTGTTGTGCTGGCCACATAACACCCTCGTTATCTGTCCGCCATAGAAACAATTAAGATTTACCCCAAAGATTGCAAGGTCTTTATTTTCCAGGACAGCTTGTGGAGTAATTTTTTTCAAGAAAACTGGTTGTTATGAGAGACCAAAATAATGAAAATTAGTCTATAAGGCCTCACCTAAACCCTATTTTTTATTATTTTGAATGTCCACCAGGTGGCAGTGCGAGCACTGTACTTTCATCAATGAAGCTGGTTCCCACGTTTGCTCCATGTGTGACAAGACTTCTGTTAACCCCCAGCTGTTTGGTTCACCAGAGGAGCGGACGCTTAGCTCTGACAAACAAAGTGAACCCTCCTTGGGTGACGAGGACCCTTTGCAGACTTTGTTGCACAAAATGGAAGGAGAAAATGAAAATGACATAGATCCAGATGAAACCCCTGTGATTGGACGAAATATTACTGGCAGCCAAGAACAGGTGATGTAACCCAAATAACTTAAAGTATAAAACATATGTTTTGAACAGCTACAACTTACAGACACATTAAGAGGCTTTCATTTTTTACAAAGGTATAAATTAAAATTGGTTGCTAATGATAAGCAATCATTTTACCAAGATTGAAATCATCGTATGTGATTTTTCAGCATTTAGTGTTTATAAAATATGTCCAAATATTTGGTATTAGATTGAAATGATAGTCTTTTATAAGAGGAAAATTCTACTCTCTATTATTTGAAAATGCTTTAATATAAATATAAAAGAATCTTCAATAGTATTACTTACAAATTACCTGTGAAATCCACTTTCATCATCATCTATCACATAATTAATTGAGACAATATTATATTTGCTAAGACTTCTAACAGTAACATCTCTCTGAAGGCTTGTAACAATAACATCTCTCTTTGCTAAGACTTGTAATGGTAATAACTTTCTTTTTTTTTTTTTTGTTTAGACTTGCAAGAGTAACATCACTCTCTCTTTACTAAGACTTGTAATAGTTACATCTCTCTCTTTACTAAGACTTGTAATAGTTACATCTCTCTCTTTACTAAGACTTGTAATGATAACATCTGTCTCTCTCTCTCTCTCTCTCTCTATTTGCTAAGACTTGCAACACCTCTCTTGTATAACAGTAATATCATTTTCCTTGGTAAGACTTGTAAGTTATATCTCTCTCTCTTTGGCTAGACTCACAACAGTAATGTTGTTTCTCATTGGTTGGTTAGGCTGGTAACAGTAACAGCTCTCTATTTGCTAATTTCCTCACACTAGCATCCTTCTTTTTGGTAAGACTTGTAACACTAATGTCTCTCTAACCAGGTGATGAAGGAAAAGAAAAAAGCACAAGAAGAGTTTCAAAGGCGGCTACAGGAAGAGAATAAAATCTCAATAACCCCTGTAAGTTCAAAGGGCACATACACTGCACATACTTATTTAATTTATTTAATAAGACATTTTATTTCATCTGGACACATATATATCTTAGATAATTGTATTCAAATTATTTGTGTACTTTTTTGAATAAGTTCCATTTAGTAGTCAAAATGGTGTTCATTACTAATAATATATTTTTATATTATATTAACATTGGTATATTATCACATGTAAATATTTTTCTCAAAATGTTAACTTTCCTTTTAGCAAGCTTCTATGGCAGTTAATTTATCCGCTAAAGAAACCCAGCCCCAAGGTGTAGGGGCTCGACCTAAAGAGTCTCCAGGACAGAAACCTGTCACAACTTTGTTGAACGAAGAGCTCCACACACCCCCGCCTTCATTAAACAGAGTTCCAGTTCCTATCCCAGTGAAGGTCAAGGACAGTAAGTTCAAGCAATCCAGCCTAGAGGACACCCTGGCAATGTTCAACGAGCAGAAAGTTATTGATACTATGAAAGATGAAGGTTTCAAATTGGCCAAATTAGTTAAAGTATGTTATTTGCAACATCTTAGTTGTTGTTGTGTGCCTTTACATTTTTTTATCTTATGCATGTACAAAAAATACATTGTATCAATGACACTTAACAACAAAAATATGGTTGCCAGACACCTGTACTCTAAAAGAAGGAAATAGACTTACAGAGGATGCCAAAGTTAACTTTAAAACTTGATTTACGATGTATTAGTTAAAACATGGGGGCACAGTGGCCAAGTGGTTAAGCACTTGGCTTATGAACCTGTGGTCCTGAGTTCAAATCTTGGTGAAGACTGAGATTTGAATTTCAGGATTTTCAGGGCGCTCCTGAGTCCACCCAACTCTAACGGTTACCTGACTTTAGTTGGGGAATTTTTTTTTTTTTAAAAAGTTTTTTTTTTTTTGGGGGGGAGGGGGGTTGGTTAAAAAAAGACTTTTGAGGAGCTCTTTGTAACATTTCTTTTGAAAGACCAGTAATAGACAAACCTCTACATAAGAAAATTATCAAAAAGACTTTTGTTTCAGCAATTTCTCAGTGAGTTAGTGTACTTAAACCAGAAGATAATACAGACTTAATTTGATTAATGGAAAAAATACAATTTTGGCAAATGATGTGACACTGCCCAAAAAAGGAGGATATGTCCTCCTTTTGACCAATACATGGTAGTCTTCCTAAACAAATAAAAACTTTCAAGTATTATCCTCTAGTGTGACTTAACCACATCTATTTTAAAAAAAAAAGTAAAGTTCCCCTATATCTGATATGAACCGGATCAGGCAGTTCTCCGTATAGTTTTGTTCTAAAGGAGAATTTTGGGGCCAGAGTCATGTTTGAGTTTATTAGCCAGCAAATACTTTTTAGAAGACTTTCGGTACATTAGGGATTTGCATATTGATAAGGGCTGACCTAACTGAAAAGTTTTTACTTGAGTTTGCTTTATGTACTTTATTCTCAATCTTTTTTTTTTTGGGGGGGGGGGAGGTAACAGCATCAGTAGTCTGTTAGTTTAGGACTTATTGCTTTTTCTTCCTTTATTTCTTAAACAGATGTTTAAAACTTAGTTTACAATTCATCTCTTTTTTTTGTGTGTGTGTGTGTAGAAAGCTGACCAGGAAGGCTTTGATGTAGAGGCTGTAAAAGTGGCCTTAACCTTCTGTGACCTGCAGACCATGACTCCACTTGACTGGCTCCGGGCCAACTGGAAGAAAAATGTAGAGAAGGTTATGGAAATGGCAGCACAGATTGGCAACAACCAGCAGTGTAACAATGTTGGGGAGCTGACTGAGGCAGAAGCAGGAGAGGCTTACATCAGTTGCCATGGCCACATCAGAGAGGCAGCACAATACTGTGCTGACAAGAGGAGTGCTTTGGTTAGAATATTTTGTAGCATTCTGTTTTTTTTTTTAGGCTTTGGAAATATTTTTTTTTTCAAGAATGGAATAGTTTAAATCCAGGTGGAGAATTAAATGAATTCAAAAGTTTTATTTTTTGAGGATGTACTTGAATTGACTTATCCTTAATGTTCTGTGTTTATCCTGGGTAACCATATTGCCATCATAAAACTTTACTTCAACCACCTGACCTCTTGACCTTTTATGACTGTACAGATTTCTTTCTTGTCCTAAATATAGATCTAGAATTGCACCAGTAATTGATAATGGAATATTCTTGTTTCCAGAGCAGTGTTTTAAGCTTAAGAAATATGCCCTTGATTATAGAAGCTAAAAACTTTTTTCTCAATCAATCGTAAGACTGCAATAATTATCCACTGTAAGGCTACAAGAGATGTCCATCATAAGGCTGAAATAGCCACTGTAAGGCAGAAGTAGATGTCTACTATAAAGCTGAAAAATATGACTTCTTCTGTCTCGGAAGACAATGGATGCACCCAGATAAGTCACTGGCTTTAGCTACCTCTTGAGATGGGGCAGAATCTGGAGTGACTGATCAAGCCAATTCTGGAGGGGAAGAGTTTGCAACAGTTTGTGCACATATATACATCTGTCCTAGGGCTTGCTGACAGGGTAGCTTTCTTTTTCTTTCTCTTGGCTGACGCAGCTTTGTTTTTTTTTGCATTCGGCGAAGCTCGTACCAGAACATACGCTGTCTGGTCTTGGGCTATCTACTCCCACATACTTTGGTCTATACCCATGGCTCTTATGTCTCGTTTGCAGACATCTCTGTAGGTTAGTCTTGGGCGGCCCCTGGGTCTGACTCCCACTTCAAAGGAAATAAATAAATGTCTACAATATAGCTGAAATAGTGTCTATCATAAAGATGAAATAGATGTGTACTATAAGGCTGAAATAGATGTCATCAAAAGTCTGAAATAGATGTGTATTATAAGGCTAAAATAGATGTCCTCAAGGGCTATGTTTTTCAAATTTTCTACATGATTTTAAATATTCATTTATATGATCCAATGCCCAAACTACAACCTATCCTGTCTTTTCTGCAATGCTGTCCAGGCTGTGAATACTTGTGCCTACTTGTGCATAATGAAACTGAATATGTACTTGATGGATTGATTACCATTGGTCTTAATGTATTTTTGATTTTACATTTCAGTTTGAATATCTGAGCAATGTTGGGGAGTTCCCCAGAGAGGAGATCCTACAGTGCATGTTTCAATGTCAAGGCAACCAAAAGTTGTCCGAAGCTCAACTACAGAGATCAAACCTGCAGCAGTTCCATGACCGCATATGGGCACAGAAAGATCCGAGCCAGTTCACTCTCACTGACCTGAACAACCCAGATGTATGTAACAGCTTGTCCACAAGTGTCATAGGTCACTCTGACTTCCAGAGGATGATCAAAGATAGAAATATACCTTGTGAGGTTAGTCACTCTTGTCAACTCTAGGGGCTTTTTTTTTTTTGTTGTTTTCTTACTTTCCTTAAACTGAGTTATGTTTGTTTTTCATTCCTCATTAGAATGATCCTCTTTAGTTTCAAGTTAATCCTATGGGAGAAAAAACAAAACTTGTTTTTTTTTTTTCAATCATCCATAACAGTTATTAATTACTTTTAAGTTGTGTATCTTCTGTTTATTTGTTCAGAAAAAAACTTATTTATTTTGAGGTCTAAACAAAAAATAATTATAAATGTCCACTATTGTAAAGATTAATTTGATTTGACCATTTTTTAAAAGCTTTTAAAAATTATTACTTATGAGCAGAGAGGCTATTGCCAGTTTTACACAATTTCACTATATCACTAGCCAGAATATATTGTCATATTAATTAATTTTTTTTTAAAGTTATTATAGCCTTGTGTTTATTTTAGTTATGACAGAGTAATTTCATTAATTAAATAAAAGAAAAATGTAATGCATCAAACCCACTTATACTGCAAATTTCAGTGTGCCAAAAAATGTATTCATGTTTACTCTTACAGAGACGCATTCGCCTGGTACTTGTTGAAGGTAGTCTCAAGAGCTGGGGCAGAGCAGAGCTGGTCATTAAGCTCCTGGACTCTGACCAACTCAATAATGAATCCATTACCTTAGAAGATATTGTAGAAGCAGTCAGAAACTGCAGAGATAGACAGAGCGCCATTGCCTACCTCCAGCAGGAGTGCCAGCTTTGTTTTACTCTCTTTCCAATGAGCAAGGTATGATGTCAACACTCGTTAGCTTTGGTTATTGTTAGACACAGACACACTGAATGGTTTTTTGTCATGATTGCAAAAAATGTGCGTCTGAAAGTGTGAGAAGGGCATGGGAGCTTTCACATTATGCCGTGATGGCCTTTTTAAAATGGCTGTCTCATGAAATGGAACTTCACATGGCCAAGTATGACGAGTTATTTCATGTGACTAAATGCATGCCTTTTTTTCAGTCTATAATAAACTGCTATAGAATATAAACAAATATAATTTGAACATTAATACCTTTTCTTTAATTCAGTTGCTGCATAATTAGTTTTTGTCTTGAAATACAGATCCGAAGCCTCAACTTTTGTCAGTGCAAAATGTGTCAGGAATGTCTATCTGAAAATTTTACGGTGGTCATCCGTGAGAAGCATGTCCGACACTGGACATGTCCTTTGTGCTCCATGCCAGATCTTAGTGACGTGGATGTTGCCTCTGATTATCTTCAGTTTCTCACTTTATTGGTGAGTGCTTGATACCAAATAGATTTCTTACAAAGATTTTGTATTTTTTTTTTTTTGTGAATGGTGATCAGAATCTTCAACATCAACAATCTAATTGTAATGTTTTATCAAATTATCTTTTCAGCTTCAGCCTCTCATAGATTCAGACCTGCAAAACTTGTTTGAAACTAAAGTCAGAGATTGGCACTTACAGAAGGATCCCAACTTTCGATGGTGTGCCCATGTAAGACTGAATGTTGCAATATTTTATGATGTAATAGATTGGAATTTCTATCATTGAAGAGCCGCCTGTACCAAACTCTAATGACTCCAACTTTTCCAGCTAATACAAATACTAGTAAACTAGTTTTTTTTGGAACTAAAATTCAAGCTATCTAATCCTATAACATGTAGCGACTACATTCTATTTACATAAAACAAAGCATGGTACTTTTTTCCCTATAAAAACAATGTGTCCATTTTTTTTAAATTAAATAGTTAATTTTTTTATATTTTTTTTGTCTAGTGTGCAGAAGGTTTCTTAGCTGAAAATCGTGGAAATCATCTTCGAATGACCTGTCCACATTGTGGGGAGAAAACTTGTTTTAGCTGCAAAAAAGAGGTACCAGTTATGCCAATTTTACACAAACTTTTTCTTTTTGTTATAAAAAAAAAAAGAGGTATTGTACACAATTTTGCTTTGATGCACATGTTGTGTGCCACTTGTTATGAACATGAGACTCATTATTTATGCGACATGCAACTTTTTGTTATCATCATTTACAGAATACAAAGCATTAAAAATGTCCCTTTATGTTTCTTCCTCTTCCATCTTCTCTTTCTTCTATTACTTTAGGCTGCATATCAACAATAACAACAAATCATTTCTGATACTTTAGACTCAAAATTACATTCGTTTAAACAACTGAGTTTGATTGTTTTTTTCTTAAATTCTTTTTTTAAGCTTTCTTTTTATTTTCGTATCAGTGAATTATTGTTTTTAAACATTTAAGTAAGTTGCTAGTCTAGTTTCAAGATTTTCTATTCCAGTGGGAGGATCAGCATGAGAATATAACATGTGAACAGTTTGCTCAATGGAAAATCGACAATGATCCCAACAACCAATCAGTGGGACTTGCCAAACATCTTGACGAAAATGGAATAGGTCGGGACATATTTTTATAAAACCCTACATTTTTGTATTTATTATTTTTTGGTACCAAGCAACTAATTTAATTTCAATTTTAAAAAGTTATTAAACAAAATGTCAAAGCCTATTTTGATAAAAAAACTAAAATGAAATTGTTTCAGACTGTCCAACATGTAAGATGAGGTTTGCTCTAGCCAAGGGAGGATGCATGCACTTTAAATGTCCAAACTGTGGACATGACTTCTGTAGTGGATGCAATGAGGCTTACCATCATAAAGATGTAACTACACTTTGGACTTTGTGTTTTGTTGAATCCTTTTAAGTGCCTATTCTAGACTCAACGACTTGCTGACCTTTTTGTTTTAAATTCTATCCATTAACATTTTTTTACATTTATTTTGTACACTACTGGTACATGTGAATTATTTGTACACTACTGGTACATGTGAATCTATTTCCTGTTTTTTCCTCGTTCAGGTCTGCAATAAATTTAAAGGATGTAAAAATCAAGGATTTCACTGCCATTGCCCGCGGGACTGTTTTTCTTTTTTACGAGATTACCCTGTGGATAAACTACAAGCTCTCCTAAAGGTATGGTCTAGTTTTTAGCTTTATAGTTTTTTGTTAGGTCTGTTATTTATTCTTTTGATTATTGTAGTTTACCCTTTATCACTGCTTTATAATAAACACAGTTGTAATACTAAATTGGAAAAAAAATTACTTCATATTTTCTATTCTTAATCTTAACTTGCGTTTTATTCATTGCTCATTTAGAAACATGTTGTATAGTTTGTTCACTTTAAATGATGTTTGTTCACTTGTATTGTTTGCTCCTATGTAAATAAAACAATGAATGACTTTATATCCACTCTAGTGTACTGTGCATATAAAAGGAATCATGGGCTGCCCATGTCATCATGTTTTTTATTTTGGCCATGCCAGCATGATCCATTTGGTACCTACTTAGTTGCTATAGAGAGAAATACTCTTGGGCTCCATTTCTAATTTTTGTATCACTCTTGACCCCTAAAGCCTTAGCATAATGAGACAATAGAGTTTTAAATCTCAATACTTGATTATCTTTTTACAAGCTCTATCCAGCTGAAACTTCCATTTCTAAAAGCCTTCAAGTTTGTTTTAATTTTTCAAAAGTCAAACCAAGTATTAGTATACTGTACTGCATAGACATTTTTGTTTTTTAAATAGCGGACAGTTTTTTTTATTTTTGTTTCTTTACATGAATTCTGCAGTTAATATTGGTGCACACATTTTTTACCTCTTTGTATGTTGCTATTTTATCAAGACCTTGAGTTTGCACGTCTTAAGATTTTATTTCCCATTATCTTAATTTATCTAAGTAGTTATTGTATACCTGCTATTTTTTTTAGCAGGAAAGTTCCAAAAGATAGGAAATAGTACTATTTACCTGAAAAAATTTCTCCCTCACAAAACTGATCAAATTTTAAATGAAGGTTTTACCCAAGCCTTCTCCTCTGTTCACTGTTGCCCCTGGTGTACTAGTGTGTTTCCCTTTATCAGACTTGTATCACCATGCTTGAAAAGTTCAACTTGCACATTTTGTTTTATCCCACTAGATGCACAATGTGGCCTTCAATGTGAAAATGCCAAATGACCAGCAAGATAGCAAACATTGCCCAGTAATGGAACAGAAAGAGTTTGATCTGGTCAAAAAAGATGAGAGGTGTGGAAAGAACACTATCGATGGTCAAGCCGGTCTTTGTGAGTAAGTGGCTATTTGGTTCTCTGGGGTGTCTTCAGCCATGTGTTTAGAAAACCCATTTTTACAAATTCTTTGCTCAAATCTACAACTGATTATGACTTCATTGTAAAGAATATATGATCTGCATGATCAATAAAAAATAAACTTAAATTTACAACTATTTTCAGACTGCATTATAAAGAATATTTGGTCTACATAATCAACAAAAATAAACTTGACCCAGTGGTGCTTATGTCCAAAGAACAGATGACTGCTCTGATTCAAAGATATGACCTCAAAGTTCTGCCACAGAAGCCTAATGAACCACTGGAAACATATGTAAACTCATTGAGGAAGGTAAGGCTATTACAAGGGACATTTAAAGACAGTTCTCTTTTATCAGTTTATTATCTCTCTTTCTCCTTCATGCAATAATTAGAATTGAAAGATTTAAAATTTAATAATAACATCAATCTCCTTAATGATCAAAGATGAGCACAATCTCATTTCTTATCAGCTTGAAGACATTTGTAAATACAAATCTTCACTTTGAAAAGCCCAAAGACTATTACATTTGAGGCATGGGTAAGTTGGGTCTGTTGCCTGCTTTTGCTGCAGGTTTTTCATAGGAGGGGCTTGTTAGCCTTGGTTGGCTATCCAAATAGGAGAAGGGAAACTCTGAATCCAAGCCTCACTCCCTTGTGGCCATACCCAAAGATGGAAAAGACTTTGGAAGAGAAAGCTTGAAGAAAAAAACAGGAGTTTGTGACCCTTAGGCAGATTGTGTCACACTACTACATCCAGACAGAACCAGCTGTTCACTAACTGTATCTGATATTTTTTTGGGCACATCTGCATGCAGAGGGGAAGGGGACTGCTGTGTGGGTCACATCATTCTGGACACAAATAATGCCCAGGCTTTCATCTTGCTTCTCGGAGAAGAATCACAGTCATTGCAACTGAAGGAGACCAACCAAAAAAAAAACATGTGATTGTCTTATGGTCCTATTATTGCCATCTCATTCTATCTAGTTTGTATTGTACTTCCATGGGAGGCAAACTTCACTTCTCATTTATATGCATTAAATGCTTTTTGATGTCCATTTTTATACACACTTTGAAATTCCTGATTGTTCATTAACTACCTGTAGAACATCAATCTAGTATTTGTTCGATATATTTTCTAGAATGCTATAAAATTTATTTTGTTTCTATAATGAAAAAAACAACAACAATTTAATATGATTTTGTTTAAACTCCTCATACAATTTTTTTCCTCTATTCCAGATGATAAAAGAGAAGCTGCCACTCAGGAGATAGACACTTTCTTACACTTTTTGTCCAGTGTTTTGATCACCAATGCAACTCTATGAGATTACAACCCTAAATTACAGTAAAATGATTGTGCCCTTATTGTCCTGTGAAATTAAGGCAGTGAATATATTATTACAATAAAGTGATTTCTATTTGAAGATTTCAATGATATTTGAATGACTATGTATTTATTTTGTCTGTGCTATCAATATAAGTGTACTACTTACAAGCTCAGTTCAAATATGTCTGTGTAAGTTGATCTAAACTTTGTGATTATGCTCCATAACATAAGGTCATATAGACCATTTGCTGTGTGATATATCTTAAGATCTATTTGCTCTGTGCCTTAGAAAGTTACTAGATGGTATCCTTTCAGTTTTTAATAAGTTTCAATTTTGTGTTTGTGGGTGCTATAACAACTATAAAACTATAAATGAAGATTTAAATAGAGTTCATGGCCTAGTCTTTATATTTGGAATGCTTCATTCTAGATGAAAAGTTTTATCTTTTTTTCACATTAAATCACCAAGAGCTTTTCAAGTCATTCTAAGTACCTGCATTATTCCACTACTTAATTAAAATGATTTGCTTGGAATCAAGATTGTTAAAATGTTTGATACTATTGAAATGAATGCAGCCATCTTGAGGCTGTTGGGGCTGAAACATATACACAAAATCATTTGGTCAATATTCTTAAATATATTTTGGTATAAAATATCAAATTTGTCAGCAACATTGTAAGAAGTCATACACCACTATCAACCAGTCAGTAATCAGTATCAACCTGTCAGTAATCAGTATCAACCTGTCAGTTATAAATCATGAAAGACAAAAAAAAAACAACAGAACAAACTGTTGACAACCTTATCTTTCAACTTGCAAATGACAGACAAATACTAGATCACGTTAGGCTAGCTCTTTTGTAATGATGATCTAACCAATTACTTTGGACATTGCTCAATTGTATTGTACCTTCTGACGTATTGTACCTTCTGACGTATTGTACCTTCTGACGTAT
>JADKLZ010000167.1:7296328-7327522 GCA_021533235.1 Biomphalaria straminea
GTACCTTCTGACGTATCGTACCTTCTGATCAATTTCTCCTCTTTCTTTTGTGCATAGCGAATGAAGTAAAATGATTCAACACAAAAATGATCATATTTACGAAGACAGAAGATTTTGATTCTACAAACTTTTTATTTATAGGTTATGATCACATCAAAAGTGTTATGATCTAGAAGGATAGAATACAACATAGAGTGAATACTAATAGAAATAAGCACTTCATAACTTAACCATAGTGTTAGAATATCAATGCTAATTCAATAGGAAACCAGCCTATGTTTTTACACAGATTATGAACATATTTAATGTTTTCTTGTGTATAATGCAGATTTTAAACATGTTACTAATGAAATATAACTCTAATTTTGTGATTTAATAATTACATGTAAGAAAATTTTAGACTATGTTGTTTTAAATTACTGTCATTTGTTTTTATGAACTCAAGGAATTGATTTGTTATCATGGACTAACGTTAGGCAGGTTATAATTTGTTTCAACATTTTTTAAAATTTTGTTTTCTATTATTTATTATTATTTTTTTTTTGCATCATTTTTTTTTCTTTATTTATTGATTTGAATATTTGGTGTAGATAGTTGAGAATATAACACAAGCTGCAATATTTTGTACTAGATATATTTTTATACCATTGTTCCTGGCAGGAAATATTTTGTTACTGTACATAATAACATCATTCAGATTTCCTCTTTTGTCTAGACATGTAAAAGAAATAAATAAAATGTTCAAATATAATGTAGGTTTTAATTTCGTTATTTTTACTGTGTACCGGTACTTAAACAATGAAAAGTTCATGGACTTTGTTTATATAGTGACAGTATAGGTGTTATTTATATAGTGACAGCAAAATATTACTTTTATCTTGACAGTGAAAATGTTATTTTGATATCTTGACAGCACAAATGTTATTTAAATATCTTGACATAGAATGTGTTATTTATATCTTGACAGCAAAAGTATTATTTAAATTCAAATCTCTTGTCAATTAAGGTGTTACTTCAATATCTTGACAGTGTCTGCTTTATGTGATGCTCCTGTGTGATGTGTGGCTAAGGGGCATAAACAGCTTGGCTACTTTAAAGGGGGCTCAAGTTGAAATCCTGAATTGTTTTAAAATTCGACTCAATCTGAGTACCGAAAGACGGAAGATAAACCTTATCCAAGATGTTCCTTCCTTTGCATGTTTAAAAAGCACTTTGATGGACAAGAAGGCACTGAGCAAGCTGTAGGAGCATGGAAGATGCATTTTAAAAAAACAACCTAATGTTTTAAAAGTTAGTTTTTTTTAGTGGATAAACCAATGAGAAAAATCATTTGAAACCATGCAAATTCAGGAGTGCTGATCTAGAATCAACAGTGTTTTCATCTGACTGTATAAAGGATTAATTCTGTTCAATAGTTCAGACATTCCACCTAATGATATGACTCAACATAATGCAGCAAGTGAGAAGGACCCTAGGTGTTTATTGTGGGATGCTATTTTGGAGTGAATTTTTTGAGGAAATTATTTAGCTGTCTCCATCATTTCACTTTATTTTATGAAAAAGAAACATCTTTGTGTTGCCTATAACCAGTCCTGCAGATGTCTTTTGATTATACTGCACACAGGTGGTATATTTCTTTGCCTGATCATTTAAATGTCTCAAGTGATTTCCTGTAGTTGAAACTAATTTATCCATGCTGTTATTATCCTTACCTAAATGCCTAAGGAAGCATTCCACAAACTTCCTCCTTATTTCTTGCTAGCATTATCAACCCTTGATTTTATGTTTGTAATGAACATTTTTCTGTAGCATCTAGTAATGTATATATTTCCCTTAGGAAAAACAATAAAAAAAAGCAAAGAACACTGATTCAACTTACTGACGAACTAGCCTTAAAACACCATCTACCCAATAACAGAGAAAAAATTACCAGATTCCCAAACATAACTCCTGCACTTAACTATAAACAACCAACAATTAAAACACATCTAATAAATAATACTCTGACAAAAGAATCAAACCCTCTGGAGCTCAAAGTAGGCACGCTTGAAACAATTGAAAGCTATCCAAAAACAACCATCCATATATACACAGACGGATCAGCCTTCAAAGCCACCATCAATGCCGGTCTTGGTGCCCTCCTGGTCTTCCCCAAAAATATACACTTTGAAATAAGTGCACCCTGTGGCGACTACTGCTCAAACTTCCAAGCTGAAATTGAGGCAATACCATAGCCTTGCAGACAGTTGAAAATAAATTACACGAAGGAATACAAGCACCATCAGATATTGTTGTCTTTACAGACTCACAATCCACTCTTCAAGCACTTAACAGCAGCACCTCAAAAAGCCCAAGAGAGTTGACAACACTAAAAATGATAATACACCAGATGATGACCAATTTAAACATCAACATCATATTACAGTGGATCCCTGGACACATTGGTGTCATGGGAAATGAAAGGGCAGATAAGCTCTCAAAGGCAGGATCATCTATGGAACAACCAGATAGACCTGTCAACTACCTCACCCTAAGGTCAATGCTAATCAACAACTACAAAGAGGAGTGGCTTAACCAATGGGCAACAGGAAACACAGGCAGAGCCATGTACAAAGAAATGAACATGCCTAACAAACTGGACAGTATTAACTTCCTCCCCCGCAAAGAGCAATGTACAATCTTCCAACTAAGAACAGGACATACACCACATTTAAATTATCATCTCAATAAAATAAATCCCACACAACTCCCACTTTGTAGACACTGCTCCCACCCTTATGAAACTGTAAACCATATCCTTTTTGAATGCCCCCTCCTAATCCACCTTAGGCAGACCCTACTACCACTACAGCCCAACATAACCAACACCCTTTATGGCAGTGCTGAACAACTGAAAAAAACAGCACAGTATTTTTCTTTGGCACAGTCTGCAAAAGAGCTGACAGCTCAGCAGTAAAAAGCTGGTTAGAAGAAGAATAAGAATATATTTCCCTTAGTTTTAGCTGTATAACTTTTTTACTCCTAGCATTGGAAGTTGACCTCTGGTGAAAATTATGTCATTAATCCTCAGTAATGAAGGCTATAGTTATGAGACACTGATAAAATGGCCCATGGTGATGTGGGGGAATGATTCAGTTTTTACAAGATGTCTGGTCACAAAAATCATTGCTTTGAACTTATGCTCAAAATGTGACACCAGCTGTTTGGTTTGGTTTTTTAAAGCTTGTTAAAAAAATAATTTTTGTATATAGAATTAGAAAATAAGCCACACTAAACCAGTATAATTTAGGATTCATGATGTTGGTGAAAGAAATAATGGTGTATAGACAAAGTTTTCAATTTAGTTTGCCAATTTTAAGCTAAAGCAATATTTATTTTGTGTGATCGAGAGGCTAAGTGCGCTCAAACTTGGCTTGGCTACCTAGAAGGGGGCTCGAGGTTCGACACCCGACTCAGGCAGAGTTGTGTTACTGAGCGCCTAAGCATGAAAGTAGCGCTATATAAAAGCTATAATAATAATATAATAATAATACTATACATTTTTTTCTTATAATTAGTTGTAAACATTTTTTTTTTATAATTAGTAGTGTAACTAATGGTGTATAGACAAAAGTTTACACTTTAGTTCGCCAATTTGAAGCTAAAGCAATATTTATTTTTTACTATACATTTTTTTCTTATAATTAGAAGACTTTTTTTTCCCCAAAAATAGACACTGAATATTCTTTTTTTTTTGTTGCTCAAAATTATTGCAATGCTTTGGGAACATATTTTCATGCTTCACTACATCCCGATTAAAAGTTTTTTTCAAAAACCAAACTGTGTTTGGCAGGTTAGTTTCATTTGTAAATATTCTTTATATTTCATAATGAAGAATTAGATTGAGAAACAGTTTGAATAGTTAACAAATTAAAAGTAAATTTAAAACTAACACCATAAAATCCAATGTTAGACAGAGTACAATAACTTTTACAGTTTAATGTCTTGATTATTTAATATTTTATTATCATTTAAGTGGCGAAAAAATATTAAGCTTATTTATATGATTTTATAATCTTTATGATTAATGGCTCTGTTTATATTAAATGTAGCAAAATATGTAGGTTACAACTGAGTCTGCATAGCCATGTGAAATAGTTACTTCTGTTTTAATTTCAGTCTCAGAAATAAATCTTAATTTGATTTAGTACCTCAGTAAAAATAATACACTTCAAATCTATATTGAAATTGATAAATTGAATTACCAGTACCAATATTTTTAAGTCATCAGTCAGCTTTTAGTCAGTTCTCTCTGGAAATAAACTATGTAGTATATGACATAAACCAATGCTTAATTTAGTAAGTCAAAACAAACCAATATTACAATGAAGTGAATTACTGAGAACATAAGACATTCAAACCACTGAAGAGTTGAGAATGTAAAGTTTATTTGGTGCATACAGTCTATTCACATTTAGTAAAACAATTCTGAGCAAAACGTTTCATTGTCACTAAAGATTTGCTCTAGTGAATGAACACTTTTAGTGTTTGCTAAAAATTTGTAAAAAAAAAAAAATGTCCACAGAGTAAATATAAAATAAAATAAACTGCAGCAAAAATCTTATTCATCAATACACTTTATACCATGGAGTTACACTTTTTACCAAAGTGTAGTCATTTAATTATTGAGCTATTTTATAAACATTAGAATGTACCAGGTTGAGCATCACCTCTAGGTCACTACTGCAGCATATCTTACTGTTTACACAAAAGACCAGGGTTCACTTTTCTATTATATATCTCAAAATGTCACAAATAAACGGAGGGTGTGGGGTTACTTGATATCAGAGTAAAATTGACAATAACTTGTCCTGTTCTCAAGCTTTTAGGATCCACCCCTTCTTTCTAAGTTATATTGTACTTATTAATGTTTGTTTTCCTTAATTTATAATGTTTGTTTTTCCTTAACTTATGCATCTTGTCAAAGGGTTATAACTTAAGGCTTGTCAACTTTGACACTAAGTTTCAGTTTCAATAACATGAATTTTCATTTGCCCTATTTAAAATATCAAGAAGAAATAAAAGGTATAGATTTTTTTGGGTTTTATATATATGTAGGAGGTATTTAAAGATTCAGTGCTTAGATGTGAATGAGTTCAAACCTTAAAAAAACACAACCTAGATATTCCATAACACTAATCAATAAAATGATGACAGAACTATGAGTACAAAAAAACCTAACAAATAACACTCTCCACTACTTAATAACAAATAACACTCTCCACTACTTAAAAATTTTGCACTGACCAAAACATAAGGCAAAGTCTGAAAGTCAATGAAAAATGGATGTGGCATCAAGTCTTATAATACAGGATAAAAATCATGTTATGACAAAAGAAGAGGGAACAGATGTGACATTGATTCTTATACACTTAACTTTCAAAGGCAATACTGCATATCATTTTTTGTATACACTGAGTTAGCATTACAGAAAAATAACACTCATACATTTAAACAAAACTGTAATTGTGCTCATCTTGTGTTTTGCTTTGTGCACACATCATTACATCACACTTTGAAAAATGTATAAAATATATAAATGCAGTTTTCTCAGCTTGTGCCAATTTAATGTTGACAAGTTTTTTTTTTTAAATTAAATAGTTCAGACTCAACATTGTACAGTATTACATACTGCAGACATATTAATAACTTGAGTAGATTTTGATCAATTTCCAGTGCAAATGACTTGATTAGGTTAGAACATTGTGGCTACAAAGTAACAGATAAGATGGGACATAAAAAAGTGACTTAGTCAATTCTGTGTTTCTAAACCTTATCACTAACTTATAACAAAAGACATTATTTTAAATTTACAGACTAATTCATAGAAGATATTGCACATTGTTCCAATACATATGTTTTCATACAAGCTTCTTATAGTTTCTTATGGTGTTTTTATAAGCATATGTCTATTTATAAACAACTTGAACCTAATGTGTACAATACAGTAAGTCAAGTTACACTTTCTCAGTCTGTTGTTACCTTGTGTGACTGCAGCCCAGAGCATGTATTTTAAGTAAATAAACTCTCGGGTGGCACATTAATATCTTATAGGATTTTAAGATGCGAGGACAATTGTATTTCATAAATATTTAAAAATCAATAAGACTAGGGTTATGAAAAACTCACACAGAGAAAAAATAAATAAATAGAACAATAAGCACAAAGGCATTACTCCAGGCTGTGCTATATGTCTCATCCTAGTAACAGTCAAAATGGTTATGTTCTTTCAACTAAGAAAAATAAATGATGCTAGGTATCAAATAGTCTTTACTATCTATGACTTCAGCCTTTTAATAAAATAGTAGGCAGCCACCAAAACAAGTCCTGCTCCCAGTGCCAGGGCTGCATACGTCCCTGATGCCTTGAGATCTTCCAGAAGCAGAGTGTACCTCAACTTGGACATATCCTGGAGGAGGAGGTTGATAGAGGGACGTGCAGAGAGCAGTGTGTAGTGTCTGTGGGTCAGGGGAAACTTGGAGGCAGGCACGCAATGAGGCACTAGACCCAGCAACTGAAGTCTTGTTATGAGAACATACAGGCCTATGTCAGCTACTGTCAAAGAATCACCAAACAGATACATGGCGTCTGCTGAATCTACATGTTCAAAGAAATATTAATATTTTAATACAATGTAACCACAAAAATATATCAAGAAGTATTTAAACCATGTATCTAAATAAACAAGCTACTTATTATTGGAGAGTAAAACTTTTTAGAAATGATGAAAAAAATGTATTAATAAAAGTTAATTTAAAATACAATATTCTATACATGATATTTTTTGGAAGCGTGGTGGCCAAGTGATTTAGGATTGAAATCCAGGTGAATACTAGGAATTAGAATCCAGCCAACTTCAATGGGTAGTGACACAAGTTGGAAAAGTAAAATTAGTTTGGTCGTTGTGCTGGCCACTTGACACTCTTGTTAACCAACGGAAATAGATGAGGTTTACATCATCTGACCTATGAAAAAGGAATCTTACTTCTTTACTTACTTTGTTAAAAACAAGAGAGTAGAATTTTTTTCATCTAGCTTAACAAGATTATAAATTTTTATTTTTTTTTATTTTAGATTTCAAATTACATCTGCACATCTGGAGGAAGGAACAAGAGTGTAAGTCTAAGTCTAATAAAAAAGTAAAGTCACATACAAAGTCAGCTTTGGCATTAGAAGTGGGCATGTAGAGAAACAGAAAGACTGCAAGGAACATTTCAACTTCCTTAAGAACAGCAGGCATAGCTTACCAAAGTAAATGAGGTTTAATTTACTAATATTCAGTAATTTGAAAAAAAAAATGATGCGAACATTTTAATAGGCTAAATGCATTCTACATCCATTATTAAAGCAAACATATTTTGAAATGAGGTTATTTACTTACCTATGTTATAGCGCTGCCGAAGTTCTCCTTCAACATTATTTAAGAAACTGGACAACTGTTCAATATGACCCCTTACTCGATCTTCGTCCGTTATCAGATCATATTTTTCTGCTGCTGTCTGACTTTTGGCCAGGTAACAGTCTCTCAGATCAGGATAAATAGTAGAGAGTGAGATCAGATAGCGAAGTCGCTTGGCAAAGTTTTCTGTCGCAAAATAAACATTATTTTTAAATTCATAATCAATTTAATATTTTCGTTTTAAAAGTCTCTTAAATAAAGTAACACACAGGAGTTTAAAGGTGCCTTTTGTTCACTATTTAAACACAGTATAGAAAATATTTTTCTTGATTAAATATCAATATGATGCATAGTGGCTGAGTGGTAAAAGCTTGCTTGGCTTCCAAACTGGGGTCCCAGGTTCAAATACTGATGAAGACAAGAATTTCTATCAAGATTTTTAAGGTACTTCTCAGTCCGCCCAGATCTAATGGGTATCTGAAGGTTGGGGAAAAGTAAAGGTGGTTGGTCATTGTGCTAGCCACAAGACCTTTATATCCACAGCGCTATAACTGCAAGGTTTGAAGGGAACTTTACTTACTTAATATCATCAAACTCAATTCAAGTTTAACTCAGTGCAAATGTTCACTTCAGTTTTTAAAAGTGTTAATCACTGAGACTTTCTTAATCTTATAATCAGAAATAAATTTGTTAGCAATGCACAGACCAACTGCAAATCAGTAAATACTGTAGGTAAGGAAAGAACACAATCCTAAAATCTTCTCACCTTTCATGCTTCTCTGTATGGCAACAGGTAATTGACAGCCTCCTTCTGACAGATGGGGATGAAAAATGACGCCATAAGAAATAACATCTACAGGAATCTTCTCCAAGCTTTCTTGAAATTTGGAGACTTGCTGACCCAAGAGGGATGTTTTTGGAGGCATTAAGTTGGGACCATCTAGGACCATTATAAAACAAACATTTGAATAATATTTTTTCAATTAATTAAAGGTTTATTTTGAATGTAAAATAAAAAGGGGTTAAAATATATAAAGTAAAATTAGTGAGCTATTTACAACAAATTACAATTGTTTGAATAGCCTTACTAAGTAGTAGTTTTTATGTAGACATGTAGTAAAGAAGTATTATTTAATGCCCTTTCTTCATTTTTTTCTCTGAACCTAGCTACAGACATGATTTGATGTTACTTGTAAGATTAGATCTATATATAAGATTTGATGCCATAGCTTCAAAACAGTGGACATTGATGTTGAATCCTGGGGAGACACAGCCTTAGAACACACTATGTGGAGAGAGATGGTGACAATTCTACAGTCCCATAAAAAAAAGTGTTCTACAAGATGAACTATAGTCGCTCTACGATTGAATGAAGAAGGACAAATATTATTTACTTTCTTTTACACATTTAAGATAATTAAAATATTTAAAAAAAAAAAGAAAATTAAATTCAACATGTTTGCCTTACTTCAGCTAAGTTATATATGTGTGTCATCTGTATATTTTATAAACAGTCTAGGAAAATAATGACAAATATATATAAATAATATATATCTATTAGATCTTACAAATGGAAAATTTCTTTTACTTTTAAGTGTATCTATGTATTCGATGATTCTGTCAGGATCATTGATGACCTTATCTCCATGAACTAAAACTGGAACATGGATGCCATTAGGATTGAGCCGAATGTACCATGGTTCCATATGCTGCCCATGAAATAAGCTGACTATACAAGGCTTAAACTTTAACTCTTTTTCAAAAAAACTAATTAAAACCTGAAAGAAGAAGAAAATGTTTATTAACTAGTTCAATTTAAAAATGTGAAGCTTGATAAAAAAAAAAATAACTACTTGAATCTATAGGAAGTCTTCTGTCCTGAAGTGTCTCTACATTTAGTGATTTGACTAATAGCTAATGATGTAACTCTATAGATTGAAATTCAAGTGTGAATATTATTCATTTGTCTAATAAATCTAACATCTCTATTTTTTTTTAATTTTGCCTCTGTTCTAGATCTCTAGAGTCTAGTTTTGTTTCTTCTTATGTTTTCTAGAGTTCAATGGTCCCAAACAGAGGATGCATAAATCTATCTATTCTAATATTGGTCTAACTTCTAACCAACTAGTACTAGTAGTACCAAGGCAAGGTCTTACCTTTTAAAAATATCTCTATAACAATAATATTTACTTTTAAATAAAATCAAATATAATGACTCTTGTTTGGTTAGTAAAAATGTATTTGAATAAACTCTTCTACTCAGATCTAGATAGAGAAGTTATAAAAAGTTATGATTTTTAATATATTTAATATTGTGTTTAGATTGTAACAATTTCATTAAAATATTATCATTTACGGTTTACTCATTTAATATATGTCAATATGGTTTTCTGAGGGACATTTGCCAGCGATTCCTCCGATACGTGCCTTTTATCACCAAACAAAGTACTGTAGTGTTCTGTCCACCGATTTAGCATGTCCGCTCGACGACCCACCGACATCTGAAGAAATTGAGACAGCAATATCTAAACTCAAAAGACACAAGGCACCTGGCTCTGATGGACTTCCTGCGGAAATATTTAAAATGGGTGGTGTCGCCCTAACCGAGAGGCTAACAGACTTGTTCACTCTATGCTGGGCGAAGTGCGTAGTCCCACCTGAACTTAGAGACTCTGTAATCATATCCCTATACAAAAAGGGTGACAAGTCTAACTGCTCTAACTATCGAGGCATTACACTTCTGTCGGTAGCAGGAAAGATCTTTGCTCGAGTGTTGCTCGACCGACTAAACCAGTCTTTAGTGGATGAGGTCTTATCTGAAAGCCAATGTGGTTTCAGAGCCGGTAGAGGTACAACTGACATGATATTTGTTCTGCGACAGTTACAGGAAAAATGCAAAGAGCAGAACCTAAACCTGTACGCAGCTTTTGTGGACCTCACCAAGGCTTTCGACGCGGTCAGTCGCGATGGTTTGTGGAGGATTTTGGCTAAGCTGGGGTGCCCACCTACGTTCCTATCCATCCTCAAGCAGTTTCACGTTGGACAGAGAGGCCAGATCAGACACAATGGTGCTCTTTCTGATCACTTCCCAATAGAAAATGGCGTGAAGCAGGGCTGTGTACTTGCCCCTACTCTGTTCGCTATCTTCTTTGGCGTAATATTGGGTCAAATGAGGCAGCGATTGCATGAAGGCATCTACATCCGGTTTCCTTGTGACGGCAGCATGTTTAATCTCCGACGTCTACTATCCCACACAAAAACAAAGGAGATGGTCATAACGGAGCTTCTCTATGCCGATGATTGCACCCTGCTAGCTCACAATGAAAATGACCTCCAGAACGCGGTAAACGAATTTGCCTACTCTGCCGCCTCTTTCGGTCTATCTATAAACCTCTGGAAAACAGAAGTCATGTTCCAGAAGTCACCCAATGAAACATACTCAGCCCCAAGGATTACAGTAAACGGGCATCCCCTTAACGTGGTAGACCACTTCACATATCTTGGTAGCATAGTGTCAAATGACGCCTCACTTTCAAGGGAAGTTGATAACCGTCTGGCCAGGGCCAGTAGCGCTTTTGGACGCCTTCAGGCGAGAGTTTGGAAGAACAAATCGCTCCGCCTACCTACAAAAATAAATGTCTACCAGGCGGTGGTTCTCTCAACCCTTCTATATGGCTCTGAGACATGGACACTATATAGAAAACAGCTAAGACTCCTTGAGCGCTTTCACCAAAGGTGCTTGCGCTCCATCATGGACATACGATGGCAAGACCGCACTACAAACAGCGATGTCCTTGCGAACGCCGGTATAGACAGTATAGAGGGACTTTTTATGATCCGACAGCTACGCTGGGCAGGGCACGTATCCCGTATGGGAGACGAACGTATGCCAAAGGCAGTCTTTTTTGGTGAGCTAAAAGGTGGTCGACGTAACAGAGGCGCCCCACGGAAACGCTTCAAAGACCAGCTTAGGCGTCAACTTTCCTTGGCTGACATAGAGGAGAGCACCTGGCTGCATGCGGCGTCGGAACGAGACAGCTGGAGGTCACTCACAAAGGCCGCGGGATACACATTTGAGACCAAAAGAAAATCTGCCGCCGAGGGCAAACGCAGACGACGAAAAGAAAACCTAAACCAACCACCTGCGGACAATGGTTTTGCTTGCCCTGGATGTGGCAAAATATGTAGGTCACAGCTGGGACTGCACAGCCACGGGAAACACTGTATTCCTCACTAATCTTCGGACTCGAAGACAAGCCTATTATTATATGTCAATATCAAATATGAAAAACCCAAAAATGAATAATTTTAATTATGGTTGATGGGGATTCCATGAATGGCATTTTCATTTATATTTATAGAATCTATATTATTATTTTATTATATAATTATAATACAAAAATATTATAATTAAAGTTAAACATTATTCAAATTGTATCATAATCATGTATAGATGCCATTAAATTTAATGATTAGTTGACTTCATTAGATTATAACTCTTATTAAGATGATTACTAGTACACTATTCCTTGATCTAGAATCTTCTACATATATCTAGTAGGTCACCTTTTGTGACGAAAATGACGTTGGAAAATAATAGAGAACAAGATCATCAGGTTTGTTGTTCTGTTTGGATGCGTCTCCTCTTGAATTGACATCTGGCACTGCACTTTCAATTTCATCCATCGGAAGATCTTGTTTATTCGAAGATTCGTTCATTGCAGAAGGTCTTTATAATTCAGATAAATAATTACAGATTTAGATCTATATCAGCTAGATCTATATAATCTATAACTATGGCGTCTATGGTAATAGGTCTAATAAATCTTGATCAGTTTAAAGCTTATGTTTTCATCTATTCGTAACAAATCTCTCGTCTCGTCGGTCAAGTGTTTGTGTATAAAATAAAGTAGTATAGCGTCTAATTACCATTACATGACACACACATCTAGATATAGACTCTATATCTGTTATGAAAAACTAAGATAGACTACTTAGATTTTAAAAAAAGATTTTTCTTCTCTAAATATAGAAACCAATTCATTAGCCAATTTCATATAATTTTTACAAATCATTGTAGATCTACATCTTAAATATTTATTATACCGGTATTTAAACGTTTATGGCATCCTCGTCGACATTAAAAAACAAAAACTTACGTTAATTGCATTCTTTGCAAGGGAGAACACTGCGCACAACTAAATAACAACATGCCCAATATAACATTCATTTTTATTTGACAATAACAGTGAATCAGCTGATTTTCTTCGACTTTGAGTGAAGTCCTGTTTATTTCATTTTAACATAGGATACATCCAAGTTAACTCCTGATTGTGTGTATAATATTTTTTTTCAGAAGATGCATAGCCATTACTTAAATAAAATGTGTCAAATAGGACATTCAGCCATGACTCCAATTGCAGTATCTTCAACGACTGCACTTCACAACAGCAAACAAACCAGATTGGTTGGATTAATATTCAAAAGGTTGTTTAAGTTATATGTAAATTTAGGTAATGAAAGTACACAAATTCAAGCAACAAACATGCAAGCCTCAGCTGTTGATAAGACAGGTAATGGTAACCCTACGCCTACACCACCAAGGCCACCCCACTTGACATTAAATAGTAAAACTTCATCGAGCTCAAAATATGAGCATCAGCAAACTCCCAGTTCTGCTACATCAACACTAAACACGCCAGGACTGGCAGCAGGTGGAATGTCACAAATTGAATCTCCTCTACTAAACAGTGTTAAAAACCCTTTGTCAGTACCACTAAACCAAGAAAGTACATTCACAGCTGGAGCTTCAGATGCTCCTACTTCAAAAGAAAAGACTTCCTTTGCAAGAACAAGTCATAATCCCTCATCAAGCCATCCAGGTAAATGATTGTGATTGGGACTATCAGGTACTGACTAAAGTATATTTTTTTATGCATAATTTATAATAATATGCATCATAGATCTAGAAATAGATATCTACCTAGTTACCTACCATGGACAAAAATAAAAGGAAATTTAACTTATTACTAATTAATTACTTAAATATACCTAGGACCTAGAACAAGCTATTTTCACTATCAAAATCTCAGCAGTTAAAAACAATGTTTTTTATTCCCATTAGTTTTAGTAAGTTTATATGCTACACATTTATAAATAGATAAAACTGAAGAGAGATCCTTTCTGAAGAGGCTGGCTTCAGGGCTGGCACAAGCAGTGTTGAACAAATATTTAAAATCTGACTGTTGTATGCCTTCAAAAGAAACTGGTGCACAATTAAAGATCTATTTAAAAAAGCTTTAGAATGAATTTAGCATACAATGTGGCAGTTGGCAATTTTAGGGATGATAAAGTTCAGCATTGATAAGAACATTATTGGTTATCAAATCTCTTTACTACAATGATTTTTTAAAACTTAGCTTCATCCAACACAGTTTCAGAACACTTTTTTGGTGGTTAGAGAGATATATAAACTGAGAAAGAGCCAACAAGAAATGGAAAAAAATCAGTTGAAAAAAAAAAAAGCAGTGGCTGCCCCATCAAAATTGAAAACATTATATAAATAAATATTTTTGTTCCTTTTATTTTCTGGACTGAAAGATTTAATCACACAAATAAACAAACAAAATCTCTTTAAAGAAATATTAAGAAAATATTGTGTCAGATGACCTAACAAAATTTCAAACTACAGCCTATGGGAAAGAACTCAGAAACAGTAATAGATCAAGAAATCAAAATCGGGCTGGTTTGGGCACAGCTGAGAACATTGCAAGACTGGCTCTAGACTGGAACACACAGTGGAAGAGGAAGACTTGCAGACCAAAGCAAACATGGAGGAGGTCAGTAGACCAAGAAGCAAAGATGGCAGGATGGACATGGACCCTATTGAGAGGAATGGCCCAATAACAGGGGTGAAATACTCTTGCACCTCATGCTCCAGTTGGATTAAAAGGACCAAGTCAAGTCATATATATATGTTATATATATATATATCCAGTAGAGCTCTGTAAAATTTTAAACTTATTAGATTTAGATCTAGAAAAATACAGTGTAGAACATCAAATGTGAAAGGTCTATTAAATAATACCAATACATAGATTTAAATTACTTTTATAAAACTGGAATAGAATTTTATGATTCTTTTACATTTTATTACTGATATTTTAAACCTAGTGAACGTAGATTAGAGATTCAAATACAATTATACTATTTTCCTCAGATGATAATGCACTACTTGCTTCCAGACGAGTGGATCCATCTACAGTTCGACAAGTGTTTTATTTTGATACTTTAGCCTTTGCTAAGAAATTAGAATCAAAGGGTAAGGACATTTCAAAAATTATTTTGAAGGTTGCACACAAAATAACTTACCAAAAATGTTTGTAAGTGCTCAAATATTTGGAATCTCCTGCTGAGCCTTTTCTTAGCAAGTTAATTATATTAAATGATTGTTAGATTAGAGAAGGCTTAAGATTTACAATTCATAGTCTGTCGCTAAATATATGGTGATATCATTGTAAATTTATTTTATTATATATAATATATATATATTAATAATTTCCATGATATATTTTTAAAGTTTTGTCTATTTCAATTACTTGATGGATCTACCTCTGCCATTTCTATTACTAAGCTAATTAGTCCTCAGACTATTGGACTAATTCAGTCTTTTTTTTTTATAATTTACAGCGATCTCATTTAAAAGCAATATTACAGCATAAGTAGACCTATATTAATGTGTTAATGATTCACAGCATAATTATAGAGTTAAATTATAAATTGTATTCTATTCATATCTAGTCCAGACTTCTGTGCTCCAATACTATTTGCATTGAAACAAAGGTGTTCATCAAAACAGACAAAATCTTTTGTTTTGAAAAATATCTGTAAATTTATAAGATAATATATAAGAATGACAATCATAGTTTATCATTTTTAATTATATGGTATGCACTTTGGACTGTCATCTTGATGGGTCTGAGTCTAAACCCTGCCCACTACTGTTCCCTCACCATCTTGTGGAAGATTCGGGCTATGGTGTAATAATCTTCAATTCTGAAGGAAAATCCAAAACTTTAAAAACAAACTTATCCACACTCTTCTTCTCTATCAAATCAGAATATGGCAGTATTTTAAGTTTTATATTTCTGATAACTATAATAGTTTGGTTTCATGATTGATGCAGCTATAGTAACTTAGTGTTGACACTTGATTGTAATATTTTAGGATTTACACGAGAACAAGCTGAAGGTTGTGCAGAGTCTTTGGTTGAAATCATCAACACCACATTAGATCATCAAGGGAGGCACATGGTGACAAAGCCGCAGCAGGTGAACTTTCTCTTGTAATATTGTAGTTGATCATGATTTTTAACTATATCTTACTAAACATGTTTTGTTTTTTGAACATTTTACTAGAGCCACATACATAAATACTATTTTGAATGGTTTTATATGATATTGTTAGGCATTTGCTAAAATCATATTTTGAGTTAAATTTTTAATAATTTCCTTGCCTTTTTTTGGTATTTAAATTTAAGATTCTTGACTCAAAGGCCAAGCAAAAACATGCACATAAATTATATTTTATGTATTTGTATCAATCAGTGTCAATATAAATTGTTCTTTTAATTTTGTTGTTGTTTGACTGATACAACAGTTAATGTTATGTGCTTTTATTTCTTGGCAGGAAATAGCTGTGCAACAACTTCTATCAGAGATAGTCTCTGTGAAAAAAGACATGACACTTCTTCAGAAAAGTGAATTCTCTTCTTTGAAAACTGAAACTGAGGTGTATCATTCATGTCTTTACTTACATGTCTCTTTCATTTTAAACAATTCCTTTTTTTTTTTTTATTTGAAATAATTTCCATAATTTTTAAGTAATAATACTGGAAACTAGTTTTGAAGAGAGCATGGTAGAATTAGGATCGGCTGTTGAGATACTTCAACATTCTGTATACCGGTATTTAGAAAGCTTTATGACTTTGGACAAAATTAAATAGGATATTGGTCTGCAAATTATTGCTATGAATATTCATTTGGATTTGTTAGTTTTAATGTTCCTCCAGAAATGTGTGTCAAACTTTTGCAAGATGTTAAGAAATGACAGCTATCATTGCTCTCAGAATCATATATGGCACACCCAGTATATATGCTTTGTTCATTCTATATGTTTGTAATTAAACTGTATGATTGAGTTCTAAAAGAGGTTTATCAAGTGTTTAAATATAAGGTAAAGAGTAATATAAAATATAGATATGTAAATCATTTTTGTCAAGTCAGAATGAACATTTGCTGAACAAATTCTCTGAGGTTAAAGGAACTTGAGGTCATCATTTTCCCTTTTGATAATCCTCCAACTTTGTCAACTTAACTTCTTTTTTTTCCCTTAAGCATGTTGTGATTCATGGATTTGAACACAAAGTTGTTTTTTTTTAATGTATCAAATTGTGAAACTGATTGTCTCAAAGGTAACTTTATTTTTTAATACAACAGAAAATGAGCATAGAACTGTCACAAATACAGAGCCATGTAAATGATCAAATACTCAAACTGAAGGGTCAGTTCAGCCTGGATATAAATTTAGAGAGAGGACGAGCCATAGAAGCAGTTAGTATTTTAATAGCTGTATCTTTAATTGCTGTACTTTACTAACATTATCTAATTTTAACTTTTGCTTACTTCTGCCCCGTAGGGTTGCTGTGGCTGAGCGCTTAAGCGCGAGGCTTCCGAACCTAGGGTTGCGTTCAAATCTGGGTGGACACTACAATTTTAAATACCGTATCTGGATTTCCCCTGAGTCCACCTAGCTTGAATGGGTACCTGACTTTAGTTGGGGAAAGTAAAGACAGTTGGTCTTTTCGCTGGCCACTTGACAGCCTACTTGTTAACTGTTGGCCAAAGAAACAGATAGTTTCTGTGTAAAACGACATGACACCTCTTCTGCCCTATAGATCATAATGTCTGAAGGGGAAACTTACTCCTTTTTTTATATTTCTGTCCCACTCATCTACTAATATATATTTAGAATATATTCAGTTATTTAGTACTTTTTCTGTCATTCATTGGCAGTAATTTCTAAAGCTAAACATCCTACTCCATGTTCATTCTCTTCTTCAAGATAAATTATTAGGGTATGGTACTTTTTTTTGACCAAACGTAAGGAAAAAACTTGTAAGTTGTAAGTGATACTGTCTCTGTTTATTTCTCACAGCATGCTGAAAATGAGAAAAAACTTCAACAGCTTCATAACAAAATAGAAACAGAAATAGCCAACTTGAAAACCATATTTGAAGTCTATCGCAATGATGTGTTCAAATATGCCGGGGGTGAGTAAATGTTGATCTAGCGTCTTGGTTCTGACACCAAACATTTGTCAGTAGAAAGTTATTTTCATTGAATTTAGAAATAGCAAGTGCACATCCCAGTTTTAGTTTTAAAAAGTACTGCAAGTAGTTTTGCCCTAGTTTGGTTTTTGTCTCTTAAACCATTTTCCAGCTTTCTTTAAATTGGTTCTTGTTGTTCTAAGAGCTATTAGAAACTTAATCTGATCCCAACTAATTGATTCAACACTTGGTATAAGCTTTGTTTGTTTTTGAAAGTATTTTTAATGCTTTTCTTGTTTCTGCTTGTTATTTCAGGCACTGTGTTAGCTGTTGGTAGTTTGATATTGGGTGTGCTGAGACTATGGCAGTAAAGTCCCAAACCACATCTAATAGTTTTATCAAGAAATCAAGTACTAGGTGTTGGAGCAGTTGCACCCATCTCTATTTGTAGCATACCAAGTTTTTTGTTTTTTTCAACAATGTGTGTAATGGCACTACTATTAAATTTTGTGCAGTGTCAGGCCTGAATACATGCCATGCAAAACAGTTGCCTTGTACTTACAATGCTTTTTTTTTTTAAGAAAGTAGTTAAGCACAGGTTTAGGTTATTATCATAATACTGACCACATATAAGTTATCTATCAGGACTAGAATCAATAGTTTGTTGAAAGCATGGCTTATGTTGAAATCAGTTCCTCTTGGAAATTTTAGAGCTTTTTAATTTTTTTTTAAAATCCTTATATTACAATGTAGCATACAATTAATAAGCATCAATTCTGTAGGAGCACTTTCTGATATTAGTATTACATATATATATATTGCTATTTATTGATGAATATTTGTGGTATATATATTTTCAAATAAATAATAAACAATACAGAGACTGTTTTAAATAGTTGACTCTTCATGAATTTAAAAAAAATGGATCTGGTGATGAAATATCTTCAAATGCAAATCTCATAAATGGATGCATTTTCATAATACACACAGTTGGGACTTTGAATTACATAGCAAAAAAAAAATCATTGTGAGTCCGGATATCTACTGCTACACTGTGAATACAAAACATTTGATCTCCATGGCCTGATGGAGTGATACTTATAAGTAAAAATTGAAAAATAAAATTGACTTTGCTTTTTTTTTTTCTTTTTCATCATTGTTTATAAGTCAGAAAAAGATAAATAAATAAATCCAGCCAACAAAATACACATTGTTTTCAAATTTGTAAAATTCAAGTTTTTTTTTTTTTTGCTTCCCTCACCCCTCTCCCAATTTCTGTTGAGATCATTTCTTTACACCATAAATGTCAATAAATGCAGAGCTAGACATGTAGTGTTCCTCTATAGAGGAAGAACAAATTTAGAGGCTGCCTTAGTGCCTTTAAAAACAAATACTAACGCTTACAAATCCAAAAAATAACTAAAAAAAAAAAAACCCAGATTTAGTCAAATAGAAATCAAGAAGTGTTATCTCACCACTCCAGTCTTCAATGATTAATTGTTTTAACATTGTTTTAATCCTTCGACAAAGTTCATTATCCACATTTTCTTTGGTTTCCCTTTCCCGTAGGAGTCTTAACTCGAAATATTGGGTACATTCTCATCTGAATGATGTGTTAGCATTGAGTACCAGTTCTTAATGATCACCACCTTCTGTGATGTGATTTCAACAACATTCATATTAGCTCATTAATCAGAAAGTTGTCAGTGCAAGCATTTTATTTGTGTTGATAGTTTCAAGTGTCTTAACACTGCAAGCCATACCGAAGCTTTCTGAGTAGCCCACATTAATACTGTTGTAAACCTGCATTCCCTCTTAGTAACATTTTATAATCCATGTGTTCAATATTTTAGAATGGATTAATATTTTATGGAAAAACTAGCCTTTCATGGACACAGCACAACTACAGTGAAAGAGATGTTTCTGAAATGAGGTGATTTGGGGATTCTTGTGAATTATTGGTGTTAGCTAGACTAATTTTATTAGATTATTTTTTCACTGATATATGTGACTCAAAAAGTGGATTGAGAATCAAGCATAGAAAGAAAAGATTTGTCAGATGGATCCTATATGTCCAGATTTTCAGGTTCAAGCCTACAGAACCCTGATTTGTTATAACCTTCTGGCATTAATCTTTATAAAACCAGTACTGGTATTTATAATTAAATTTCTCCATCTGCTTATATTTTTTTTTCTTTTTGCCATAAAAGGAACAATAGTACCGGTATCCAATATGAATAGACTTGCTGACCACACAGAAACCTTTGAGGTCTCTCATATTACTGAAATAAAATTCTATTTATTAAATTCCAAATGTTTAGTTCAAGACACTAACAAATTCCTCTTTGACTAAACACAGACTTATAAACAACAGACACTAGATAAATGAGAAGTTTATGCTACAAATAATATATTTTCAACAAAGAGCTGATTATTAATATCATGAAAGTTTGTTGGGTTCTTCTGTACTCTGGTTGGTTTTCTTGACATCCTTGTTATACTTTTCTAAGAGAACCTGAAATGAAGTAGAAAGAGCCATAAGTGGGTATATACAATTTAGCAATTTATAGTTTCTATTTGTATAAGTGGGTATAAATAAATTACTGGAAGAGACTATTGTCATGTTAGCTGAGTTTTAAAATGTATAGTTTATGAGTTGATAAAAGATAAAAATTATCAAAACTATAAATGGGTAAGTAGCTCACAGCTCAGTCTTTTGAGGTCTTGTTTATAAGGTATTGCAATATTTTTTTTTACAAAGGATTTAGTAGCTTTAAATACTGGTAAAAAGATTTGACTCCAAAAAGATGAGAAAAACTAGTAAAGAAGATAAAAACAAAAGGATATCAAACCTTTTTATACAATACTTGATCTTTCCATAAATCAGCAGCATTAGTGTTAAGGGGACTATCTATGTTGGGTTCTGTAAAGAAACAATTTAAACAATACTATTTAAAATCCTTTTGTAAATCACTTTCAGGCAGACACAAAAGCCAGGTCATTGTATTTTTGTTCCCAATAAATAATCTTAAGCTTCATTTATCCTTTAAATTATTCTAAAAAAAATATTTTTTTTCTAAGTTAAAGCAAATAGCCTTCACTGAAAGAAAATAAAACATGCAAGCGTGATGCCAGACAGGAAACAAAAGTATCTCACCTCCTAAAAGACTCTGTATAGACAACAGAACAGTACGCACATCATAAAGTGCTGACCATTTTTCTTTCAAAATATCAAGACAAATGTTACCATGTGTGTCTACATTGGGGTGATAGCAAGGGGTCTCAAATCTTACTTTGACAGCCTCAATAGGGTACTGGGAAGGAAAGGTCAGAGAAAGTTTGTAGGAGAGACCTTCATAGACCTGTTGATTAACAAAATAGTGTAAATTTTAAAAAAAACATTCTAATAATTTTTAAAATATAATAATAATAATTTAATTTATTTCAGAATTTTTAAAATAAAAATTAGAAAAAAAAAAAAATCTAAAAAAACATTAAATAATTGTACGATTTCTATGTCTGGGAAAAAAATAATTCAGAAAATTCCTGTCACTACAAACAAATATAGGAAATATACTTACAGTTCCTTTAGCCCCTTCTATAGTACCAACCCATTTGAACATGTTGTCACCTTCAGGAAAAGCTGATATACCTGGGCTCCCTGAAATCTAAGAGACAAGAGAAACATTTTAAATATATAACTATAATATTGCATGACAGTGATATTTAGACCTATATTATTAAAATGTTAAACAGGTTTTATCTTAAAAAATGTAATATTCTGATTTATAGCCCCCTTCTGCCTCCCCTAACCTTAAAATTCATATTAGTTGACTTCCAAGCTTGAACATGTCTCTAAAGATAATATACAAACAAAAGGCAGCAAAGCTAACCGTCTTACTTAGAAAAGTTCATGCTAAGCTAAGACAAGCACCCACTTAACTCTAGTTTAACTGCTTTATTTTGCCACCAAGCATGCTTCTTTTGCATGTGTCCAGTTTAACTCTTCATGGAGCCCCATTTCAAATAGAGAGTAACTTTAATGTTGTGAACATTACAGCCAAACACAGTGTCAAAATATTTTAGCTAGATTCTATTCACTAAAGATATTTTTTTTTTACCATCAGATACAAAGCAATATAAGTCATATACCGGTATATACAAATGTACTAGCACTAAACCTATCTTAAACGTCCCTCACAGTTAACTATCATCTTTATGCCTCTCCTTCCTGCCCCCTTCTTTATTTGACCTGGTATATTAAGACAATCTTTTTTTTTCTAGAAGAAACATTTGTGACATGCACAGAAAAAAAAAAAAAAAGAGGCCAATGAAGTAAAGTGCTAGAAAGTTTTGTCCACAGTATGTAACTAAGTAGCCAAGGAATGGTTTCATTAAACTTACTTTTTTTTCGTCTTGTACCCTGTGACGAATGACATTTATATGGCCCTAAACCAAAAAAAGTTGGGCTCCAATGATTTAGTGTATAAACTGTTGTAATTGCGCGTTAGTGTGTGCAGTCAGCTGACATAATATGTAACACAAGTTAACATGCTGTTTATTGGCAAATTGTCTCAAAGGACAAGGAAGAGTACTGTTATGAGTTCTGAACTCTCCATGTGTAAGCCTGTGATGAGGTCATGTGTTTGAAAGCCTTTGGGTACCAGAGAGACAGTGTGTAAGAGGGGCAGTTCAGTTTCTAGCACATCATGATAGACCAATACTGCAAGTCCAGTGTGAAACAGTAACAGTCCAGAAGCAGACAGAGAGTCAGAATAGAGTTTAGTATGGTTAAGTACAGTGTAAAGGATTTGGAGTCAGTGTTGCCAATTGTGTAGTGTTTGCTGTTATTTATTTACTCATAAAACTACCGGTACCACATTATTTTGGAACTCTCGTCAAGTTCTTGAGTTATGACTTGGTTGTTGTGTTAAGAAGTGTTTAACGAAGGCTGGATAGAGAGGATCATAACACACAGAGAGACATATATATAATATATTTTTTATATTACCATTAATGTCCTCAGTTCTTTCTGGAGTCTGAAAAAAAATATTTAAAGATGAATAGTCAATAGTCATAGCATTAGTTCTATTTATATTACTAAAAAAATCTAGGGTGTCAAGTAAGTTAAAAACTAATTGTCTTAGTTACTAGAGGCTGTGTGATAAAAGGATACATTGAATGCTCATGGGGCATATGTCACAATATTTATGATTGCCCTGGAGGTTGCTTTACAGTTTACATTCACATGTTTTGGATGTCCCTTCAGAATTAAAGATCATTATATCCTATCCCAAACCTCCAGCAGGACACCAGGACCATGGAGAAAAAGAGTCCCAATGCACATGTAACCACATGACCACGCATTTATCCTTGTGGTACATATTCTGATTCACTTACAACTTGAAGGTAAAAAGTTCAGCAGTTGAATCTCTGCTTGATGTTTGTTGTCAAAATGTGTCTAGGTCAGTCTAGAGCAGCGGTTCTCAACCTTTTATAGTCAGTGACCCCTTTTTACAATCCCCCACTGCCACAACCCCCCCACACACACACACATTCACTCAGCAATAGAAGAATAGACATATTACCAATCCATATATTTTCAATGGTCTTAGGTGACCCCAAGGGGGTCGCGCCCACAGGTTGAGGACCCCTGGTCTAGAGTCTAGGCCTAGGACATGACTAGACCTTGAGCTAGAAACTCAGATCTAGATTTTTAGTCTTTCGAGTTTAGTCATTTTATTTATGATGACAATAGTAGTAGTAGTCACTACTTACTAGATTGTAACTAGATCTATCATCTAGATTCCACTTTACACTGACTAGACCTAGAAAATGACTTTAAAATACTAAAACAGATTAAGATTTAACTTAATTTAAGTAAGTAACTTACCTTTTTGTAACATTACTTGGATTAGATTTTGCTTCTGTTGAGTCAGTCATCATTGTTGATTTTAGAATTTTAGTGGCAATCTGACTTCTTTTAAAGACCTAGACTCTAGTTAGACCTAGGCCTAGACTAGATGAGTATGATAATGATGTATTTGAAAATGTCTAGATTCTAGATCCAACTCTTCTCAGTTCTCTTGACCGTTGATTATCAGTACACTAGTTACTAGTTAGGTCAATAAGTGGAAGAGTAGAATATTTTTAAACTTGAAAATGTAAGTCTTTATTTTATGTCTTTTTATTTTTAAAGGAAGACTGACTGTAACTACTGTAACTTTGTAAGTTACTTGAGTGTAAGTAGTGTAACTGTAAGAGTGTAACTTGTAAGTTTTAAAAAAGAAAGTTCAGTGTAATTTACACTTACACTGTAAATAATTTATGTTAATTAGATTCTAGATCTTTAATATGATTAAATTTATAATGATCTTATCTAAATTCTATATACTCTAGGTCCTAGATCTATGTTTATCATTAAAATGATGATTGTGTACAACTTAGAATCTAGACTAATTGCACTTTAAAAGAAATGCTAATAATTTTCTTATTCTTTATCAACCAATCATGAAGTGATTTCCTGTCAAAATTATCCAATAATATACACCTGTCTATTCAGACGTAAACATGTTACGCGTGTCACATAAGAAAATTCAAAATAATAATCTAGCACTAATTTGCAGGAAGTATGAATAACGTGTATCCTGCGTATGGGGATCAGAAATTTATTTTACTGTTTAAAATCAAAATTTAGACTCTACGTTATTAGTGTTCATTTAAATATACATATAATAATATATATATTATGATCCTCTCTATCAGGCCACATATATTATACTACCAGGTTAGGTCGTCTTGAAAAAAAAAAAGTGTTTCCTAGATATTTTTGCAATGTACACTACAAAAAAAAAATAAATAAATTCTGGAGATAGACAACAGATTCCCCTTTTCCACTTCAAGACAGCAAAGGGGTCTGAGTCCCGGGGAGTGGTGGCGCGGCTGGCGCCAAGCGTTTTCCTCTGTCTGAAGAACACATGCCAAAAAAAAATTAATAGTGGGTTAGGCGAGAAGACATGTTTAATTAAACCAAATAAAGTATATACAGCCGCACTGACCAATAATATTACTGACATTCGAGAAACAATTCTATACCATGGGCGCCCGCAAGCAAGGGGATGCAAGGGGGTGCACTTGCACCCCCCCAGGATTCTGAGTAGCCACATTTTAGTAATGTCTTTGCACCACCAAATCAATTAACTTCTAAGTAGAAGCTGAACATGTAGTACTTCCATTGGTTAATGTATAGTAGTTTAGCCCAGGCGTTTGGAATGGATGGCCAACTATGTACGTGCGTGCCTCTAAATTGTGAGGCCAACATTGTAGCCAATTTTTGAAAAAATATTTTATAATGAAATACATCATCCAGATGTGTTTTTATTACGTAGATATAGATTTAGTCAGAATTCATGGGGGTGCAAGTGCACCTCCATGTATTCCCCTTCGCTTATGCATTATTGATTCAAGAGTTAAATAAATTAATGTTCATGAAAATTGTGCGCATCATCTTTTAAATGTAAATCTAAGGGCCTATCATTGGACTATTGTAAAGTGTAGTAACTTAACAACTAGTGCTGCCACTGAAGTACAGTTGTAAAGATATGCTATTATTGTAACTAGAATAGGACAATTTGTAGTTCATGTCCTACTATGTACGATTTACTATAGACTTGGAATTCTTTGCACTATAAAGAGTGTCTAAAGCATATTAGTCGCTACGATTTGTTTTCATTTGCAAATAGCTATCGTTATTATGAATGCCACAAGATCGACTTTCACAAGACATTCTGAATGTTGATTTAACAGAAGGCAAGAGATCCGCTGGGCATCCACAGCTAAAGTATAAAACTCTTCAAAATCGGCACTAAACAGCTGGGGAAAAGTGGTGATCAAAATAAAGAGCGAGCATTAAATGAAAGTCCTGGGTTGCAGATGTCATTCATAATAGTAGTAGAAAGAAGCGTGAACGTACAAAGGATTGGCCTCTTTAATCACACAAGAAGTTGCAAAGGGAAAAAATATTTAGTTCAGGTCTAATTAATTAATTTGCCAATTATCTTTCGGTGTGATAAATGTTTTATTTTCTTTGAACAAGAGTCTTGCGGAGTTCCGGTCGGTGTCAGCGCTCGACAAAATAGCATGTTAAACATGTCCACCAGTTTACAATAGAAGAGATACAAGAAAGTTCTTCTCATGCAATCGTCGAAGTCAAAACGTTGATTTGGTTCAACGGAACACTGGCAGCTGGAATAGACCAAAAAAATACGAGCTGTAGCATCATGAAATATTTGCATTTTCTGGGTATTTAGTGATGAAACTGCAGATATCTCAGGCACTGAGCAGATGTCTTTGAGTGTTCGGTTTGTTGATTGCGATTGTATTCGACTTCATAGGTTTAGTACCTGTTGTTCAGATAGACGCGCTGCATATGACTAGCGTCATTGTACAGTGTAGACAAGGACAAACTACTTGGCCAAAGCTGCACTGTTACGGCTGCATTCTTTTTCAGTAACTGTCCCGATTGCATTGGTGCTCTGAATCCAAATATTCCTTTACTAGTCATTTTTCCAACATTTACTCAATCTGATATTTTTTTTGTTAAATAAATGTGGGACTATAGCTCACAATTTATGATTGAATCCTAAAAAATGAAGAAAAAAAATTTAGAGTAGAATTAAATTGGTACACTTAATTTTCCCTACCACATCCTAAATATTTCGTTTAGAACTTTGAATTATAGTTCTGTAACAAAACAAAGTGACAAACATACGATGAATATTGAGCTGTAGATGTCAGAAGAATGCGTTTCTGCAGTGAAAAATGCAAGAAAACGCATTTGGCGTCGGGGCTACGCCCTGAACCCCATTGATGAATATGCTGAACACACGTTTATGCATAGGGTTAGGCCGGTTAGGGTTTACTGGGTGTTAGAGTTAGGGTTTGGAAAAATATCGTCCCCCCCCCACTTCAAAGTTCTTGATCCGCTAGTGCTTGCACCCCCCTACGAAAAATCCTGCGGGCGCCCATGACCATAGCGCACATAGCCTATATATGTCTATATTGAAAGTGATTGACGTAAAATCATCTTCACGCAAATTAAGACATAACAAATGAATATTCACATTTGCCTAGAATTCTATAGTAGGCCTAACACCATTAGTAAAATCAGTAAATTTAGAGATACTTTGCCAGAACATTAAAAAGTAATTAAAGCAGTAAATATAATACATAAAGCACTGGATTATATATACTCATATCTTACAAATACAAAATAAACCACGTAATAAAATACTCAGAAAGATACAAAGATTAAGTCATTTCTTATTCCATATGCTAGGACAGATTCTTGCAATGGCTTCTTCTTATTCCGTAGTACCATTAGACCGTGACCTCCCGTTGGCTGTGATTAGATCAATGCTCGGGTTCCCTGAGTCAGCCAGGAAAACCAACAACTTTGCAGAGATTAAGTCTCTAATTAACATACATGACTAGATTAAACCATGGATATGCGTAGGATGCATTAATATATTTTTTTTTTTGAAGAGACGTCTGTAATTTATAAGATAAGAAGATACAGATACATTCCCAAATTCATAAGCCAAGACTTTGATGAAGTCCGTGAACTCTTGACGCTAAACCATTCAATTGATTTCGCGAAATGTCAATAAAAAATCAATGCTTTGAAAAGTAGCTATTACAAGACACAACATTTACAGAATGCGAATGCAAAACAATGTGTAGCACAAATTCACAATTAATACTTTTGAGAAAGAATCTTTTCATAGTTTCTTTTCATAGAATCTGTTTTCATACGTAGGCCTATATCAACTGTAACAGTTCAGGGCACACGAATGCTGCAACAGTTCAGGACACACGTCGGCTTCTACAGTTCAGGGCATACGTAGGCTGCTATAGTTCAGGGCACACGTATGCTGCAAAAGTTCAGTGCACACGAATGCTGCAACAGTTGAGGACACACGTAGGGTGCTACAGTTCAGGACACACGTAGGCTGCTACAGTTCAGGACACACGTAGGCTGCAACAGTTCAGGACACACGTCTGCTGCTACAGTATTTTACAAGACAGATAATAGTTTTGAAGAGATTCGTAACTAATAGCTCTAAATGCAAACCTAGCATGTTGTCAGCGGATTTGTTGTCTCAATACCAACAGCCACCAATATTAATGTACACAAGTGACCGTTTTCTTAAGGATGGGCTCCAACAGAATAGAACAGATTGATATCCTAGCCAGTTTCTATGTATACATGTATCAGGTCATTTTGAAATCAACCCCCTAAGCCACGACACCCTTTCCCCTCCCTGCACACAATTGTTTTGATCGAACACTGGATGGACTTTAGATTCTGAAGCCAATAGCTCCAAACAGCTGTCACACTCATCGTCTCTGTAACTAAATCGTCCAATTATATATATATAAGCTCATGTTTTCCCTGAATGTTTGTTATGTATGGCAATGGTCTGATTCGTTTTAAAGCAGATACTTTGGAAAAGATGTTCATTACATTCACAATTTATTATTTCTTTCACAATATATTATTTCTTTCACCCCAATGATTGCTTACACCACAGCCCCTCCCGATTCCTGGCACTCAGAAAATCTAAAAATAAACTACAAGAAAATTAAAAGAAAGGTGCTAAACCCTGCAATTCGGAAAAAAAAATATAGAACTAAACCGAGCACTCAATATCTAGGAACACTACAATAGCTATTACGAAAAACAGCTACTCGTATTAGCAGTGCTTCGAGCCTTCAACCCCTACGGAAAGTATTTACTTGTATTAAGGAATTCATTCTCGTGGAGTCTGCAATGCACTATTTCTCCCAGTGAGAAGAGCGCACTTCAAATAAAGTTAAATAATAAAAGAGTCATACAAGAAAGGTAGGTCAAGACGAGCATATGCACGTTTGTAATGACCTGATCGTGGTAATGTTACCCTTGTGTTCATCAAGTCATCTTGTAGTGTGCCTGTTTTGTTCACGCAAAATGACGTTGTTAGAAAGATGGCAGACACGTGAATAAAATTACAGTTCTGCCATTAAAAAAGAGAGTAGAATAGCATTGGTTAAGTTCTCCCTTTTCAGACCTTGTGGTCTATAGGGCAAATGATGTACTGATTCTGAGGCCTACGGTTAATGAGGGTGTCATGTGGCCAGCATAACGACCAACAGCATTTACTTTCCCCAACTAATGTTAGGTACCCATTAGAGCTGGGTGGACTCAGAGGCGCCCCAGGATCCCGAAATAAAAATCCCAGCCTTCACCGGGATTTGAACCCGGGAACCCAAGGTTCAGAAGCCAAGCGATTTACCACTCAGCCACCGCGCCTCCTAGCATTAAGAAGTATTAAAATATTTATTTCAAAAGAACATGATTTTTTTTTAAATTATTATTTTTTTGCAGATACTTCACGCGAAAACAGTATGATCAAAGATCTTACTTTAGATTAGAAGATGGGATGATGCCAAGTAATTTAATATTTTGTTACAAAGCTTCTATCAACTCTGTCTGTCTTATAAAAAGTGTGTACATTTACTTTTGTCACACCCATTTTCAGATCAAATCCAAACTTTGCACAATTATTCATTGGTGTAGAAAAGGTATGAATAAATACAAAACATTAACCAATTCGTTAATTTATTAACGGTAATTAATTTTGTTTTGTTTGATATCAACAAGGGAGATTAATCCTTCAGTTTTCACGGATATGGCTGAATTAGAAGAGTTTTGTCTCCTTAAATAATTATGCTATTTCTCTCATACGCATTCTCCGATCAAGTTGATACATAGAATTATTTATTGTACGGTTGTACCTAACAAAACATGAATGAATAAAAAAAAAAACAAATTATTAAATATTTACTATTGGAAACTAATTACTTCGTTTAATATCGAGTAAGGGAACTGACTTCTACGTCTAAGTTGTTGATAGATATAGTTGTGAGTTCTTCCCCTTAAATATTTTTTAAATATTTTGTTAATAGGATTTTTAAAATTTGGGTTATTTAATCATTGGTATCAATGTTTTTATTTTACTTGATGAATACTCTAATATGTATTTTGTCTACAATGCAAATACAATGTATTTTATTCTTTAGAAAAAAGAAAAAAGACCACATTCATTGTTTCTAAAACAACCTACAGCATTTAGAAAGACATTTGCATGCTAGCGAAAAGGGAGTTAATGATTGAAATGACGAGAACATTTGAAGGGAAAGCCTGGCAGGATGTAAATCTAAATATTTGGTGCAATGAAAATCTAGCAAAAAATTAACAGTTTAAATATAGTGAATCTGTATATAAAGAGTTAAAAATTATCAAAGGGTAATTAGTATGCAAAGGCAGGGATTAAAAGGGAAGGGGGTGACTTTAAAATCAATCCCTTAGTTTTATAAAATAAAAATAAAAAAGGAGAGGGGGAATTAACGATTTTAAAAATCGCAACTGTCAACTTTACTCTGATTAAATTTGTGATAAGTGATAACTTCACTGACTTTAATCGACCCTTTCTGCTCACTTCTTCCACCAATCAAACGTCGTGTGTACCCGGCCCTCGCGCGCCTGCTGGATGAACGCACGCGCAGGGCTGATTTTGTGCTCCACGGCTAATGTGCCAGCCTTCGTGTGCAGGCTCTGTGCCGCCGCCAAATGGTTTCTGCTACATACACGGATCTCCCTGTGTTTTGGTTTTAGTTCCTCTTTAAAGGGGAAAAAAAAATCACTTCTTCTCGGACAGTGTTTACATAAACACACACACATGTACTTTCACTTGGGATTATGTGAAACGGTTAGTGAGAAGGAATTAATTTTCTGGAGAACCAGATAGGAAAAGAACTGCCAGTCATCTCTAGATCTAGTGTTTCTTTCTTTAAAAGCCCACTCATAAAGGAAGATTAAAGTGTTTCTCAGATGTTTCTAAATGCCGGCGCTTCTCTCTGATTTTGTGCCGACCGATTTCCAACGATTGTGTTTTAGATCCAGTGCTATTTTAAGGCAATTTAATTTTTTTAAAACGTTTTTCTCAATCTCGGATGTTCTAGTTTTCAGTAATTGATAATTGTAAGCAGGTAGATAATTATTATATTTCAGTAGACCTATGTTATTAAAGAGCCCTTACGCTACTATTATTGTTGGATTGTTGATATCCTAATCAATCATGTAGGCTACTCGTAGCTATTTATAGCTCATAAAAGGTTACGAGGTCACGTGAGGTGCATATAATTTAAAAAAGTATAAAACGCGAGGTCACTTCATTAGCTTGGTTTCTCCAATTTGCGCATTTATCAGTCCATATTACATCTTTTGATCCCAGTTGATATATATATATATATATATTAAATTTTGTTTTTTGGGGTCGCTTCTTTTGCATGATTAGGCCTACATTACCAAAAAAATAGAGAAAAAAAA
>JADKLZ010000167.1:7340379-7351809 GCA_021533235.1 Biomphalaria straminea
ATACGTTGGAGAGTGTACCTGACATACGTTGGAGAGTGTACCTGACACACGCTGGAGAGGTAGAAGTGGTCGTTGTGCTGACCACATAACACCTTCGGTGACTGTCGGCCATAGAAACAGATGACCTTAACATGGTCTATCCCCATCGATCGCAATGTCTGAAAGGAGAGGGGGGGCACTACCTACCCTTTTTTTTAAAATCCACCTACTGACCTTACTTAACATCTAAGTAGAGCTTAGTGGATAATTACCAGGTGCTAACCATTCGCTTCTCCTTCTTTATGAAGCTATTGGAGAAGAAATATTTTAAGATTCATCCTTCAATTGTTTTAAACATTTCACTGAGAAGCCAGTGAGACTACTTGCTGTATTCTTTTTTGTTACACACTCACAACTCAAGATCTGAGGTTGTCGAATCAATTGTTAATAATACTTAGTCGCTCTTACAACACCAGCAATTCTTTGTTTTAAGACCTGATAATTTTTTTTCCAAATAGCTGCCAAGTTCATCAACATATTTGCATGATTTTTAGATTATTGATACAAATATTGAGTTTTGCATGGTTTTCATTGAATATATATATAATGCACAGAAAATTTCTTTTTTTTATGTGAAGATATGGTTTTATGTTCAACAAAAAAAATTTAAGTTAACTGACTCAATGGAAATTTTGTGAAACTCTTTCTTAGTTTGTAGATAAATATCAGGTGGCCGAGCCTTGCTCGGTTAAATAACTAAGAAAGGTAATATACTACTGCTACGGGTGCTACAGCACATGGAAAGATATGGCCTGCTCTTACACATCCCTCCATTCATATATCTCCTGGGTCTTTCGTCACCACGCCCTAACGGTAACCCCAAGTTTAGATATCTTGTTCAGTGTGAGAAATTAAGGAGCAGTAGAGCAGCTGTGTAATCACCATTTCCTTTGTTTTGGTACGGGACATTAGACACTGAAGCATGAACACATGGTCATAATTTTACCAGCAAAATTATTATAATTATAATAAGGCTTGACATCAAATCCGAAGATTAATGAGAAATCCACACCACTCTACGCAATTAAAGTGTAAACAATTTATTAAGCACTTAAAACGCAATAACTAATCATACATCGGTACATTTAATTTCATTACTTTCCTTCCATAGTTCTATAATAAATCAATCTTCAATAAGATGGTGCGCAAATGTTTAATTAGGTCCATTGATACTTTAAAACTCGTTCGTGTTTGCATTGTAGTAAGGTAAGCTTAGTGACGTAAGCAGCGTTTTTCCCGTTTTCGTCATGGAAAACTTTCATTCATAAACTTTCCATTTCATTCATAAAGTATTCTGACCAAAATTAAATTGAGACATTTTCATATCGAAATAACGGTCGAACTCGAGTTTTCCCGATGTGGCCAATGAGTTCAGAATTTTTTTCTCACTAATACGCACATACCTTGAAATTTTAAAGAAAATCGTTAGAGCCGTTTTCGAAATAAAATTTATAAATAAATAAATAAATATATATATATATATATATATATACAAGAAATGCTCGCTTAAGAGTATAGGATTAATGCTAGAATGTGACTATATTAACACTCTTTTTTCAAAGTATAATATAGTTACTATTTTTTTTGTAAACACAGAGACGTAGAAGATAATATTATTCAAGATACAGCCAAATAGACCTCATTCACCAATCATAAAAAAAAAAACACATTTAACCACGTAATAATATTAATAAAACAATGAAAAATACGTATCACATTTCAGCCTTTATTACATAATATGTATGGAAGATATATAGAACTACGTGGCTAAATGTTGGTGGGTCTTTATACAATTGATATATCTAATGTTTAGTGAGTGTTCTCCACCCTGTTTCATCCTGTTTACATTTGGTGAATGAGGTCCATTGACTTTGATTAGCTTTATTTGTATACCTGTTTCCATTTCTGCCTTGTTAGATTTGCTCATACCTCTAGCCCAGTGGTTCCCAAACTTTTTGGGTCGTAGACCCCTTGATATGTTTTCCGGTCCTCGGTAGACCCCCTGCTTAGCCAATATTGCCAAAATGCAATTTTGCTGATTCATAAGCCTGATTTCTAACCCTAGTAAAGTGGAGACTGAAAAAGTCATACCAACTGTATGTAAGTTAACTCCAGTGAAAGTATGAAGTAATCCATCCATCCCAGTGGCGCTACAGCCCATGGAGGGCTCTGGCCTGTTTCAACACATCCTTCCATTCATATCTCTCTTGGGCCTTTCGTCTCCATGCCCTAACCCCAGCTGTTGCAGATCTGCTTCAACATCATCAATCCATCGCATTCGGGGTCACCTGCCTTTTGGTTTTTGCCTGAAGACAATTTTCGTACCTCTGTTATCTGACATTCTTTCAAGGTGACCTGCCCAACGTTATTTGTGCTTTTTTTTTCGGTCACTATTGGTGGATCTTTATACAATTGATATATCTCATGGTTAGTGCGTGCCCTCCACCCTGTTTCATCCTGTATGGCACCATAGATTTTTCTAAGAATTTCTCGTTCACAAATATAAAGTAAATTTTCAGATGTCTTAGTCAGTGTCCAGGTCTCACTTGCATACATTGCTGCTAGTCTTATTATGGTTTTGTATATTACTTTCTTGCTTTTCCTTGATATTGTTTTGCTATATAATGCTCTGTTGCCTTCTGCTATTCTTTCCATGTCAGGACTGACTTCTGGTCAGCCTGGTTCTCCTGTTAACTGAAAAGGACAAGGGGGTGGGGAATTCAGGTTGTTGACTTCAAAACTGTTTTTGTTTTGGATTGTTTATTTTTTGTGAGATGTTTTTTTTTGAATGGAAGGTAACACATAATAAACGAGAGTGGTTTTGTTCCGAGTCCAGGACAGTTCTACTTTATTTATTTTATAGTTGAAGCGTGGACTCTTAAGTTATTTTTCAGTGTAGTTATTATGTAGTCTACGAGATACTGAGATATTATATTTTAATGCATGTTGCATATTTCATTTGGCAGGACTGAGCCTGTATTATTTTACTGTATATATAATAAACTTGTTAGTAAGAACAGTTCCGCCGAACTCAATATCAGAGCCACACGTGAAGGCCGGGAGTTGGACTGGTTGTCAGAGGCTATTTGAGACGCATGCCATTAGGAAGCATTTTATAGGTAGTGGAGTGCTTACATCCATTACCACTTTCGGCAATGAAAACCTTGCGGAACCTTACTAACAGGAGAAGGGGCACAGGCGAGTAACTGGCGCCTTAACCAGTAAGCTTCGGGCAGGAGGGGCTCGTTAGCCATGGCTGGCTACCCACCTAGGAGAAGGAAAACTCTGAATTCAAACCTCTGCTGCCTTGCAGCTATACCCAATCAAGGGAAAGGCTTCGGGAGTCAACCCTGAGGAAAAATCAGGAGCTGGCGACCCTAAGGCAGTTTGCAGCACCCAGTGCTACACTCTGGCAGAACCTGCGACGCTGCTGACCCCAAACTGTATCGGCACTGCCGTTCCTTTGGATACATCAGCTGCGTGGAGAGGGGGGAACTGATGTGTGGGCGACATCGTTCCGACCACAGCTTATGCCCAGGCATTCATCTCATGGAAATGAGATGATCCATAGTCGCTTCGCGACTGACGGTGGCCATAGATAATAAACTTGTTATATGTTCGTGAATTGGCATTCCGAATCCTTATTTTATCGTCATATGTGTCGTTACGGTATTGCCTAGAGTACATTTAGTAATCAGCACTGAAGTACCCATAAGTATAGAGGAGAAGAAAAGAGCCTTGACATTTTGGGGGCCGTCCAAAACAACTACATGCGATGGATGCATCAATCTCCAGTGAACTTGCATGACAGTACTGTTAACCTGAAGTATATGCTGCAACCAGACAGCGCATATCTCCGAGTCCGAGTGTGGGTGAAAAGATGACAGTACTGTAACCTGAAGTGTCTGCTGCAACTAGACAGCACAGACCCCGAGTGTGTAAACATACTAACGAAAGAGTTCAAGTCCCTACTGTGCGGAAACTCGTCGTCTGTATTTTAGGCTGTTACTATCTAATAATAATGATTTAACATGCCTAATGTGTTCACTATTATCAATTAATAGTATCACGCCTTCGTACGTCTAAACCATTTTCGTTCCTCATAATTGGATTACCAATACACTCGTTCCTTCGATTATACTGAGGAAGCTGCTGATGGATCTCATACTTATATGAATTTAACTTTCGTGGTACATCCCACGTACCGCGAATATGTATAAAGCCATTACATTCTTTTGTCTGTTTCTCATATGTGGATTCACTATTGGATTATCTGCTTGAAATTGACTAAAAGAAATCACATAATTGTATCCCCTTGGACAATTGCCTTTAATCTATTGGAGTACCAGCTGAACAATATTAGTAAGAGTAGAGGTATTATAATTATTTTAATTTTGCTACAATTTTTTTTATGTAACTATTTTGCAACTATCATTTTTGTGAGGTAATATTGTAATATAAAGTACACAGCTCTAGGAAAATGTCAGAGTTCATACCTCGTACATTCGATGTGATAATAGCCCAGGCTCAGATGTTGGGATTTAAGGGCAAAATGTTAAATGAATTTATAGATGCCCAACAGAAAATTGACAAAGATAGACTGACAAGGGAAGCGGAGGAGAGAAGACATAAGAGCGATGGAGGACAAATGACTGGCAAGACAACATGAAATGGATAGGAAAGACAAGACAGTTAACGGCAATCCCCAACAGAGTAAACAGTTAGACAAAAACCTAAAATGCATGACAGACAATGAGGACTTGTTGTTCTACTTAGAATTGTTTGAAACGACTTCTACTGCTAACGACATACCCAAGACAAGATGGCCACTTGTTCTCACCCATAAATTAATGAAAAACTAAAAGTATTTATGACACAAACAAAACTAATACACAACACAGACTATGATTTTGTGAAGGGGGAGCTCCTAAAAGAAGCTCAACTCACAGAAGAAGCCTGCCGAACACTGTGAACTTTCCCCAAAGACTGACGACATGAAAGATTTTTATGTCCATTTGAAAAGGACATAGAAGATCTTTTCTTACAACTTAATAGTGCCAAATTTTTACAAAGATAGATCTAACAAAAGGTTTCTGGCAAATACCAATAGAAGAGAATAGTAGTACACTGCATTCAGGATACCAAGTGGTCACTTTCAATTTAATTATCTACCGTTTGGTCTGCTTAATTCTCCTATGTTTTTTTTATCGCACTGTCAGGACCATTCTTAAAGGACTGGAAAATGTTGTGTTTTATTTTGATGACATTTGTGTATTCGGGCATGACTGGTCATCACACTTAATAGCACTAGAGAAAGTTTTGTCCAGATTAAAAGAATATGGGTTTACTATCAAGCCAAGCAAACTTGAAATCGCGTATCCTAGAATAACTTTCTTGGGTAATATTGTAGGCGATGGAAGCATATACCCAGAATCCAATAACAGAGACATTAAATATAAAAGTACCAAAAACAATAAAGAGGTTCAATGTTTGCTAGGTATTGCTAATTTTTATAGCAGATGTATCCCAGCTTTTGCGGAAATAGTATTTCCAATTACGGGATTGTTAAAAAAAGGGACACCGACGAGGGTCAAATTGGACTCCAGAATGTGACAGGGCATTAAGAAAAATTCAAATGCGCATGACACGAGATCCCATACTGAAATTACCAGACGTCAACAGACCATTTATTGTGCAAACAGACGCGTCTGACATTTTGGTGCTAAAGGGCAAACTAAATGTAATTGCTGACTTCCTATTTTATTGTCTTTAAAGAGTTGGTGAATTGGTATGTTGCATTCATGGCATTTTTTCAGTATACATCTTAGTGTGAAGATGTGATCGGTTGTGGATTTGTTGGGTCTGAAACCACATTGGTAGTCACCTAAAATTTCTTCTGAGTATTTTCCAAGCATCTTTGTTATAAGCCTAGACAGGATATTATAGGTCACATTTAGTAGAGATATTCCTCTGTAATTACTGCACCTAAGCTTGGATCTTTTTTTTTTTTTTGTGTATTGGGGTTATAAGAACCGTTTCCCATTCAGTTGGTATTACTTCTTCTTCTCAAATTCTTGGTATTAGTCAGTGTATTTGGGAACGAAAGTCTTTCCATTAATATTTAATTAGTTCTGCTGTAATTTGGTCCTCTCCTGGTGCTTTGTGATTCAACTGATCAATGCTCTTGGCATTTTCTCTACACATTTGAGCAAGTAATTGTGTATTTAGCTTCTCATAACTGCGTTGATAACAAATTGAAGATATTCCTGCAATCTAGATATACTACTTTTTAGTTACTTAGTGTATTAGTAACACCCTGGTACACTATCTGGCACCCAACCATGAAAGGGGCTCCATTTGTTGCTACTGATATAATAATTACAGGGTTTGCTTTTTCTTCGAACTATTCCTTCAAAACATCAAATGTGTGTTAGACTTTATTGTCAATTATCAGTTTTCACAAAAAGAAATTTTGTCGTGAATTTCTTTATCCATAAATAAACGAACATGTGCCCAAAAACAGCCATTGACAGGCACAACCCGGCTCATATATAGACCTTTGAACTATTTGTTGCTTAGAAGTAGGGGTGTACCGGATAGTACTTTTTGATATCCGGCCGGAGCCGGATATGGCCGGATAATAAAATTTGATATTCGGCCGGAGCCGGAGCCGAATACCTAAGTATTTTATAAATAACTTGTATTGCTGAACATTTTACGAAACTGTTATATAACATACCTATATTTGTTGGTATTTTTTTTCCCTTTTATATACCTTATTGTTTTAAACTCTGTTACTGATTGATTTATTAAAGATTAATAGTATTTATAAACAGAAATTTATCTGTGTAGCATCATCATGAATAGCGTGAGCGTGTCTGTGTGTATGTACGAAGCCAACAACCATATAGGTTGTGTGTTGGAGGGTCACTGTAAAATATGTTAGTATATATTTTACTAGTTACTAATGTAAATCTCTCATCTGGCTTGTATGGTGATTGAATGTATGTGTTCAAGAATTTCGACCAACAATCGGTCATCAGACTTGTATTTTTAAGTCCAAAGACTGTTTCTGGTACTGGCTTCAAGAACTTAATACTGATATCCATCCATCCATCCCAGTGGCGCTACAGCCCTTGGAGGGCTCTGGCCTGCTTGCACACATTCTTCCATTCGGATCTCTCCTGGGCCTTTCGTCTCCATGCCCTAACCCCAAGCTGTTGCAGATCTGCCTCCACATCATCAATCCAACGCATTCGGGGTCTGCCTTTGGGTCGCCTGCCTTTTGGTTTTTGTCGGTATACGATCTTCGCTCCCCTGTTGTCTGGCATTCTTTCAAGGTGTCCTGCCCAACGTAGTCTGTTCTTCTTTATTTCAGTCACTATTGGTGGGTCCTCATATAGTTGATAAATCTCATGGTTGGTGCGTGTCCTCCACCCTGTTTCATCCTGTATGGCACCATAGATTTTCCTGAGGATTTTCCGTTCCCAAGTATTGAGTAAATTTTCAGATGTCTTGGTCAGTGTCCAGGTCTCACTTCCATACATTACTGCTGGCCTTATGATGGTTTTGTATATTATTTTCTTGGTTTTCCTTGAAATTGTTTTGCTCTTGAGTAAATGATGGGTGCTATAAAATGCTCTGTTGCCTCCTGCTAATCTTTCTTTTATTTCTGTTAGTAGGTCGTTTTTTAAATCAATTGTACTTCCTAGATATTTGAAAGTTTGGACATTTTCAAATTTGTGGTCTTTGATTTTTATATATGGTTCCTCTGTTTGATTGTTTCTTGTCATTGAGATGTACTTGGTTTTACTGTCATTGACCTCAAGTCCTGCTGGTCGAGATGCTTCTTCTAGTTGTGTGAAGGCTCTAGCGATGTCAGAGGTTTCTTTACCCAATAAGGCAATGTCATCGGCATAAGCAAGGTATTGTAGAGGTTGGCTGTATATTGTCCCGGTTGGTTGCGGACCCGTTTTTTCTCTCCTGAAGTAGTTAGTAATAGTTCCCTTTGTGTTTATATGTACATTTCTTATAACTCTCTCCAGTGTCAGATTGAAAAGCATGCAGGAAAGTGAGTCACCTTGTCTTAATCCTCGTTTAATCCTAAATTCCCGTGAGTGTTCTCCTTGTATTACGACTTTACTTTTTGTGTTGTTTAATGTCATATGTATAAGTCTTGTCAGCTTGTTAGGTATTCCAAAATCCTGTAGGGTGTCATATAAATATTTCCTTCTGATACTGTCATAGGCCATTTTATAGTCTACAAAGAGTTGGTGGATTGGTATGTTGTATTCATGGCATTTTTCTAGTATACATCTTAGTGTGAAGATGTGATCAGTTGTGGATTTATTGGGTCTGAAACCACATTGGTAGTCACCTAAGATTTCTTCTGAATATTTTCCAAGCCTCTTTGTTATAAGCCTAGATAGGATCTTATAAGTTACATTTAGTAGAGATATTCCTCTGTAATTACTGCACTTAAGCTTGGATCCTTTTTTGTGTATTGGGGTTATAAGAGCAGTTTCCCATTCTGTTGGTATTACTTCTTCTTCCCAAATTCTTGATATTAGTCTGTGTATTTGGGAATGTAAGTCTTTCCCTCCAAATTTAATTAGTTCTGCTGTAATTTGGTCCTCTCCTGGTGCTTTGTGATTCTTCATGGTCTTTATTATTTCTGATGTTTCAATGAGTGTTGGTGGGTTCACTAAGGGATCTGGTCCTCCGTATGGCAGTTCATATTCTCCATTGTCTCCATCTTCAGTGGTATTTAGAATCTCCTCAAAGTATTCAGCCCATCTCTCAATGACCCTGCTGTTTTCTGTAATAAGCTGACCATCTTTATTCTCACACATGTGTGACCTAGCTTGAAATCCGTTCTTTTCATCTTTAATTTTCATATACATTCCTCTCATATCTCGCTCCTTTGCTAGTTCCTCAATATGAGTAATCTTGGCCTTTTCCCATTCACGTTTTTTCTTTCTCACAACTTTTGTGGCCCTTCTTCTTGCTTCATTGTATTGTTGTCTTGTGTTTCTGGTCTCTCTTTGTAACATTATTACTCGAGCATTGTTTTTCTCTTCTATAATTTTTCTACATTCATCATCATACCATCCCAATCTCTCCTTCTTTTGTTTAAAGCCAACTACCTCTTCTGCTGTTCTTTTGATAGCATGCTTTATTATTTCCCAATGCTCATTTATGTTATTTTCGCTGTCCTTTTCTAATGTTGTTAGTTGCGTTTGGAGTGCAATTCTGTAAGTTTCTGCCACAAGTGGGTCCTTTGTGAGTTTTTGACTATCATATTGCTGTGCTCTCTTTCTTTGGTAATTGTGTATGGTGCTTATTCTTTGTCTAAGTTTAGCTTTTACTAGTAGGTGGTCTGAATCAGCATTTGCTCCTCTGAAACTTCTTACATCTAGTATATCTGATCCATGCCTCTTATCTATGAGTATGTGATCTATTTGGTTCTGGGTGTTGCCATCAGGTGAGATCCAGGTTACCTTGTGAATATTCTTATGTTGGAATTTTGTGCTGCAGATAGACATTCCTTTTCCTGATGCAAAATCCACTAATCTTATGCCATTATTGTTAGTCTCTTCATGTAAGCTTTCTTTGCCAATGGTTGGTCTAAATGCTGGTTCTTTTCCAATTTTTGCATTGAAATCTCCTAGGACTATTTTGATGTCATGCTTTGGTGCTTCATCATAAATTCTTTCCAGTCCATCATAGAAGGCTTCTTTTGTGTTATCATCTGTATCTTCAGTAGGGGCATGAACATTGATAAATGATATGTTGAAGAATTTCCCTTTCATACGTAGTGAGCAGAGTCTATCACTTACAGGTTTGAATCCTATTACATTACCTACCATTTCCTTTTTAACAGCAAATCCAGTACCTAGGTTGTTAGTGCTTCCACCACTATAAAATATAGTATACTCCTTGGTTCTGAGAATGTCTGAGTCTTTCCACCTGATTTCCTGTAGGGCTATAAGGGGTATCCTATATTTCTTTAACACTTCAGTCAGTTGGGCAAGAGCACCTGCTCTATAAAGGCTTAGCACATTCCATGTCGCAAAACAAAAATCATGTCCTTTTCCAGGCCTAGGTCGTTTTCCGTTGAGATCTGTCCGGGTTTTCTTGTGTGTATAGGCTTTCGTAACAATTTTTTTTTTTTTTTTTTTTTTTATATGACAGAGTTGTTAGCCCTGTGCATAACCATCTGGGGGGCTGCCCCTTTCAGCTCTCTGGATAGCTGCCTTTATTTTCGGGTAAGGTGCCCTAGCCTTTGTGGATCCCTCCACTTCCTGCAAGGCAGCAGGTTTGATTTTGGTCCACCCCGGGTATTTTATTTCCCCGGTACCCACCATATCTGGAGGGCGTTCCCCTATCCGCCACCTGGGGAGGCGCTCGATAGGAGATCAAAAACTCCACACGAGACTTAATACTGATAGCTGTTAATTAATAGTTGGAATCTGAAGCGTAGTAGGTCATATATTTATTAATCTTTGGCGGCAAAAGACATTTTATTAACAGCAGGAACATCCATTACACCTACATTATTGATGTTTAGATCTACTGATATATAGATCAAAGAGCATTTTATGAAACCAAATATAGACGAAAACTCATCCACGCCCTACCTAACAAAAAAAGAAACATAAATGGATTTTGTGTTCGATTGATTGTAACAACCTGGTCAGATAGACGTTGTGAACCTACACATGTTGTCCTAGTGTAGTGTGTATAGATGATTGTGTTGACCTTCACCCGTTTTTTTTCCTTTGGGCATACGCAATAGTGTTTAGTGTGCAGGCAAAAAAAAAAGATAACACATTGGCATGGTCAGTCAAGCAAATAGATAGGCTAAATTATCCGTACACTAGTTACAGAGGTCAAGTGTTTCTTAACATTCCAGCATACTATGGTGCTTTAGATCAATTTATTTTCTGCGATCAATTTATTTTCTGTGATGTTAAATTTTACTGTAAGGTTTTCCTTTAGGCCCTATATATTAAGTCAATAGCATTAAGCAATGAAATTTCTTTATAAAAGTTTTAAGACCAGGAAAAAAACTACATACACCCATACAAGTACTCTCCAAGTAAACAAACTTAGTGTCCTCATCTGTTGACATATAGACAATGTCAATATGTCTTAACAATTTGCGTTAATCCATTCTGGCTTAAGTATGGTCAATGTCTATCAATACATTGTCATAGGTTAAACAAATAAGAAGGGTGTTGAGTCTCTTGAGCCCTGGTCAGTGTCTGTTTGGCTTGTAGTCCAGCCTCCTAATTGAGACTTAACTCAAAGTAAACAAACTTATTACCCGGCCAATGGTATAAAAGGTGTGGCTTGTGGTCCTTTGACCCTTTGATTGACAACCTATCT
>JADKLZ010000167.1:7366338-7408429 GCA_021533235.1 Biomphalaria straminea
AGCACGTTCTTTGCTGTTATTGGTGTTGATTTGAAGCGCGTTCTTTGCTGTTATTGGAGTTGATTTGAAGCACGTTCTTTGCTGTTATTGGAGTTGATTTGAAGCGCGTTCTTTGCTGCTATTGGAGTTGATTTGAAGCACGTTCTTTGCTGTTATTGGTGTTGATTTGAAGCACGTTCTTTGCTGCTATTGGTGTTGATTTGAAGCGCGTTCTTTGCTGCTATTGGAGTTGATTTGAAGCGCGTTCTTTGCTGTTATTGGTGTTGATGTGAAGCGCGTTCTTTGCTGTTATTGGTGTTGATTTGAAGCGCGTTCTTTGCTGTTATTGGTGTTGATGTGAAGCGCGATCAGCAGTTGTTTCTATGGAGTTAGTTGGTAAATACATCTTTGTATTTACAGAAGTTAAGTCGGCTTACCTAATAATAATACTAATAATTTCATTTATAGAGCGCTGTTAACAAACATGATGTAGGCTCAACTTCGGCTCAAGGCGTTGTTGTAACATTACAAACATAAACACGAGAGCTAAAAAGACAAAATAATCTAAAAAAAGGTTTTGAACGGATAGGTCTTAATGTTCTTCTTGAATGTAGTGAAGCCCAATATATGCCGGGGATCCTGGGTAGGATGGAGAAATAACTGCACTCCACTTTGCGACTTAGAATAATTTAATTCCCCAGCTTGAAATCGTGAGACTACTGTTTGAAGTGTCAGTGAACACACACTATTAATTCACAGTAAAACTTAATTTTAATTCACAACAATTTGACTTAGCATGAAGCTTCCAACTTATTTACTGATCTCGTTTATTTATATTCTCGTGGTCGAGAGGCTAAGTGCGGCTTGAGCTTGGCTTGCTTAGCTACCTAGAAGGGGGCTCGAGGTTCGACACCCGACTCGGGCAGAGTTGTGTTTACTGAGCGCCCGAAGGCAGCACGGGAAACCAATTCCTAGATACCCCCACCGGTCCACAAATGAGATTGGACCAAAGCGCTCTGAGCATGCTATAAGCATGAAAGTAGCGCTATATAAAAGCTATAATAATAATAATAATAATTATCTCTAAAATTAAATTCTACAATAGGACAGAATCAGAATCAGGGGCGTAGGTAGGAATTTTCCATCATTTAGGGGCCCGGGGGGGGCATGATCTCTTTAGGGGCCCCTGCATTTTGCGTAATATTTTAATTTTAATGTAAAAAAACACACATTTTCAAATTTTCTGGGGGGGGCCCCCCCCCTCCCTAGCAACGCCACTGACCAGAATCTTCAGTTGGAAGGATCCTTGCTTATTACAAAGTTTATATCAACTCACTATGAAGTCTGTCTGCCCTTCTGTCTGTCTGGTTGAACATGTTAGTTCTCCCATACCCGTTCTCTGATGTGGGAGAAACATTCAACAATTATTTATTGTACGTAACAAATCATGAATCAATTTAAAAAACAACAACAACAAATCAGCCAATTATTTATCAGTCAATAATTAATTTGTATCAATTTGTTTGATATTGAAAAATAAAAATAACGTCTATATTTTTTGTAATACAGTTGTAAGTGTTTAGTTCTTCCCATTATATAAGCTTTGTTTGTTTTTAAAAGAATTTTTTAAATTTTGTTTGTAACTTCCTTCTCTATTTTTATTTCCATTGGAAAATTACTTTTGTTTTTCGAAATGTAAACATGGTGTTTATTTATACAGTTAAATCAATTTTGACATCTATTAGCACGTGACATCATTATTTAAAGTAGTATTCAAAAATGTCTTAGTTTAAAAAGAAATTAAAATTTTTAAATAAAAGGGCGTGTTAGCTAAGGATTGTCTGTCTAAAATTCAAATAAATATTTATTGTAAATTTCAGTATCAGATCCCCGACACAATGCAAGGTCCATAGAGTTAGGGATTATGTTGGACTGTATTCCCTAAGTCAACCCTTATATTCGCTTTTTATAAACATGTAATCACCATCTCACTTTCAACATTGTTAGGGCGGGCCTTAGATAATTACCAGGCACTAGACGGCTGCTTAGTTTGCCTAAGGCCAACCCTGTGTTAGTAGTTAATTTTCTAGGGAGCTCTGCACCGACCCATAAAAGTTCTGTTTTTCAAGCTCAATCCACCTGACAACAAAACGATAATGAAAAGGTTGCAAAATCCACAAGTTAGCATTCTATGTGGAAAGATAACTAAAAAAAAAGCTTTACTTTGTCTCGCAGTCTAAAAAATTGTTGGGGGTACCACAAGAGATCTGTTAACACGTTCTATTCATTTCTATTTCTCTCTTTCTTGCTATATTGTACTACTTAACTATTGTTGTTGTATTTTTGTTATTGGTTCCAGCCATAAACATAAATAAATATAGACTGGAAAAAGGAAATAACTTCATGTAACTTGAAAACATGTATATCTATTGTATTCGGATTTCCGATTTCTGAAAAATTAAAAAATTGCATGATCTTCAGTCTTAGAGAGTTAACAAAACTCATAGACATAAATAAAGTACACAAAATTGCAAGTCACAAATTTTCATTTCATAAAACTCTTTTATCGGCCAGTCTTTATTTATGTATGTCTATGGTTCCAGCAAACATAAGTGAGTGACATTTAGAGGAAACGTCGCTATAAAATTATTCATACACTTAATACAATTGAGAGAGAGAGAGAGACGGTGAGAGGGGGGGGGAGAGACCTATAGGCTACATTGCAACTAAAGCTGACCTTACTTACGTTTCATTGGCACCTTTTAAAATTGACCTAATTGGGGGGGTGGGGGGATATTCCCGCAGCCTCACAGACCTCAACAAGCATTACAATACATCAAAACAATAAATCTAATTATTGAATCCACGCTCCCTCCCTCTCCACTCACGTTTTTTTTTTCTTATTTTAGAGGGTAATATTTTAGTCTCATTTATACCGACAGGCGCCCGCCCTAATTTGAGATCTTGGAGCCACCTTTCCGGTACTATCGCTACTTTACATTCAAAGAAAAACAAACTTCCTGTGGAGTACATAAAGTGTGCTTTGCCCATTTCCTTCCTAGCAGAGTGAGAGAGAGAGAGAGAGTGTGTGAGAGAGAGAGAGAGAGAGAGAGTGAGAGAGAGAGAGAGTGAGAGAGAGAGAGATTGCGTTGTTGGAAGGGTGGGAAGAGAAAGAGGCCATAATTTTTATATAACCATTGATAAATGTGGGTTGAGTGAATTAACGATTTTTAGGACGCATTGGCGTACCCAGAAATTTGCCATCGTTTGGGGGTGGGGGACGGTGGACTTGACCTCTTTGGCAGCCCCTGTTTTTGCGTAATATTTAATATTTAATGTAAAAAAATTATTTGGAGGGGGGCCCCTTCGTGTGGAGGATAGGGGGATTTTCATATTTGCCTTTCCGTCCTCCCTATCTACGCCTCTGTTAGGATGGAATATAAAGTAGAGTTATTGTTATTGGTCTTTCCATAGAACAGGCAGGCTTCAAAGCAGGTAGAAGCACTGTTGAACAAATACTTAACATCAAACTGTTAGATAAAAAATGTTTTCAACACCAAAAGAAATTAGTACACAACTTCATGGACTTACAAAAACAGCTTTTGACCGGTTTGGCATGATGACATGTTATGAGGGAGATTACATAGAAACATTCGTGATGTTATCAAAGAAAGGGTCGTCCGAAGAAAAAACTGGCTGGACAATGTAAAAGAATGGACCAGCCTCTCTATTGAGATCCTATTACGAACTTCTAATGACCGGGAAAAATGGAGGGATTTTGTTACGCGAATAGTCACAGCAGCCTACGACAAAAGTCAAGGGACAGATGGTGATGATGATGCCGTAGATAAGACTCTCTAATAGGAAAAATTTAAAAGTGACGAAATTAGTCGTAAGACATATCTCAGATCTAAGTGGTGTGAAAATGCAAAACATGTGGAACTATATTTATAAATCAAATTTCCTCAATGTAATGAAATTTTTAAAATAATTCTATAGAATATAGGAACATAATTATTATATCATTCGTTTATTAGTCCCATTTGAAGCTGCTGCTACGCAGTGCATACAATGAAATATTTGGGGAGCAGTGAAATTTCTATTTCGTAATAAATACATCTTTGCATAATGTACTTGCTGCAGGTCTTGCCTTGGACTGGCTATCCCGTGAACTCTACTTTGTCAACGTTGGTCAGTCCAGTCCGGGTGTTGATGACACCGTCTACTCGTGGCACCGTCTGGAGAAGATCTCTCTGGATAAGAGAAGCAGAAGAACCTTAGTGAGTGCCGTGGAGCAGCCACGAGGTGTCGCTCTAGATCTGGAGAACGGGTAAGTGAAAATCGTCTGCAAAAACGTTGTTATTATCTCCCATTTAGAGCTACGCATACCTATATTTGTATGTGGCTGGATAAAAATGTTTCTTTTTTTTTTTCTTAATCTAACGTTAATTAGTTTTTAAGGATACAATAATCACTGCATAAGCTGTATAAAGATGTTGTCTTATTTTTTTAAAACAATTTTAAAAATAAATTTTCATCTTTAGGTATATGTACTATGCTGACTTAGGCAAGAAGGCTCAGATATTCCAGGCCCAACTGGACGGTTCTGAGAGGCGGGTCCTTCTAGACTACGACCTTGCCAGCCCCACGGGCCTGTCTTTCTACGAAGGCCGACTTTATGTGGCCGACTCTAACCCAAACAATAAATCTTACGCGCCCCATCTCATGGTGTATGACGCCACGACCACAGAGTGGACACACCTGAAACTCAGCAATAATTTCTCGGTCAGTCTGTTTGTTTTGTTGTGAATAAAATTATACTCTAGTTGCAGAGAAAGCAATTCTATATCACCGAGGCACAATATTGCTCTAACCTAGCCAACAGCCAAATCCTATAACCTCAACCAAAGGATCGCATAACAAGATTAGTTTAATATTTGTTATTGGTAAAAGGGAGTAATCAGTAATACCATACTACTTTCTTGTTAACATCCTAATTATCGATCATTTTCGATTCCTCCTGTCTTTCACCAATCGCTATCCTGTGTCTCATGTTGCACAATCTTGTGTCTTAAGACAGTGTGCAATGCAGGGTCATAACAACACGATGTGGGAATTCGAGGGTTAGGTTGCAATATGGGGATATGAGCGTGGTCATTATAAAGACTTAATACGGGAAAGTCAGGGTATATAAAGTATGTAATCATATAGACATAATACAATACCGCATTGTACTTACAATTCATAAAGAGTAAATCAAAGCATTGCTTTTCTTTAGAGTCCAAAAGAGCCCAAAATGTGGATAGTTTCTTTAGAGTGGCCAGAAATCACCCTCCCATCACTGAGAGCCCAGTGGAATGTGTGTTATTTGAGATATTAATTAACAAACGCGTGTAATGAAATATTTATTTAAGAACCTGTCACCTTCTCTTGTGAGTCATTTCCCTTAGCGAAATTTAAAAAAAAGAGTATGTTTGGGTTTAGAATACCATAACTCGTGTCGGAAATTTGGAGTCAGTAAAACATGGAGCCTTATAAGTTGATAAGGTTCTCGAAAATGGCTCCAATTAATTTAAATTTTGCTAGAGGACTAGAAATTAATTATCTTGAACGGGTTACTTCTTGTATTTCCGCATGTGTACCCTATTTATTTAAGAGGTTAATAAATTAGTGTTCAGGAATCGTTTGACACCGTTTTCCTAGTCTAGATTTAAATGTCTGTCATGTGAATATTATAAAGTCTAATAGATTTAAACATTAATCAGTTGGTGGGGAATGTGGTATAAAAAATGTTCCATGTTTCTTTGAATCTATCATTCATTAGTTATTTAGAGCAAAATAATCGATCTCTAAGTTGTATATCTTATGAAATGCATACAAGTCAAATCTCTAGTGTATGGATTACATCAACTCGTTTGGTCTAGATCCCTAAGGGCCTGGCAGTACAAGGTGACACACTATATTACTCAGACTGGGTCAGTCAGGACAATGTCGTTGGCTACATCAAATCTTTTAATCTGCGCTTTGGGATAGATCTCAGCTTCTCTACGAGTGGCTTGAGACCAACAGGATTATTTTACTCTCCTCTTGCCAGAAGAAAACTTGGTAAGTGACAGTTATATCCTCTTTTTACCTAACTCTCCAGTGACCCACAATACCGTAATATTTTTTGTGATATCTGGCTATGAACTATGTTGAACTAATTTTTTTTATTCTATCTTTCCTTGTTCTCATTTCTCTTCTTCTTCTGAATTCTCACTTCTCTTCTTTTTCTGAATTCTCAGTTCTCTTCTTTTTCTGAATTTTCAATTCTCTTCCTCTTCTTCATTCTCTTCTTCATGCTTTGATTTTCGGAACTGAACTCTTTCGTTGCCTTACATAACAACATTTAGACTGCTGTAGGATAAAATTGCTTTGTGAGTTGTGGTATGACCATCGTGAAAGATTTGAGTCGGCATTGAGGAGCTATTTCATCTAAGATGCTTTTTTTTAAAGACGATTTACACAAGAGTGATCAGAGTTTCGTTTGGTCTAGACGACGAGGTTGGCTCGTTTTCATTAAAACTAAGGTTAGATAATAAAGATTTGAAAAACTTCTTTATTCCACTATCAGCCAGAGTGTCCTAGAGACGTACACTGAAGCCCAATTCCTCAAGGCTAGTTGTGTGGGTATTTGTTGCTTTTTCTGTTGTTTGTAATTTCGTCCACAAGTTGGACATGGTAGTTGGAATTTCCATTTGTTTGGGCCAACTAGAATCAAAACCACCCTTGTAAAAGATATGCTATTCGCGGAAGACGCAGCGGTAGTGACACACTCACAAGAGAAGCTTCAGTCACTAATGTCCCACTTCTCTCAGGCCTGTAAAGAATGTGGCCTAATCTTTAGCACGAAGAAAATTAATGTTATGGGACCACCTGCTACAGCACCACCCTCCATTCTTATTGACAATAACAAGCTGGATGCCTTAAAAGAATTCTGCTATCTTGGATCTACAATTTAAGATGACCTGTCTCTAGAGGAGGAGATGAAAAAAAAACTCACAGGGAAGGCCGCATTGACCTTTTCTAGACTACGACCAAAAGTTACGGAAAACCAGAAGCTCACTACAGCGACCATAATGGAGGTCTACAAGGATTGTGCTCCGAGCACGCTACTGTATGGAAGTGAGTCGTGGACTGCCTATGTCCAGCAAGAGAGAAAACTAAACTCATTCCAATTGCGCTGCCTCCGAAGGATCTTGAAAATCACATGACAAGAGAGAGAGAGAGTGTGTGTGTGCAATACTGAGATCCTTACGCAAATGGGGTCTCCCGGCACCTAACAATCCTCAGACAATGCCGCCTGCGCTGGCTCGGACATGTTCGCCGGATGGAGGGCAATTGCATCCCGAAAATCATTCTCTACGGGAAACTCGCGTCTGGATCAAGAACCCCGCCCCCCTCCGTTACCTGGATGTAATAAAAAGGGACCTTAAAACATTGAACATTGGTACAGACCATTGAGAAGACCGAATAGTTGGAGAGAGAGGGTGACCAAGAAAGCTATGGACAGTGAAGAAACATGGGCCTCAGCTCTGGAAGAAAAGCGTGCCATAACGAAAAATGTCCGGCCCCTCTACCACAAAAGCGAAAGCCACCTATGTGTGGACGGAAGTGTCTCTCCAAAATAAGGCTCCACACACTCCACAGTCACATAAAAAAAGTGTTCGTGAATCGTGATGAACCATAGTCGTTCTACGACTGAAGGAAGCCAACGATAAAAGATCAAATTCTATTGGCCTAAACAATTGATAATTTGTATGACTACAATAGTTTACCTCAGCATTACTATTTTATCAATAACAAAATAACAATATTGTCGCAAACACCAACATTCCCAAAACATACTCAAACATACACACGATCAGTGCCTTATGAATTATGCATTAGGCTTCTATGTACTTCTCGGTGACGACAAGTGGTCTTGAAACATCCTGACTAAAAGTGGCATAAAACTGGCATTAAGTTAAGGAGTTTTTAAATCTTTCTGATCTAGCCGTAATGGATAGGAGACGAACACTTCGACCAGATCTGAGGTGGCCTAAATGTGGTTTAATGGGTGGAATTAGTCTGTAAGATTTTGTTGTGTTTTAAAAAAGACATCTTTCATGAAAAAGTTCTTCAAGAGATGGTAGCCGTGTTCTAGTGATATAATATAGTTGTTGTTTTTTTTAATCGGATAAATAGTCTATGCAATTGAACTTAGGGAGATCATATTAAAAAAAAGGGGGGGGGGGGGAAAATAGAAGATAACAAACGTCACCAACGTTTGTTATCCTATAGATTCAATGGATGATGCATGCACCAAGTCCAGCTGCAGCCACTCCTGTATTAAGACTCCTTTAAATGCTGAGAAGCCTTACAAATGTTTGTGTCCCGATGAGTCTACCCACATCTTAGCCAGCAACAATGCTACGTGTGCCAGTAAGTTATGCCCCTTTATAGTTACATCATAGATATAAAAAAATATAGACTGGAAAAAGGAAATAACTTTATGTAACTTGTAAACATGTACATCTATTGTATTCGGATTTCCGAATCATGAAAAATTTTAAAAATTCATGATCTTCAGACTTGGAGATTAAAAAAATAAAGTACACACAAATGCAATTTACAAAATTTACGCATACAAAACTCTCTTATTGGCCAGTCACATGATTTGTCAATGAGCATGTCGCACACACATAACTGATAAAGGAACTCATTTATTTTAAAGATTCAACTTCACCAAGTGATTTATATTAGTTTCTAGATCTAATATATTTCTACAATATTATTATTAATATTAGACCCCCAGCCACTCTAGATCTAGATTCTAGATCTATATCGACATGAATTATATAGATCTATCTAGACCTAAAGATTTACTTATTTTTTCGTTAGCTATTTTATCGGGTCGGGCAGGGTATGACTAGATCTATAATTTATGTCAATATTAAGATGACTAAGATAGTATCATAGTAAGATTATGAACCAGGAAAGATTGAGTTTGAGAGACGACCGAAGGCGAAGGGCTGAGCCTGACCAGCCCCCAAATTGCACCACAAGGCTGCTGCACTGAAAAGAAGGCCAGTGAAGGCAGCTATCCAGGTGTTGAATACATACACTATACACTTATCTTATTCTTGGTAATTCTTGATTACTTGCATAGATCTGGTAATTTTGGGATATTTCATCGACATAGCCGTAGTCCACCATTGTGACCATATAAATAAAATCTATGGCCACCGTCAGTCGCGAAGCGACTATGGATCATCTCATTTCCATGAGATGAATGCCTGGGCATAAGCTGTGGTCGGAACGATGTCATAATGATAAGACATAAGTATAAGTGATCTACTTATCTACTTTCACATTAACTACAGAAAATCTGAAACTGAAATCAGATAAAAAATTCACTATAATTGGACCAAAGATTTGTAATATCTTCAACCCCCTAGTGTTTCTCAGCTTTAATAATAAAACATTTTTTAAATAATAACTTTAGAAAAGAAGTTTTAATATAAAAGTTGTGTTTCAGGGCCTGGCAATTTCCTTCTGGTGGCTGATTTAAATACTTTGAAGTTGGTCTCTCTTGATGACTTTACTGAGACTGGACCACGAACAGTTCTGTATGACAACATAGACTCTAACATTGCAGCTTTGATTTATGATGACGTTACAGACACCATTTATTGGAGTGATTTGACCAGGTCAGTAGTATATGTAGACCTTAGGCTGATTTGACTGATATCTCCAAATCAAGCCCCTCTCCAATCAGGAGCCCTGCAATTTACATTTTACATATATATCTATATATAATATATATTATCAGTGATGTCACTCTTGTCACTGGTTTTTAAAGATGTAGATCTAGGACTTAAAGAATTAACATATTTAATGTATCATATGATTGACATGATTTTAAATAACCCCTGGTGCCTATTGCACTATTGCATTTAAGTTACTTCCTATGCACTTTGTGTAATAAATGCTGATATAATCATCTAATTAATAGTTGATATTGTAAACAAAAAAAGTAGAAGAGGGAACTCGCAAGCAAAATTTTATGGCAGAAATTCACATGAGTAAACTTCAAAGCAAGATAAATAAACTTTAACTTATATACTTAAAACCCTTTTGTAAGAATTCTCCATTCAACGTATAACACTTATTACAATATATGGACACTAGTCTTTTAATCATTTTCATCATCATCACTTCACCATCCCTTCACCTAACCCTCCAAGATACACTAAACTCTTCATCCACCACAACAACTCAGGAGTCATCCAACAAGATAGGGACACAGCTTATAGGAAAATAATGTTCAAATGAGGGAACAAATATCTTAGCTGGTGTATATTGGCAAAAGAAATATGAGGATGTTAGAAAATAGTTGATGATGATGTCTATGGTAAAAAAACTAAATTAAGAGATGATGTTTCTGTCAATAAATAAATATATAGATTATTGCTTTTATATAGCGATACTTTCATGCATATAGCAAGCTCAGAGCGCAGTGGCCCAATCTCAGTTGTGGACCAGTGTGGGAGAAGGGTTTCAGGGGCTCAGTAAACACAACTCTGCTGGAACCTCAAGCCCCCTTCATAGGTAGCCAAGTTCAAATGTAAGGTACCCATTAGAGCTGGGTGGACTCAGAGGCGCCCAAGGATCCCGAAATAAAAATCCCAGTCTTCACCAGGATTTGAACCCCGGACCCCCGATTCAGAAGCCAAGCGCTTTACCGCTCAGCCACCACGCCTCTTTCCCACTATAAAGCCAATTTACATATTATAAGTATCAGCTTGAACATTACATTTACTCTTATTTTAGTTTTTTATAGACTTGATTAGCTAATTGACGTATGAAGAACACAATTTTTTTTTTCCCTTATATAGACAATCCATTTATGCATCTCCGTTTCTGGACTTTGAGCCACGTCTTGTCTACCAGGCAAATTATTTCATTGATGGAATTGTTGTGGATGACAAACAACGTTTATTTTGGACTGGATACACCCGCAATGGTTCAGGAATAATAGCTCGGCTTAACTTGCAGAGGGTAGGCAGCTCATATCATGTGATAAAAACAGGCTTGAACAACCCTAGAGCTATACATCTTCTGTCAGACAAAAAGTAAGTCATGTAAAGAAATAATTAACAATAGACATTCTGAATTTTTTATTAGAAGCTTTTATTTTAGTATCTGATTTTCATGTTTTTAAAAAGTAAAATATTTTTAAATCTCTTACTTTTTTGTACTTAATTTGATCAAATTGAAAAGACAAAAAGTAACTAATGTAAATAAAAAAAAATAACAATAGATATTCTGAATTCTTATTAGAAGAATTTATTTCAGTAGGCCTATTTGATATGTATGTTTTTAAAAAGTAAAATATTTTTAAATCTCTTACTTTTTCTTTTTGATCAAATAAAAAATCTTTCAGTTTTTTTTAAATCGATGTTTTGAAATGTATAATTATATTAATAGTATTTTTAAGTTGCAATGTCTGAATTATAAGATTTTACAGATTCCTAACATATTATGGATTTCATTTTACTATCTTTTTAACATTTGCATGTAAATTTGAAAATTACTGTTGATTATTTTTAATTTTGTACAGACTCATTTTCTGGACTGAATATGGTGGTAACCATGGTCCAGCTTGTGTTCAGAGGGCCAGGAGCAATGGAAAAAATCCAAAAATGCTAAAAGCAAGAGGTTTGTTTTGGCCTAATGGATTGGCCACTCACCAGCAGAGACTTTATGTGGCTGATGGGTCGGGAAAACTTTTCTCAATGGACTTTGAAGGTTAGAATTTCATATCTGGAATCAGTCTGCTTTGTAAAACGCAATAGCTTTATAGTTTAATTACTCTATAAAGTCATTTTCATGTGAAAGTATATGAATCTACTATGATTATGTAACAGGTGAGAATCAAGAAGAAGTTTCATTCCTTACTGGTCAAGCTCTACATTTGTTTGGCATCGTTGTCATGGACACAGTGCTCTTCTACTCAGATTGGCTCACTAACAGTGTCTTCATGGTCGATAAAATCACAGGCAAAATAGAACCAATCGTGACTCATCTGTCTCGGCCAACTAGTATAGCAGTATATCATCCTACCAATTTAACTGGTAATCTTTTTTACGAAGCTTAGATCAACTCACTTTGTCTTGTAAAAATTTTAAGACTTATTTATTCCACACTCATTCTTGGCAAGTTTAAAAATTTGCACAATTACTCATTGGGGAAGACAAAATTCAACATTAAAAAATTAAACAATCATTCAATTAATTACTGTTTATTATTTATTTTGTTTGTTGATACCAACAAAGGAAATTAACTTTTAACAGATATGGCTAAATTTGTGGGATTTTGTCATATTTTTGGATTAAGTCGAAACTAACCTAACAAAATAGGCATCAATTGAAAAATCAATCAATTAGCCAATTATTTTATGGGTTATTAATTATTTTGTAAATATAAAAGGGAAACACCTCCTACATTATTGAGGTTTAGATACCAGTGTGATCTTCTTCTTAGTTAGATAAGCTTTTTTTTTTCATAATAAGTATATTTTGGTGGTTTCCTCTTTGGTGAATTAAATTTGTTAAGAACTATTATAAAATATGTGACTTCTTATTTATACATACTAGTAAGGATTAGTGACATGGAGATTTATATCTAATTAATTGAGTTTCTAATTAATAGTAAGAGCTATTTAAGGCTGAGACAGCAAGATATTCATTTCATTTAAAAGATTATTAAACTTCGCTTTTGAAAAGAAAAGCTGTCATATAACTCAGAAAATGTTATTTAAATAAAGGACTGTAAATCACAAAAGACTATACATGATTCAATATGTATAACTTATTAACAAAGTAGTTTCAGACAATATTGCTTGAACAATAATTGAATTGCTTTTCTGTTTTGGATTTAGTTTTCAACCAGTGCAACACAGAGGGTAAGATTTGTACTGGTGGGTGTGTATCTGTGCCAAGGACATTCCATTGCACTTGTCCTGTTGGTTCCAAGTTAGCTGCCGATGGTTTCAGCTGCATCACAAGTAAGAAAGTCATACATTTGAGAGTAAAATATGATTTGTTGTCTTATCCATGTCAATCAACATTCCACTAAGAAAAAAAAAAGGTTTTCGTCATGTCCAGAAATGCTTTTTCTTGCAAATCTTATTTAGTATTTGAGGAGGTGTGGTTGCTGAGTGATAAAACGCTTACCTTCTGAATTAATTTGGGGATTCTTAGGGCACCTCTGAGTCAACCATTTCTAAACTGACTTAGTTTGGAAAAGTTTAGCCGGCTGGTTATTGTGCTGGCCACATGATACCATCATTAACCGTTGGCCACAGAAACAGATGACCTTCACACCATCTGCCCCATAGATCTTTTGCTCATAACTCAGACACACAGTCTGTCAGATATTTAAATTATAAAAAGATTGTGATCCTAATACTCATTACCGCAAATGTTGTTTGAAATTTATCTGCTCACAAAAGAAAAATAATAATTGTAACAAAACATTGCTATAACAGTTTCTGCAAGGGAAAAAAAATCATTTTGAATATGATTATTTTCTACCAATATTTGAGATATAAAGGAAAATTAAAAATAAAACAGCAACTGTTTTTCTTAGCTGAGAAAGTGTATTTTTTAGAATGCAAATAAAAGTAAGTTGTAAAATGATATTCTCTTTTGAACAACATCTCTCCTTAGTTTTTTTTACTCCTTTGAAATACCCTTACAATTATTCATGTAGATGTTAAGTACTTTTAAAAATATGTCAGTATTTCATTACATTAACTTATTTCTCATTCAATATAATTTTTTATTTTAAATGTCTCAGTGGCCAGCCCATGGGAGGTTACTCAAGATTCAAAGTGTCAAAGTCAGTGTCATGAAAATGCTTATTGTGCACAGTTAGTTCCCTTGCTAAAGTTTGACTGTGTATGTAAAGCTGGCTATGAGGGAAATGGTGTCATCTGCTCTGGTAAATTCTTATTTTAAATTTCTTTCCCCTTTTCACTGATGTTTTATTTATCAGTTTTATCAAATTAGTCTCCCTTCTCTGGTCAAATTTTTTACCTTTGTCACAAAAATCTACTATTATCTTTGACATGTCTATCGGTAGAGGAGATTGCAACAAATGGGATTCTGAAATTGTAGGCCTACTCTTTTGAGATAAGATCATTTTATTGATCCAATCAAATGGAAATTCAGTTTGACTACAATGGACAGCCTCAGCGTAACTACTGTACAAAAACAATATAGATGAAAAATTCGAACAACATTCACTCACGAAACACATACACATTCACAACCAGCGCTTTATGAGTTTGACTTCTGTGTACTTCTCGATGATTCTAGCTGATCTTGTAACACGCTGTTTTTTAAAATTAATTTGCATATTGGATGCACCTGCATATAGATTTAAAATCCTGTTTTAACATAAGGTGAAAAGCCAGGTTGCTTATGTTAATAGTATCATGGGATGTAGTTTATCTTAAGTCATTGTTGATGTTTTTTAATTCATATCAACAATAAGTACAAGGTTTTAGTTTTAATAGTAAAAAATGAAATCCTCTTAGCCTAATTATTATTTCATTGCATCCACTTTTTGTTTCACTTCCCTTGGGTGGCCAAGATAAAAGAGGCCTGGTATGATTACATGAGTACAAGTACTTACAGAAATGTAAATTATAATATTTTATGATTTTTATTTAAAAATAGTTAAAAGATTGAATTTTTAAAATAAAAACATAAAATATATACTCTCTAATCACTTCTATTTGGTTATTAATGTCAATATAATCCAAATCACATCAAGACACCTGGACTATTTTATCTTGGCCAAGTTGTATATGTTTATGTACACTACACTTGACATACAAACACACCTTTTGTCCTGAATTACTTAGGCAGACCCTACTTCCACTACAGCCCAACATAACCAACACCCTGTATGGCAGTGCTGAACAACTGAAGAAAACAGCACACTTTTTTTCCTTGGCACAGTCTGCAAAAGAGCTCAGCAGCAATAAAGCTGGCTAGAAGAAGAAGAAGGAAATGTAGCAGATGTCTAAAATGATTTACAAACAAGTCCACAAAATTCTCTCTTCTCTTCTTCTGTTAATAGGAGTCTGTGTGAACACTCGTAAAATCTACATGTGTGTCTGTGTAAATGAAATTTGACTAATCCATAGGATTCTACTAATTTACAGGAATCATGGGTTAGACAGATTTCCAAACCAGTGGCTTATGTGATATTTACATTTGTTTTTATTTCATGAGCAAATCTTGGAACCTGATCAGCCACATAGGAGGGAAAACTCTGATTTGACCGTTACAATTTTTCCTAATATTATCTTCTGAAATGTTATTTTTTGTATCTATCTTTCATTAGTGATTGAGCAAAGTCATTGCTCTTACAGGAAATCATCAGCTTCCTAAAGGAAGAATGGTCTTTTTAAAAAATAAAACTTTTTTGTTTCTTACTTGTTTCTTTAATGCCATATGATTTTTCTTCACTTCCTTTTATACATTCTCTTTATGAAACTGTGTGTCCTCCATTGCTTTGCCCTTTGTTTTCATTCCAACACTTTGACATTTTCACTGAGCTGTCATTTAATGTATTCCACTTTTCAATCCCTTTGTTTTGCGCTAGAATGTGGAGAAGATTATTTCAAGCCTCTGCTCGGAAATGACACATGCTATCCTTGTCCACTGAACTCTACCACACGTGGAAGTGTCACAGCCACTCAGTGTCAGTGCAACAACCCACAGTTCACCCAAGTCAACCACATCTGTACTGGTAAGTAAATACAAACTGAAAAATGATTGCTAGCCTTCAAATAGGATGCATTCTATTTATTCAAGAATTTTCATTTCTTCAGAGACTGACTGTGTGCAGTATTTGACTGCTGACATACTAATACAGTTTTGCTAGTACACTTTTAGAGCATCAAGAATTTAAAAAATCTGTTTCTTAATATCTAATCAGTATGTCATTAAGAAGTGGATATCACCCACTAAAAGTATGAATAAAATTGCTCAGAAGAATTTGTTTTGTTAACAAAATTCTGAAGAAAACTATAAAAAAAAAGATTGAGTACAAACATAATGACAAAACAAAGTTTTGTATTTAAACTGTGTCTGCCTGGTTTTGTAGAGTTAATAAGAAACAATAATAATTCTAATTTATATTACAAGTTCCTTTTCATGCGTATAATCGTTTCTTTGTTGTTTTTTTGTACTATTTACCAGGGCTGGATTTAAGTAAGCGTAGGCTCTACCAACCATAAGATTTATAGTATTGTCAGTAAAAATTTGAAGAAAAAAAAAATTAAGTTTCTGAAATTCTGATACTTTTTGAACCACTTTTGTGGGGGCTTCCCTCTTGTGATGGCACCCAGGATAGTAGCTCCACCTGCCATCCCTTAAATCTCCGGCCCTGCTAGTTACGAAATCACACTTAATGATTCATCTTATTTTAGATGCACAAACAACAGCCAGTCTCACCACTGTACAAACAACCACCAGGTCTTTTGACATTATTACCGACCAGAATTATGAGGTCATCTCCACAGAGGTTGCTTTACCAAGCTCAGAGCCTAGAGGAACATTAAGTAAGTAAAGAAGTAGGATTAAATAATGTCTTTTGTTATTGTTTGTTAAATTAAATCTTTACTTTATAATTGTTTGTTGTTAATTAAAGCCCACTTATTTATTTGTTGTCTCTATGTAGGCCAGCCCTATTTTGACCAGTGTCCTCATGGGGAGCTAATCAAGAAAATGATTCCAGAGACAACCAATCAAGTCTGGGTTCCCATCAACTGGACGGCAAGAGATGGCTTTGGCAAAGAGCTGTTAATGAGATCCAATTTAAATATTTCAGACAACAAAATCTTTATTCCTTGGATGGCCAATGGCAATGGAAAGCAGCACACAGTTGTATTCGAAGCAAAGGATAGCTGGGGTCAAATAGCTACATGTCAATTTCAAGTTTTAATTGAAGGTACATGTTACTTTCTTTATATTGCTTCAAATTTAAATTTTTCATTTCATTTTTTTTTTAAGTTCATATTTTTTTTTAACATTTTTAAGCTTAATATATGCCTTATATACAGTTATTAGATGTTTAAAATTTTCTTTTGCTAACAGTATTTTCTGTAATTTTCAAAGTTTTGAATCAGTCTTATTTCATATATATATAACATAATTGTTTTACTGTGCATATTATTTGAGTATTTGAAAATGTACCACACGTTCTATAAACCATTTGCTGTCAAAATAATGTGTGGTCTATTATATCATTAAGGTATTGTCTATTTATATTATCATCACTCTATCATTGTTTATTGTTTAGAAAATATGCTACCATATTGTTTTTTTGTGTTCAGATCATGTGCCGCCAAGATTCACCAGCTGTCCTGACAACATTGTCAAGAAGACATCAGGAAAAAGTGAGCCCATCAACTGGGTCCCACCTGTGGCAGTGGACAATGCCCACGATCCAATTGTAAGCAGCTCACATGAGCCCAAGAGTGAGTTCCTGAATGGCACAACAAGAGTTGTGTATACAGCCAAAGACTGGCAGAACAACTCGGCCAACTGTACATTCAATGTCACTTTAATTTATGGTAAATAGAATTTTTGTTTTGATTTGCAAAGTCTTTCAGAAAATTTGAATGAAACATCAAATGCAAATACATTCAGGAACCTAATTATAAAGTTAGATTTATGTACTCTCTGTAAACATTTAACCCACTTAAAGTAGTGAAAGTAGCAAAAAAAGTTAAAATCCTTTGATTCAAAGTTTCAAACAAGATGTATGTTTGAGTTTTTCCTTTAGATTTTTGAAGTGCTCATAGCTTTATATTTCAGTTTGGGGTGGGGATTGAACCCCAAGAACCACCCCCCTCCTCTTCATTGAAGTCCATGTAGTAGGGGAAGGATTTTTTGTGGTGGCCTTTACCTTCTTCAAGCTTAATATGAATAGATCTAAGAGTATGTCATATTTGTACAGAAAGAGTACTGGAATATTTAATCTCATTTTCCTTATTTACAACTGTTTAAAATGCATATTCTGCTGAAAAAGTATATTTTTGAAATGTGACCTCATATAATGCTGAGGTATATAATGTGTGTGTTACACATGTGTGATATAATATAATCAGAAATCTTGAAATTATCTCTTTGATCAAACCAGGGCATCTCATGCCACTACATTTGCAAACTTTAGTGGGTTAGGATTAGTCAAGCTGTCGATCACATTTCTTATCTCCCCAAATGTTTGCTTAATCTGGTGTGGCAACTGACCAATTCAATCATCAACTTCGCTATTTCTTGTGTTTCTTTGTCTAGCACCCCTCACTTAGATATCAAGGTTTAGGAGTGTCAATTTGGTTTGTAAATCATCATCCTGTCTCTCCACCAGGCAAGAATCTAAACCCTGTCTTCCTCTCATTATGGTACATTCTTTTTCATGACAAGAAATCAGCCTTTTGTTTTTTCTTAAATGGATACTTATTTCTTATCATTTTACTTTCTTTGGACTCAGCGGTGAGTAGAGGGGGTTTTAAATTCCTTTTATGTATTCTGTAGCATCAGAATATAGTAAATCAGGCCCAATTTTATTTGTTGTGCGCTAATATGTCAGCACCAGTTTGTCCATACTATTTTGTTGTGCACCGAGAACACACCAGAAGTAGGAAAAGTGCTGAAAATGCAGAATATCTGGTGATTACAAATACCTAAACCATGGCCGTGGATGTGAATCAAGGATTGGCCTTTATTTTCACACAAGAAGTTTCAAAAGGAAAAGATTATCTCCTGATACATAAAATGCCACAGAGAAAAATAATTCAACTTTACTTCTCCCTATGAGAACCAGAATTTTACCTTTCTTTAGAAAAAACATTAAAAGATAATAAAATAGTAAGTCACATCATGTTCTACACATTTTAATTTGTTTTCAATTTGTTGTTTTGTTAGATATTTTCTTTCAAGAATAAAAAAAAATATTTTTCTCTTCCAACAGAGCAGCCTTGTGATTTGCCAGAAATAAAAAATGGAGTTATTAATTGTGCAGGCCTCAATGCTGACAGCTGTGACATTTTATGCAAAGATAATTTCATCCTGAATCCACTAGTTATATTTCCACAGTCTTTTAGCTGTTCCACAGATCAAGATCAAGATGTTCAAGAACTCATCAGAATCTCTAAAAGACAAGAGCCTTGCCTTAGTGAGTTGAACACTGAAAAGAACTTTCTTCTGTAATTTGTTTTATAAAACTAGATAAATATTTATTCAGAAATTAAAATGATTGACTTATCTTTTCTCTTCAGAGCATAGGAGACCTACTACTGCTTATCAAGAATTCAGTTTAACATTCAGCGGGAAATGTCTTCCTAATAGCACCAGTATAAAAGAAATACTCAAAGAAAAAGTATGTTACCTAGATATTATTGCTTTAAATATACTTGATATATATTTTTAATACTACAATTCTTTCTTATTATTGTAAAAAAAAATCTATTTTGAAATCATTTTTTCAGTTTCTTAAACAAATATTCCAAAATCACAGCATTATTTCAAATGATTGAAGCAATTTTTTAAAGATGATTTGTTTTTTTTTTAATTTTTTAAAAAATGTTATAAAATAGGCTAGTTTCAATTAATCCTATGTGTAATCTATTAAGGTCTTAGATTTTTTGAGGCATTAAAACAAAACTATTTCATATTACAATTAGCACATTATATTCTATCTGTGTGACAAATAATGGGTTAAATACTTTTTGACATAATACTTTGACAAAATTAAAGTTGTAAAACAATTAACATTTAAAGATCAAATAATGTAGAAAAAAAAATGCTGTTGTGTGTAATTCAGAACTCATTTTATTATTATTTTTAATATTAATTTCTTTCTTTTTTTTTTTTTTAAAGTTGTTTTGGATAGTTTACTTTGTTGTCTCCCCAGATTATCGATAAGTTAGATGATAAAAGAATCTGTAGAGGAGCCAAGTGCACACACAGCCCTATTAAGATTATGTGTCCAAATGCCCTCAAAATCAAGAGATTTGCAGAACAAAAGTTCAACATGACTTGGAATGTCACTCTGGAGCATGACCCCCAGTCTCATGAATATTCGTAAGTTATTTGACCTGTAACACAATGTTGTATTTCTCCTTTGTGTGTCCCTATTATATTTTGTTTCTTGTGTTCACTCACTATACCTCATTGCTATTCATGGCTAAATTATTCCTTCACAGTGATGGTTTCAGTCCTGGCCGAGTGAAGGGAATCCTTACAGACATGAAACTGGAACTCAGAAAGTTGGCTGCTCACCTGACCTTTTTCTTTGATATAGAAACCTACGCATCTATTCCCAGCAGTGTCAGTACTAAAGAGTTTCAGTGGTTGTGTCTGCCTGGAGAAATGAAAATTAATGATGGATGCGGTAAAAATTCATGTTTCATTTTTAACTAGTCTAATTCAATTATTGTTTACTTGTAGACACGTGTTTCAGTTTTGAAAATGATGTACATGACTTCTTTAGGGTCCTTGCATTTTGACATTCATCATTATGACCTGGGATTAATGACTTAATATTTAATGTAAAAATAAATGTGGGACACTCATTTAAGTGGGGGGGGGGAGGCAGTGTGATTTTCAAATTCGGACCACCCCTTCCCTAGCTACGCCACTGGATGGTTCACATTTATTAAATGCAATTGAAAGACAGCTGTAACAACTACTTGACATCTGTTTGGGAATATTTTTTAAATTTTCTTTTTTATAGTGCATCTTTCATGTTAGAGAGTGCTCAATAGTCTTATCTCTTTTATGAACTTATGGGGGAAGAAGATTTCTGTACTGCCATTTATGCACTCAGCAAACACAACTTTCCCTCAGGTAAATCACAATTTAAAATTCCTGGCCAAGTGGTTTAGGCCACCCTGGCACACATCCCAAATGTACTTGTCTGATTCTTCTGCTGTTTTACAACAGCATCCATCATCAAACTGTCTTCGTTGAAAGACTTACTTGATATGTCGGCTATATCATTTATAATAAAGTTGTTTTTCTTTTTTTTTTTTCTGTATGTGTATATTTTGCATCTATCATACAACCATGAGCATCAGGTGTATTACATTGTTGAGCCAACATGTCTATTTCTAATATTTGCTTGTATTTAACAAAAAAAAAAAGAATGCTTTGTAACTATTATATGAATTGTACCATGACTTTTCAGTGCCTTGTCCTCCTGGATCCTATATGAATGAGACAGAGGAAGAGTGCATGCTTTGTGCTGAAGGATTTTACCAGAATACATCTATGAGTACCAAATGTATTTCCTGTCCAGCAGGGATAACTCTAGAACTAGGGGCCATCAGTCAGGCTGAATGTAAGATGCATATCTTCACTATCTGTACTTTACCTGTTACCTATCCCTTAGTCTGGTGGACCGTTGGGGCACCAAGCAAGACTTTTAGACCTTCTTTCTCCATTCCTCTCTATCCTTTACCCTGTTTAAAACCTCTTTCAATGGTAGGCCCGTCCATTTTTTTATGTTGTCTTCCCACCGCTTTCTGTCTGCCTCTTCTTCTTTTTCCTGGTACTGTTCCCTGGAGGAAGGTCTTTGCGAGTCCCGAAGATCTTGTTATATGGCCATACATCTGTACTTTAACCCATGGAGAACAGAATCTGTTTTATTTTAGGATTAGCTGGAAGTGTTTTGCTATAGGACCTTCGAGATTCAGTATTAAATATTATTATGTATGCAGGGCTGTATGATGTGCGATGTTGATGGTGTTAAAACTCAACCTTTTTTTTTGAACCTGATGGTTATAACTTTATGATATTTTCCTTTTCTCATCTTATGACACCTTTTACCGGCTGTAGATATTTGAAAGAAATATTTGCTTGTCAGTTCATAATTTCTCTGAAGAAACAATTTTTTCGTATGAAAATTTTCTTTTTTTCAAACCTCTTTCTGTAGTTTTAAACATTTCTATTAAACTGATTATTGGTATGTTATTGTTATAGTAAATAGAGAGCTATAATCTCTTATAAAGTTAAGTTCTTTAATTAATTTCATTTACACCAATAGCCCCCTGTGCAAATCTAGATTTTGATTTTCTATTAGTCTTGCATAAAACTTTATTTAAATAATTTTAAATATATTATCATCCATTGACTGTTTTTTACTTAAATATACACTGTATATAATAGATTAAAAACTACTAGATCTAGTGGTGTATTTTTTAAATATACACCAATGATCTCTTAGGCATTGTACCAGTTTAACAAAGATTTCTCATTTCTGCTAACATAACAAAAAAACACTCAAGACATTCTCTCTAGTTAATTAGTTAATTTTACAGTAAATGTTTATTTTTTTTAATCTTTATAGACAAAAAGCCTAAATTGCTATGACTATAGACTAAGAAATATTATTATTAATAAACTAACTAGGTAGTTTTTGTTTTATTGTTTTTAGTTGAATAATGATGTATTTAAGAACAAAAAAAAAGCTCATTTGAAGTAAATTGGTTGATCTGAAAATATTGAAACTTGTTCTTTCAGGTGTAACATTCCCAGCTATGAATGAAATGAGTAAGTTTCTCATCATAACTTCCTGTTCTTCAGCTTTCATATTCCTCTGCATGGCACTCTTCTTTTACTTCTGGTACAACCACCATCAACGCAAGAAGTCTGTGGATACCAAAGCCGTCGACAATGGCGGGCGCTACCTGACCTCCAATGTGTATGGTCACACACCTGTCCCCACTGAGAAATGCCCTGACTACATCAGAACTTCCAACCGTGACTTTATTTTGGGCTCTCATGACTACGAGGACATTGACGGTCACCACAGGTCTACATTTGAAACATTTTCGCGGCGGCCACCTGGATGCGGGGACTCCCTCAGCTCTTTTAAAACTCACACCGATATGACCTTCCTGCCCACTGGATCGCCAAACTCGAGTTCAATCCGCACTTCTGATGACGCAATGATGCCAGGCTCACCTCGAGAGAGTGCCAAGTCATTTAATTTGTTTGCTGATGGAGGCCTTCAATACACTATCTCTCCTCATGGAACTATGGAATCTTTCAAGGGGTCTCCTCCCCCTTCACCATATAGGAGTCTTCATTTAGTAGCTAATGGGCCGATACCTAGGGGATCATCTGAATCGCCCACACAGAGCCATACACTAATTTCACTTCTTGGAGATGAGAGCCCCTATACTAGCCGGCTCATTCGGGAAAGACTTATTGATCCAAACAGCCCTTACAGAATCATCTCACAGGAACGCAGAAATGGAAGTGAAAGTCCGTATAAGGTTAACAGAAGACATGAGCCTGAAAGCCCTCACCATATGTTGTCTGTTGATATTGGTAGCCAGATGGATAGCCCATATCGATTGATCAATAAAGAGTCTCCATACAGAAGCCCAGCTTTTCAGCGAGAGCTAACACACTCTTTGAATAGAGGAAACCCAGAACATGGCATGAGAAACTATTCTCACCATTCTGACAATTCCTTAAAGTCAATGCCAGAGACATCAAACACCCAGCGTTACAAAGGGTATGATCGAGATGAGGCTAGTGCATTCATGCCTATTGGTGACTTCCTGTACAAGCGGCCACCATCACCCCTGTCTCCCCCAATATCCAGTAGAAAATCTAATGACTCTCTTCAAAGGTCGCCATCGACACCCAGGGCATCTCCAGGTATGTCTAGAAAGCGGCTAGACAATCCATACAAAACCCCACCTATGAATCAGCGTCGTAAAGGCAAACCAGATTTTGAAGTCTATGAATATGAGTAGGCTAGTGAACTGAAATAACTTATGCTGCAACTTTACGTCTGCTGAATTCAATACAAAGGAGAACTGATTAAAACCAGTAACCAATCATGAAACATTTTATAAAGTAAACAAATGTATTAAATCTATAAATAATCAGCATTATTATCTTTGATTCTTTAGTATGTCATGGGAATCATTCTATCTTTAGACACACATAATATGTAAGATGAATAATATGTATGTTTTAAAGTCAAATAAAAACTTATATGATCACATAATTTTTTATTGTTCTAGAAATATATTTAGCAGCTTACCATCTCAATTGTTTATTTTTGTCCTTATTCCATTTTTGTAAAAATGATCTAAATTTTTAACAAGTACATTTGAAACTTTATTCTGTGTTTTACAATGATTGCAGTCATTACAGTCTTGAATGAACTAATGGGGTCTCTTGTGTTTGCCAGATTTAACAACAAATGTGGTGATTAATCTGTGGGCACACAGCATCCTAATAAACTGCTGGCCTCATAATCATGTGTATTGAACTTCATTAGACCCACAGACCAGGCTGGCTGGTCGTACAATAAGTCCGCTTGACTCTTGTTTTGTCATCTCGATGGTCCCAGGTTCATATCCTGCCAGCTTCCCTCCCCTGTTATCCTTCAGGAGGTTTGGTCTAGGAAGTAGATTATCTTCAACTCTGAAGGAACAACTGAAACATGTAAAACATCTGAAGCAAATAATAAAACAAACCTTAAGGTCTCTTAATGTAAATTACCTTCATATTCCTTATAGACTTTGAGTCCCTATGGGTAAGTGAACTTACATTCAAAAGACAAATTGTGCATTATTATTTTTTTTGTAGATTTATATCCATGTAGTGAGTCAATCTACTTTGTCCATCCATTCCATGATCATAAACTGTTGTAAGATATTGATGGTGTCACAGAAACCTTTCATTGTACAATAGTTACTTGTGTGTGTATATATATGTTTCCACTAGTAGTGTAAATATGTACTTTACTTGCTTCAGTCTGCAAAGTATTCATGATTGACCTTAGGTAGATTGAAATTTTTCCTGTAACAGTCTGATTTCAATATGTAAAGAAGTCTAACCTTAGTTAGCTATTTGATGTCCACTGTCATTTAAAATATGTTTTTTTATAAAAGTTTTGCTATAAAGACTTGCTGGTTTAGTATAATCATGAATTTTAATTATTTTGTTTATGATAAGAATCGAGCTTAAAATTACTATTTGAACTATCAAGGCAATAATTGAAGGACAATTAAGTACCTTTGTAGCCTAGATGATTAATTGACATCCTGTACATAAATCATAAATTACTAAATGATTTCAATTAACCAATGGAGGTGAACAGTTAAGGTCTCATGTGCTGCAGGGATCTACAGGGTTTCAAATTTTGCTCTATTTCTCTTTGCTGTTTATTTTCCTTTGATATCAAAAGTGGCACATAATTTATGTGTGAGTTTGATGAGAGGGTGAGAAAAGATGCTAGCACAAAAGCTAGAGAAGACTTTTCATCAGTTAAGGCAAAATGCTTGTCATGGAAAGGGTCTTTTGTGACTTTGAACTTTATTTTATAGATATGTAATATACCGCTGTGAAAAGACATTTCTTTGTTGTTAGAATAGTTTGTTTTTGAGTGTTACCACTTAGATATATGAACATTTTTTTATGTGTAGAAGATTTTTAGGGGGTTTAAGTTATTTTTTACATTTGCATCTTCTTTTTTTTCTTTAATATAAATAGTTTTATTTTTATTATGTTTTTGTTCATGTTAAGTTAACTGTTAAATTTAGAATAGGAATGTAAAGTTGTAGTTAGAAATTAACTAACCTGTGTGTGTTTATAAATACTTGTACCACAAATAAATCAGCTGGTAAAAGTCTCATAAATGGGCAGTAATTCAGGACACAAAACTTCCTTCATCGCTATCAATTATTGTATCCATCTCATTTCACTTGAAACTGTTGTGTTCTACCAGCTCATGAACCAGCAAAATTTCATTAACAATTTTTTATTAATTGTAGTACAATGGTGGATAGCTGCATGGTTCTGAGGTATGTACTCAGGACTGTCTTATCAATGCTCCTGGGTTTAAACTCTACCTACCCGTTGCCATCTGGCAGGATGTTTGGGCTCGGATGTAATAATTTTGAATTGTAAAGGAATTTCATAATCTCATACACTTTTGTTGTAATGAGCAGTGATTACATGAATTACCTTTTATCCTTTGTAAAGTAATGTTATTATAGTTTATATGTTTGTGCATACTTTTTTTTTTAAATTTTAAACTAACAGACTTTTTCTTGTGTGACATTAATTTGTCTACCTTTAGAGTAAATATCATTGTAGTCAAAGGTACAAAGAGTCTTTGGGAATAAATATCCAACCAAACAGTACTTACCCTGATTACATAGTGTGATAATACAGAATGCATTCCTCCCTCCTTGCCCCACTTCTCTGTCTTTATGACTTTTTCTCAAATATATCTTGAGTATTACAACCTATGAAATTCGATATTTCACTTGATAACAAAAAAAAGCAGTGTACAGATGGAAATACTGAATCAAGCAAAAGTAAACCCCTGCTCTTCATCTTGTTCTTGTACTCACACACTGACCCAACTGCCTGAGTTGTTTCAAGACAAGAAAATTGTAAATGTTTTTCTGTGACATCTCTAAGCTTCAATTGTATCTTTGTGTTTTCAGTATACACTATTTGAATGTGCTATTTCATTCTGCTCATTTGTGCATGTAAACATTAGCCTTAATTTCTTGTACTATGCAAAACATTGATTTCAATTCATGCTCCTCTTTTTTTTTTTTCATGCTATGAAACTAAAGTTTAAAAACTGTTCAGCAAAAGAAAAAAAATTTTCAGAGAGGAGCAACCTCCTCTATCTAATTTGAAAGAATGTGTACAAAGTTAACAGACTTTTCTTTTTAGCATTTCATATGTAGGCCTAAGATTTTTTAGCCACTATTATTTTATGTTCATTGTTGTCAGCTTTTGGTTAAGCAGTTGTTTTCCTATTTCCTTCCCCCCCCCTTCTATTTTTTTTTTAAATTTTAATTCTGATATTAAAAAAAAATCTAGGGTGTCAGCACAAAGCAGTACTATAAAGTCATGCTGATATTTTTAGATTATAAAAGTACTATCAAAGTGTACGAAAATATCATTGACAATTTGAAAGCATTCATCTGCATATATGATATTTAAATATTTATGTGTTTAATTTATTGTCTTTTGTGTTCCCAAATTATCATATCATTATTTTTTATATCTATTTATTTTCAACTTATTCTCTGAGTTAACATTTTTATGACTTAACTCAGCAATGGCATTTAGTGCAATGTACATCATATCATAACATGTATGTAATCCTAACATATTAAAGTCATTCAATTTAGTCTCTTTTTGTTTTGCCAGTTGTCTGTCTGTTTTCTGTGTTGTTAGTTTTTTTTAGTGATTTTATTTCAACCAAATTTATTTTTTTCATTATGGGAATTATATCTGCTGATAGATAATTAGGCCTTCAGTAAAGATGTCAGGAGTTTATATTTCGATAAATATGTAATTATAAACACGCAAATGGTCATGTGGTATGCACTCCAGACTGTTTTTACAATGGTAATGGGTTCGAACTCTGACCATTGCCACCTCCTGACATACAGCAGGAAGTTTGGGCGAGGATGTAACAGTACATACTTTTTGTTTTATTTCCAAGGAATTCATCTTCCTCCTATTCACATATACAGTTATACTGTTTGAAACGTTCTGTATGTCTTGGACAAATTTAGATTCATTTTGTTCATTTACAGATTAGAAGTTATGTCTTATGATTAGCACAAAAAAATAAATTTCATTTTATAATACTAGTTAAGAGTTTAATGCTTGGAATATTATACAGGCTTAAAGACAGCTAACCTAGTCCAACAATGTTGAAGTTGATCAGTGTGGTGTATATTCTGTGGTGGAAACATTTCTCACTTCTCCCACCCTTGCACTCTCCCTTCCTCTCTCTCTCTCTCTCTCTCTCTCTCTCTCTCTCTCTCTTACGGTTCAAGCTAATAATTAAAAGTTAGAAACGAGCTATAGAAAAAAAAGAATATCTAAGGGAAAGAACTGCTAATTACTGTCATTTATATTGAAAATGTCAGGGTCTAGCTCTCTTTCTGCTATATGAATCAAATTCAATTAATCAGTAGTATTTTATTAACTAATTGGTTAAATTTCAGATAGATTGGTGTATTGTCATCAACTATGAATAATTATGCAAAATTTTAACTTGATCCGAATCATAGAAAGTGGGAGAAAAAAAAAGGTAAGTTTATCTTATCTTATTATATGTTACAGATGTTACTTTAAAAAAGATTACATCATACACGTCATGCAATTAGTCATGCATATCTACCAATGACCTAAACTCTGCAAAGTCACTGGTTTTCCTTGCTAGCTCATGCAACTCATTTCATGATCTAATGGCACTAGGGAAGAAAGAGCTTTTGTAAAAAAATTGTCCTAGCATATGGGACGAGGAATGTACCCTTATCTTTGTGTCTTTCTGAGTATTTTATTAAATTTTGTTTTAGAATTTGAAGATTATGGTTCAGTGTTATATGTATAATTGCTACTTTACTTTTAAGTCTTCTCTCCTGAAGGCTTTCTAAATTTAGTAATTTTACTAAAGGTGTTACTCTAGTTAAATATGAATATTCGTTTCTTTGAATCTCACTGCTCTATTTTGTGTCTGTTCTAGTTTCTTTATGTTTTCTTGAGTTGATGGGTCCCAGACAGAGGATGCATGTTCTATCATTGGCCTAAGCAAGGTTAAATAACATTATAGTTTTATGATCTTATTTGATTTATAGAAATATAAAAGTAAGGGGATTTGATTCCATATATACATTCACATCTCTCATTAACTAGCGGTTATTCTCCTTACTTCGATATCAAACAAATAAGTAATCACCAATAATTAATTATCTAATTGGTTGATTTTTGTTTTTGATTGATTCATGTCTTGTCAGGTACAATGAAAAATCCAAGTTTAAACTTGATCCCAGAATGGGAAATGGAAGCAAAACATGTTCCAACTTTTTAACAGACAAAAGAGAGTAGATATAAGAATTGTAAAAATTCTTTTATTGAACTTATGAAAACATACTATCATAAAAAACAAACTATTCTATGACTCAAGGTTTGATATACAAGAAACTGGGTGAGTATCACATTCAGAAAATCAAGAAGACATTGTTGACATTAACAGAGGATTCACTCATCAAACACATTATACAGTCATTATAGTCATGATAGTCATTATCAAAGTCATTATAGCCATTCAAGTATAGAGTCAATGAATGTATTTAGTATAATGGGAAAATACAATCAAAATTAGGAATTGAATATGAATTGCTTTCCTATGAAATGTCTAACTTTTCCCATGTACTGGGAGTTTAATGATAACATTCCAATGCTAGGTATAATGGAAAATGAAACTTTGTTTTAATGTTGGTATTCATCAAGTTCTCACAAGCAGTCATTCTTTGTTGGACTATACATTAAAAAAAATTAAATTAGTATAGTACCAACCAGCCTTTTGATCCAACCATTTTTCTTGTGCTCTTGGAGATGTACCCATAATGCCTCATGTGAATCCGGTCTGCATTTTCTTCCTTCAAAGTTGATTAGTTTGAAACTAATAAATGCATCAATTTTTGCCCTAATTATTTACAAAAATGTATTTTATTAAAAAGAAATTTTTAAAACCATAAGCTTTACATTGCAGGCTGAGTTTTAAAAAAAACAACAATAAAAAACAATTTCATTATTGCATCAGCATCCATTCTTACAAACTGAAAGCATGCCATGTAAAACACTATTGGCCAATCCTCCTGAACTGTACCAGGGACATTCTTATCTTTTAGATCTTAAAATTCAGAAAAAGTCATGAACAAATACATTTTATTTTTTTTACACGACCTGTTTTTAAAGTAAAATATAGGCAAAAGTTTTATTTTTATGTTCAATGACTTGAAAAAAAAAAGAGATTATGACTTAATGTATAGGCCTTTGGTGTTATTGGAGGCTTCATTGAACAGTCAATGAAGAATTCCTTATAACTATAATCGTATATCTATAATTCGAATACGCTGAAAAAAACTTCTTTCCCACTTTCATTGTTTTTTTTTTGTCCTTAGCTAAGAAATCATTTGTAGTTTCTGGTAGCGACTAATCCGCTTACCCAAAGATAATGGTTGGCCTATTCGACTTTCTGACATCTTTGACAAATGGCTAGCTCATCCAGTTTATCTTGTCCAGCCAAATCTAGCACTTTAGGCCTAGACATTCTAGAAGTGTCTTCTCGGAATTCCGAGTTTTTCCTAGCCAGTAAGGTATGAGTTAATAGGTCTACTTAGGGGTAGAGAATCTGGTTCCAAAGTTAGGAAGACCGTATGTGCTGCTTGGATGCATACAGTGGCGTACCGAGAGGGGGGGCGGAGGGGCATCCGCCCCGGGCGCCGTAGAGTAAGGGGCGCCAAAATGGGTATTACACGCTCTATATAAACTAGGGGAGAGCACCCATGTAATGGCAGGAGAACTGTCCGGACTCCAACAAAGAATTGCCATTCGAAATCCTCAAGCATCGTTTGTTAATTGTAACAACCATAGCTTGAATTTAGCTGGATTACATGCTGCAAAACAGGATCCAGTTGTTGTTACATTTTTTGGTACAGTTGAGAAAATTTATGTTTTTTTCAGTTCTTCAACTGTTCGATGGGAGAAAATGAAAGAATTGCTTGGAATTACATTGAAGAGAGAATGTCCAACACGCTGGAGTGCAAGACAAGATGCGGTGAATGCAATCCACGAACAGTTTGATGGATTTTTACAGCTGTTAGAAAACCTGTATGAAGTTGGTAGGCTTACTCAAACTAGTGAGACTCAGAATGATGAATACAGTTTGTTTCAAAATGTGATGAATTTCAATTTCATCACTCTACTTGATTTCTGGCATGCAGTTTTGTCAAAAATTGACCGGATTCAAAAAAACGACTGCAAGATCCATCAATGAATTTCCATGACGCAGCACTGGATTTAGAAGGACTGCAGCAACGGCTAAGTAGCATTCGAGAAGATGTTTGCATCACTGCAGTCAATGCAGATAAAGTTCTGTGTGAAAAAATGGGAATTAGGATAGCAGGAAAAATTAAACGTCGAAAACAGATGACTGGTGAAAATGCTCGTGATGCAGGACTCGGTGCGATTGAAGAAATAACTCGCATTATGAAATCAGTTATTGATAGACTAATCCAGGAGATGACAACACGATTTGGTCGTCTGAAGACGTTAGATCAGGGGTCTCAAACTCATATCATCGTGTGGGCCGCAGTGGAAAGTAACAACCAGTCAGCGGGACGCACCATGAAAAAAGAATGTTTTTTCATTAAATTTTACGAACACTACTGTCACTGCTGTTAAATGCTAAAAGAAAGTTTTTTATAATTATTAATTACATTTAGTGAAGTTTATTACATGCAAATACAGTTTAGTTTACTAAAATAAGTGAACATTGTCTCTGTCACTAATAAAAAAGCAGAAACTTTAGTTCCCAAACTAAAAAACAACTATAATTGCTAGGCCTACTGCAGATGGACTCATTACGATGAACAATGCTATTTCCCGTCTTAGTTCAAAAAATCTCTGAAGCACTCTTCCACAAAAACTGTGGTTCGAGAGCAGTGAATTGCTGAAAGTGGTGTTCAAAATCTTTCAGTAGTCTGGAGAGGATGTCTACGTATTCTCTCAGGCGCTGTGGTTCAACCGTTATGCTCTGTAGAAAAGAGAAATGAGCAAGGTTTTCATCTGCCAGCTGAGTGGCCCACAAAGTCAGCTTGCATCTGAATCATTTGATGCGGTCAAACATCACGGTAATCAGCTGCTATGTGCCCTATAGTTGTGAATTGAGATGTTGCGTGATGTCAGTAAGAAAAGCAATATCCGACAAAAACATTGGGTCACTGAGCTGATGTATGTCTCTGTCTTTCATTACCATGAACAATGCTATTTCCCGTCTCAGTTAAAAAAAACTCTGCAGCACTCTTCCACGACTCAACCATCTGACTTCCGTATGATACAGCAACTCTCCGTATTCCGTTTCTAAATCAGCTAGAAATGACAGAGACACATCATTTACTGATTTGTGCAGTTGTAAATCACAGCTTATAGGTGGTCATTGTAAATTTTATCTATTTTTTTTTTTAATTCGCGGACGTGGACGCGGGCCGCACAAAATAGGTTCGCGGGCCACATGCGGCCCGCGTGTTTGAGAACCCTGCGTTAGATGAAAAGTTTGGATTTCTATTCGACATCAGCAAATTGTTTGCTTATGATACCTCTGATGAATTTCAACAGCACTGTGTTACGCTGGCTGACTTTTATAAAACTGATATCGATGGAACTGAACTGTTCGTAGAAATCAGTGACTGCAGTATGTTGCTGAAAACCCGGCCAGATGCTACCCCAAGTAGCCCATTAGAATTACTTTCATTTAGTATTTCATATGGCAATGACATATTTCCAAACTTGCGAATTGCTTTGCAAATTATGCTGACAATCTCCGCGTCAGTTGCTAGCTGTGAGCGTTCTTTTAGTAAACTAAAAATCATTTTAACTTATTTGAGAGCTTTAATGGGTCAAGAGCGTCTTTCAGACTTGGCATTGCTAAGCATAGAAAAGGAGCTGGTCGAAACAGTTAATTGTGATGATGTCATTGACAACTTTGCTAGTGCAAGATCACGAAAAGTAGTTCTATAAGAAATGGCTAATGTTGCTTCAGATTGTTCATTAACTTTGTTTACAATAAATTTTTACCATTTATTGATTGGTGATTATTTTTATGCAAATATAGATTACGCATACTAATAGGGGGGGGCGCCAACAGACTATGCCGCCCCGGGCGCCTGGCACCCTCGATACGCCACTGGATGCATGTGTCCGAAATGCTAACAGATTTACTGTTGGTGGTTTGCGAGCTAGAACCAGATTAGTTCTGCTTCCGCTACCTAGATCTAGCACGCTCCCGTCACGTTGTACTGTTAAATTAAAAAACAAAAAAAAAAACATATGTGTTCATTTATGAAACAAATCATTTATACAGTTCTGATATTTTTTTAAACAAAATCTGCATAATAGTAAGTGCAAATATTTAGTATTTATAAAAAAAAAAGACTATTCAAAAGCTAAAGGTCACAGTCTGCTAGCGCCATCGTAGCTGTTCGCCCTATTGGCACCCTTCCCTCCGTCTTTGGCGTTGTTCTTGGCTAATGATTGTTGGTAACTGTGAAGCTGTTTCTCCAGGGCGTAGTTCTCTGCTTGAAGAGCGAGAATCTCTCGTCTGGGGAAAAGGTGAACATAGAAGCACAGATTATGTAATGTGTAGAGAAAATGATCGTATCCCCGGAGATCTTCTACGGCGAGTTTGAAGTAGGACGGCGTAACAGGGCTGGTCCCTTCATCCACCCCCCACCCCCAAGCGCTATAAAGATCAACTCAAGCGACATTTCCCCGCATTGTCAAAGAGGAAAGTAACTAAGAGCAGATGGCCTCTGAAAGAGACAGAGACAAAGGCCGCGGGACACACATTTGAGTCCCAAAGAAAAGTCCTTACTGTAGACAGGTGCAGAAGACGAAAAGAATCTACAGGAGATGCGGAAACATATAGATCTATAAGTCGCGTCTTGGTTTGTGTAGTCATGTGAAACACTGTTTTCAATAACCATTTAAATTATTTAAATTTAAACAAATCTTTAAGATCTTTGTCATTTTCTTACAGGCATTGCATATATATATATATACATCTACAATTCCTTTATTCAGCTTGCAAAATCTTCATCAACAAAACATGGACAGAAGCTGGAACCTGAACACGGATATCGAAAACGGCTCTACGGATTTCCTAGAAATTTTACAGTTTATGGATATTTTTGGGAAAAAGAATTGGTAGCTAATTGGTATTTAAAAATACTTTTAACATGTTTCGGACATTCCTTTGTTGAAGATTATTACTTCCTAGACCAAACCTCCCGCAGGACGGCGGTGGATGGCGACGGGCAGGGTTCGAACCCTGATTAATCTAGAAGACAGTCCAGAGCACCTAACACAAGACCAGGGAGCCAATCAAGTACGACTATATAAATCATTATGATATTGCTAGTTGGCACAACGCCATGTCGTGTCCATTAAGCCCTCTCTCACCCTAATCGATTCATTTATCTCATAACTCTCGCAAGAGCAATACAGGGCACTACAAACTATTATTCCACTATTTCAAATAGTCTTGCCAGCGTATCCCCGTTTAGGAGACAAGGCACCTGAACTGGAAGCGTTAGAGGAGCTTTAGAGCACTCAGGTATGAGAACCACTGCTTAATAAACATAGATAGAACTACGCGGCTATCAACAGTAAATGAGGCAGACAAGTTTGAAATGTGCTCTAAATTGAGACCACATGTACATCTTTTACTTTGAGACAGATTCTCTTCTCCTAGATTGACCTAGATAAAGGAGCCTCTAATATCTACTTGATCTTTCAGCTACCAGTAGAGCATAGGGCCAGGGCCGGCCTTAGGCATAGGCAAATCAGGCAATCGCCTAGGGCCTCGGATTGGTGGGGGTCTTTGTACAGGACTCTGAACATTTTTAATGAGCAGAAATAGCGAAACTTGTGCCTAATGTTATTGTTGGAGTACACTAGGGTTTAAATAAATTGCATTTTTTTTGCTGTTTATTTATTTATTTTTTTTCATTTGGGACCACCAAAGCCACTTCGCCTTGGGCCTCAAATTATCTAAGGCCCTCCCTGATAGGGCTGCAATAGTACTTTGCCATTGGGCTCTGTTCTGTGCTATTCTCATCAGCAGGCTCCATGTCCTACCATCGTTGTTTCTTGTTCCACAGATCTCCATGTTTGCTTTGGTCTCTCAGCCTTTTTCCTTCCCCTGAGTGTTCGAGTCCAGAGCCTCCTTTGTAATATTTTCTCTTGTTCTTTGATATGTAAGCCTAATCCAGCCCAATTTCAGTCTGACGATTACTCATTCTATTGGCTGGATCTTTTCCCACAGGAAAACCAGTGACTTTACAGAATTTAGGTCATTGGTTTAATACGCATGACAAAATCCATGACGCTAGGAGGTAATCATCTTCTTTTTTGAAGTAACGTCTGTTTTATATAAGATAAGAAGACTGTAGAGATCTAATGTATTGTAAATGAAGCTTATCCTAAGTCTGAAAACGGCAGAATTTCTACGTCGGGTTAAACTGCAGTACTTCAACCACTGTCTCACATCCATCGCGATTTGTTTTTTTTTTTTAGTTTATTTGGAATTTAAAGTGCGAAACTTTTACGATTCTCGTTAACCGTTTACGACATTAAAGACAGTGTCTTCGATTTCGAATATTACAGATGAGTGCAGTGTTTCACATGACTACGCAAACCCAGTTGCGACCTTCATATTTTGCCACTCTTGATGCAGACAAAGTCATTATTTGCCTCAGGTATATTGAAGTTTTCTTTTCCTCTTCGGCATCTGTCTTCGGCAAGGGCTTGTCTTAGGGCCTCAAAAGTAAAGAGTGCGTTCCCAGACCTTTGTGAGTGCTCTCCAGCTGCCTCTCTCAGAGGCCATGTAAAGCCAGCTGCTTTTAGGACATTACAAAATCAAAATAAAGAAACACTTACGACATTTGATGTTTGTGTAGCCTGGTTACGTCATCAATATTTGTGTAGTTTGGGCAAGCCAGGAGATGAGAGTCCATCCACTCGATATGAACAGTAAGTTTGTGGTCATCCAGTTCAAGAAATGGACAGTCTGGATTTTTCAACTGTGGGATACAAGAATATAAAAAATCAGTTTAAATAAAAAAAATTATGAAATAAAACGTTGAGAAAAGAGTCACACGAGTTTCTTCTCTTTGTAGATCACAATATCTCGGCTTTCAGCATTCCAAGATCCTCACTCAAACTCCCATCTAGAGTCAATACTGAACACTTTATATCTAGATCTATATAACGACACTTCACTTAATCAGAGAATGAATAAAACTGGATTCCAAGATCCTCTCTCAAACTCCCATCTAGAGTCAATACTGAACACTTTATATCTAGGTCTATATAACGACACTTCACTTAATCAGAGAATGAATAAAACTGGAAGAATAGAAATTATACAAATGAATGATTGGAACTTGGAACCTGTTAGAAAATCTGTGCATTTTGAAGAGTATGGCGCTGTGAAGGAAAACGGTCACTACATAAAATACATTTAAGAAACTTTAAAGAAATATCACATTTCTTTTTCTTAACCCCCCGCCCCCCCCCTCTGCCTGATACAGATAAATCTACATGGTACCGTGTTCAGTAAGACTCAGGCGACTACCTTTAAAGGGGACTAATTCAGCTTATACCACAACTTCAGTCACGTACAATTTCTTCCCCTTTTTTGAGATACGAAACAAAATATTTAATTACCAATCATTAATTATTATTATTTTTTTTACTGATTCTTTTGTGTTGTCAGATAAAAGAAATAATTGTGCACAATTTCAGCTTGATCCAAGATTGGGTATCGGAAAAATAAAGTGTACAAACTTTTTACCAGACAGACAGAGTGAGTTGATAAGAGCTTTGTAAAAAAAAAAAATATCACGACTGTAGTTATTGTGAGATCTAAGGTTTTTTTTTTTTACAACCCCTGGGTTTTTATAAGTTATCATTAGCTCTACCATAAGCTTTCAGTCTATTCAAGAAAAAAATGTCTAGCTAAACAACTGTTGCTGTCGACCGATGAATCGTCCAATCACGTGACAAATACTCTAGATAAACAGCAAGGTAGAGCAACACACACACACACACAACAAGGTATACCAGCACGATTACTCCCACAGACCAATGTTTCAAACTATGACGAACTCCAGAAACAAATACATACAAAACCAATATGTTCAACATACATAGATAGTAATAGATACTTAGACGACTGTTGAACAAGTAGACTGGGTGACTCATACCAGATTTGTAAATAGAAAAAAAAAAGGTGTTCACTGACATATCGTTCCAAAAGAGCTCAAAGTCTCAAATTCACATTTAGAATCGTTCTTGCTTTTGTCGATGTACTGCTGATATTACAATGACCCGTCGTTACACAGACCGTAAGAGCTGGCAAGTATCACTAGTAGGTAAATAAATCTTTATTGATCGATTGGTCAAGCTGGAACAGTTTTCATGATTTTTAGATTCACTAGAATATTTCAACAGGGTTCTCCCCTCTTGTCCCTATCAATGGCATCATCAAAGATAGCCCTACTGTTTTAACTTCGTATAAGACTATAGGGAAATTAGACCTAATAGATTTAGATGCTTGCATTCCGTAGAAGTCGCGACTTACAGGTTTATAAAAAACATGGAGCGGCGACAAGGTTTGTAAGAAAGACAAAACAAACCCACGTGACACTTTATGGGAATTGATTCAAAAAGAACGAAGCTTATATTGCTACGCTGTCTGTTATCTCCATATCGGGGCCTGAATAGTTAATAACATATGAAATAGTAGGCCTACTACGCTTTATGTTGTTGTTTTTCTTCCAAACATGTCCCGAGGCACTGTGATAAAAGATCTGACTATAAGTGGTCCATGTCCGCTGGAGGGTAAGGATTTTTTTGTTCCTAGAAACTGTAGATCTAGATCTTTCTGCTATAAAAAAAATCTAATAAAATACCCAGAAAGACACAAGGATAAAGGTACATTCCTCGTTCCATAAGCTAAGACAAATTTTTACAAATGCTCCTTCTTCCTTGATGCTATTAGAGCATGGAATGAGCCTGCCAGGAAAACCAGTGACTTAGTAGAATTTAAGTTATGAATGGATGCATGACACGTAGGACGTTATCATCTCCTTTTTGAAGTAACGTCTGTATTATATAAGATAAGAAAACTAGATCTCTCTAGCTCAACAGAGCAAAGTCAGCCACTGCAAGTTTTAGATTTTTAGCAAAATCTTCCGAATGTAAACATAATAAAAACAATCAGGACATTTTCTTCTTGTTGTTTTTAGCTATTTTGTTGTATGTAGTGTGTCTGTCCATCTGTTCCCTGTAGATCACAGAAACTAGAAATGATAATGAAAATCAGATCTAATATTTTAGATCTTGCAAAATTATGATGCGAAAGATACTATTTTTGTTTCCTGGAAGCGAACTTTTTAATTTTTAAAGTTAAATATGCAAGCAGTATTTTTTTCATAAACATACACCATTTTTACAACGATTCACTATTAATGATAATCACACAGAACTAAACACATTTAGTTTTCAATAAGAATTGTCTTGAATTAATTTTGTAAAAAGGAAAAAAAAAATAAGAATGAAATAGCTACCTAGGGGTCCTAGTGTCTTCTTGTAAAGATAATGTAAGTCAAGTTAATAATGTAACAAAGTCTTTACTAAACAATTAATAACATATTTCATTTTATCTCATTACAATATTAGTGAAAGATTTATTTCCATTTAGACTTTAGAGCATTAAAAAACTTTTTGTTCTTTTGAATTAAAAGCATTACTAAATAAGCTATATAAAAAAAGAATGAAATAGATTATTATGTAAACTTATTGTAAACCAAAAAAAAAATGAAATAGAATACTGAAACTATTATTTACATCAGACTCACTACAAACAGATCAGAAGTAGAACATCAGACAACCAAGACCGGAGATCAATCTTCACAAGACGGATCAAGAATTAGTTATTTCAATTATCTCGAACAAGTTACTATATACTATTTATGTATACGTTCATCATGTTTTATACTTTTGATTCATTTGTTTCATTCTAATGTATGTAAAATGTGGAGTTTTTAAAATAATAATAAAAAAGAGACCATAAAAGAGGCAAAGACCCAAAAAAGGGGCAAAGAAAGAAAATCTACAAAAGAGGCAAAGAAAAGAGGCATGGCGCCCCAGTATACCTTTATGAACAAACTTAATGAAAAGCATAAATACTGAGTTTTCCAAAAACAAGAGAGGAATGTGTCCAATCAAAACGCTATGAGGATGGAAAACCAAAAAGTAAAGGTTCCTCTTTCAGGTCCTGCAAATCGGCCAACTCTCTCAGGTGTTAAAAAGTCCAGTCTTCAACGAATTCGAAAGTCAGATCGCTCGGTTCGAAAGCCAAGCGGCCTAACACTCAGCCACCAAACCCTTCGGAGGCCCGGTGGCTGAGTGGTAAAGCGCTTGACTTCCAAACCGGGGTCAAGGGTTCGAATCCTGGTGAAGACTCAGAATTTTTTATTTCGGGATTTTCGGGCGCCTCTGATTCCACCCAGCTCTAATGGGTACCTGACATTAGTTGGAGAAAAGTAAAGGCAGTTGATCGTTGTGATGGTCACATGACCCTAGTTAACCATAGGCCACAGAATCAGATGACCTTTACATCATCTGCCCTATTGACCACAAGGTCTGAAAAGGGAACTTTACGTTTTACTTTAAGACACCCCTAGTTAACACACAAGAAAGATACAACCTTTGTACTTAGAATATTCAATCATACAGTGAAAGCTGTTAAAAACATTTAGGCTGGGGGGGGGAATGTTGACTATTTTCAATATCTTAATAGAAGGTTATAATTATTTCCAAATAAGCAAACATGAGGGCACACAGCCTACCAGCTTCAAAGTTATTTCATTTCTCGAGAAATCAATTTTCTATTAGCCGGTGTCTCTGTCTGGACCTGTCTCTGTTTTACTGCTGTCTCGGCTTTGTTGATTTTACGTCATTTGTGTCCTCGTGATTTGCTGTCTGAGATTAACTCTTTTTTTTTTCAAAATCTGTCCCGAGATTTCAAACGAAGCTTATCAAGATCCTGCATATTTCTAAGGTTTGGCTAGCAACCAAAAAAAAAAAAAATTCTGACAGGAACGAACTACAAGTTTAATAAAAGATTGAGGAGGAATTTTTTTTTCTATCGGCCCATCATGGGGCGAGGCCTGCCAGAGTTTCTAGACTCCCCTGCTCCTTGCAGTTAACTTTTAGTGCCCAAAATATATTTTTTTAAATGTCTTGAGAACATTTTAAAGAAGTGGTGGTAAGTTTAGTCACATACATTTTTTTATATGAGATGGGACAACACTTTACATCATTCACAGTATTTAAACTAGACATACAAACTTATTTCAAACATTTAAATCCCTTTTAAAAAACAAAACTTATTTAAGGGGAAAACACTATACCCTCACATATATATCGCTGTATAATATGGAAGTTACTTACCTTATTCGATATCGATAACGTTCGATAGCGTTAACAATTATACAAGGAAACAAAACCCTACCAAATTAACCATAAATATGAATACTTTAGGATTTATTTCCATTGTTGGTATCAAATAAAATAATTACCAGTAATTGGAAAAAGGGTGGGGTATTGATCCATCTCTTGTCGTGGCCAATGAATAATTGTGCTAAGTTTCAATTTGACTCGAGAATGGGTGTGGGAGAAATAACGTGTAGCCTACAAACATTTTACCAAACAGACAGAGTTGATATAAGCTTTGTAAGAAACACCACTGGACACTGTGTAAGTCTAAAGAAGATATTCTTTTTTTTATAACGGGCTATCAAAATAGGACACCAAGACAAGATTAAACTGTCTTGTTGCTTAGACACTACATGTACATTATGTACTGTCGAAGCTAATGCTTTAAGGTGTTTTACGTATTATATTTACTTGTAATTAGTTCACACGTTGGTCGCAGTAGTCGCAATATATACACATGTACATGTATCTGCATGCATGCCATTTTGAAACGATTTGGTTACATCTTTTCATCAATACAGCCAAATGGTACATCAATCAATCTTGTTTGTTTGTGTGTTTGGTAAGGATATATAGATTTAGTTAATATTTTACAATATTAATATTGTGAAGATAGGTGATACAACGACAGAAATTATCTTTTGAAAACGAAAATGTACTCTGGAAATGTAGATATATTCTGAAATTTCAATCTGTTATAAAGATGTAAATATAATCTGATGACATAAATATATTTTGGTGATATATAGTGACAGCTACTTATTGTAAAGAGATATACAAGTATTCGAGAGATATAAATGTATTCACATGATGTCAATTTGCTCTAGAGATGTTAATATACACTAAAGATGAAATGTATTTTGAAGATGTTAATGTATTCTGAAGATGTTGATGTATTCTGGTGATGTAAATGTATTCTGCAGATGTATTAGCACTCTGGAGAGATATAAATAAAACTGTAACATGTAAATGTATTTTAATGTCAGACATAAATCTATTATGAAGATTTCAACATATTCCCTTGATGTAAGGTACTAAGGTGATGGTAAAGGTTTATTTTAGCTGACACACAAGATCAAATTTGATATTCCAACTCTCGTCAGCAATAGACACACAATTATGTTAATTTTTTCCCCTATTTCATAAGCAGCTTTGTTGCACGAACCGTCCGTCACAGGATCATAGGGGAACATTATTATCTGCCCCTTGTGTTTTCTTGTTTTGAAAGGTGCACAGATTCCACGAAAACTCTGTCACCACAAACTGCTGGCAGTTCCCAGAGTCGCGATCAATATTTTATGGCCTGAAAGACCCACAGGGGAGGTAATCGTATGTCAAACTCACACGTCGCTAATAGGATTTATTTTTTTATCTTTTCTTGAGTGAGTGTGTTTGCGATTTTGGGCAGGGGGTGGATTTTCGTACTTGTCACGTGATTGTGCTTTTTTAGAAAAACAAAAGGATCATTTTCAGACACTTTCCCAGAAACGTTGTTTTGTTGTAGCCATTGGGCAGAAGATATGTTCAAATGTTTAGTATATTTTTACACTTTTACCGCTGGTTTCTTTTACATCCTAGGTTCCATTTATTTTGCTGGATAAAATATATTCTATTTGCGTGTTTTTTTTCTACTAGCTTGGGATTTTTTTTTTTTTTTTGAGAATTGAAGATTATTGTTTCCTTAGCCCTTCCTCAGGGTGACGGGAAAAGGAGGCGGACTTCAAAAACGTGGACCATCTAAACAGCAGCCCAGAGCGCATACCACACGCCCATGCAGCGATGTGTTCACATGATGGGGATAGCGCTACAGACTCCCAGAGCGAGGTTCCAAGATTCTTTCACCATATCTGCAAATGTTTGTTTTTATTTTC
>JADKLZ010000167.1:7424849-7435763 GCA_021533235.1 Biomphalaria straminea
TGCAAACGCTATCTTGTGTCTCCTTTGTGATGGTAAAATCTCAAAATTCTGGTCAGTAGGGTGTTTTCCTTTATTTTAAAAATATTTTTTAGCTTTCTTACGAATGTTTCTCTCTAACAGTTGTCCGAATGGAATTTGTTTGCTGCCATCGACTTTGCTAGCAGCATTGGAGATTTAATGCAGTTTATTTTTATTTTTACTGTCCATATGGCAGTGATATTGAAACTTAAATTCGAGGATGATAAATATTGCCAAATCCTTTTTACTAACACCAAAGAAGGCATTTTTCTTGTTAATCGTAATATTTATTGCCTTTTTTGATGATATATCAGTTTTATCAGTATAATTTAACTAATCATCTAAGACTGCATTTGAAGCCTTCCTTCATTTGATAAGTGAAATAATGTTTTCCACACACAGCACAGTACATGTGTACACAGTATCTACATTTAGTTGTTATGAAACAAACTATCTGGAATGTTCCATAATAGAACAAGTAACAGTTTACGCTCAATTCTCGATTTCTTAATATTATTATTACTAGTCGACCGGCGGCATAGCATAGCACTGCAACATATGCGACCGCAGTAGGTCCCGCACTTTCTTTGGACCCGTGCTAATTTTTAGGTGTATAAATTATTAAATTAAACCATTTTATAACATATAACAGATTTTCCGCGGCCTCTTGATTTACCAGGAGCACCTGGAAATCTCCTGAAATGTTATTAAATATAGGCCTACGAAAAAGTCCTGGAAATCTCATGCTATTTTGTGAATGAAAATAGTGCGGATTTGGATACACCATTTTCCATGCACACCACGCTGCGCCATGGGATCTTCCCATTTACTTGTTGCTTGCTTGTTGTGTGTTTGAACTTTTGAACATGTCGACTTTGAAAATTATATATATAGATTATTTTTTTTTGTGCGTTCAAGTTATATATATATATATATATATATATATATATATAAACTATGATAATAATTTATTTAAATGTCCATTTGGCGAAAGAAAAGTGTGTGCCGTTGCAATAAAAACTTAATAAAAACACAGAAACTTGGCTTTTGGGATTAAGCAGATGTAGGGTGGCTCTATTAACAAAGGTCGTTACCAACTATCCATAATACCCAAGACACTGGCATAGTGTATTCTTCCTATAATGAGAATCGAAATTGGTTCCCCTCCCCCTTAACGGCCAGTCGACGCTCTGACATCAATTGATGTCCAACAGTTATGGCCTGGCCTTCATCATGTCTTTCTTTTCATAGGGAACATCTCGCCACAGTTTCGGTACATCCCCTACACCTTTGCAAAGAGGATTCTGTTCAACTACATCAAGACATGCAGCAGTGTGTGTGTATGTGGGGGGGTGTTTTCTATGATAAGCTAGCTCTTTTAATAAACGCCATGCTAAGAAATAAGCAAGTCAAACATAACATAACATCTATAAAAATAATTTCTATAAGCTAGCTATTTTAATCAACGTTATGCTAATCAATAAGTTAGTCAAACATAAAAGTTACATGGACGTACATCTACAAAATACGATATCTGTGTTTCACACAGTCAATAGTACAGAAGAGCTTATTCAAGTCCGAACTTTTAGGATTCTATTTAACTTCTAAATCGTCCTTACACAATGGGGTGACTGACTTAGACTGACTTTGTTACACATTCTGATTACGGCTAAGTTTATATTTTTAAATTTGAGAATACAGTTACGACCAGGAATTCAGACGCGTTACCACTAACAAAGGACGTATTTTGTAACACTATTGTTATCTAAATCACTAGCTTGTGTAGAGCTAAAATAACTCATAAAAGACTACAAATGAGCATAAATATGAGGCCCAAAAAAAAATTAGAAAATCTATATATATATTTCTCAAAAGACAAGTACAAAAGTTCAAACAAAAACAAGCAACAACAAGCAACAATAAGTAAATAGGGAAGATCCCATGGCGCAGCACGCGGTGTGAATGGAAATTGGTGCATCCCAATCCGCACTATTTTGTGAATGAAAGTGGTGTTTATATAATGTCTATGATAATTCTCTTCTTCTCAATTTTTGTCATACTATTAAGAGTATTTCTAGATTATTGTGTCGTAAGACTATTGAAACTAGAACAACAATACACAGATAGAGCATACTCTCAGGTTTCACTTTAGAAGTACTTTAAATAATAATGATAATAGGCTTGTCTTCGAATCCTAACATTAGTGAGGAATACAGTGTTTCCCGTTGCTGTGGAGTCCCAGCTGTGACCTACATATGTTGCCACATCCAGGGCAAGCAAAACCATTGTCCGCAGGTGGTCGGTTTAGATTTTCTTTTCGTCGTCTGCGTTTGTCCTCGGCGGCAGATTTTCTTGTGGTCTCAAATGTGTATCCCGCGGCCTTCGTGAGTGACCTCCAGCTGACTCGTTCCGACGCCGCATGCAGCCAGGTGCTCTCTTCTATGTCAGCCAAGGAAAGTTGACGCCTAAGCTGGTCTTTGAAGCGTTTCCGTGGGGCGCCTGTGTTACGTCTACCACTTCTTAGCTCACCAAAAAAAGACTGCCTTTGGCATATGTTCGTCTCCCATACGGGATACGTGCCCTGCCCAGCGTAGCTGCCGGACCATAAGAAGTCCCTCTATACTTTAATTAATATCACAAATAACGCACATTCGTTCATTAGACATGATTACGAAAGGTAACTCATCTCTCTATTCCTCGATCTAGATCTAGATCTAAAACTCGAATTCTACTCTAAGATTATAGAACTTCTCTTCGCAGAGATAGTTTTATGCTTTAGCACATGAACATACTAATTATAGTCCATTTAATCAAATTAACATTCAAATTTGTTTTTCTAAAGCATTGTTACATGAGTGCAGCTCTATTCTTAATATCGCGTAAATTAAGGTCAATTAGCCATTTTTTTTAGCTCCATTCATAGTATTTTTTATTCATGAATTCACTTATAACAAGTAAATGGGAAGATCCCATGGCGCAGCATGGTGTGAATGGAAATGGTGTATCCAAATCCGCACTATTTTCATTCACAAAATAGCATAGACATAAATAAATATAGATTGGAAAAAGGAATTAACTTCATGTAACTTGATTTAATAATTTATGCACCTAAAATATTAGCACGGGTCCAATGAAAGTGCGGGACCCACTGCGGTCGCATATGTTGCAGTGCCTAAGGCCTACCCTGGAAAATAGCGGCGTATGCTATGCCGCAGGTCGACTAGTTAGAAATAATAAGAGGAAAAATGGTTAGAGTGTAAGTTGCGCAATATACTTTAGTTCAATGATATAGCAGTGTAGTTATTATTTCATATGGTAAGAAAAAATATCTGACATTGAAGTCCTTCGAAAAGCGGGCCTACAAAGAGATGATGCTGTGACCCAACCCAGGAGTGGTGACATACATTGTACAACCTAATGGCAGGACTAAAGGTGAAAAGCTCCCTGTCCAACTCTGTGTGTTGGGTTTCATCCTAGCATAATGTCTTGGAATACATGGGAACGTCGAGCGTTTCAATTCGCTAACAGACTTATGGACGGTGAAAGAGAAATGGCCTCAGCTCTGAAAAAAATATACCAATAGAAAATACGGCTGGTTCTTCTACCATCAAAGTGAACGCCGTCTTTACCTGTGTTAGGTGTGAACGGAAATGTCTTTCTATGACTCTACAGTCACATGAAAAAGTGTTCTAGGGAATGAAACATAGTTGTTCTACCACTGAAGAAGACCAAACAACTATGTAATGTGTATTAAAGAGAATGACCCACAATAACTCTGCTGGGATTGCTAATATTTCTGGAAATGCAAAAGATCATTAACTAGCAAGGCCGTCCTGAAAGCAGAGTAGCGTCTAAACAATGAAAAGAGACTTTTAATTTGAGTATTTCCAATAACACAGGCTCCAACTGCTGTTGAAACGGTTGGACCTCGTTCACCAACCGTAAACAAACAAAACTGACTCACTTCTCTAGTGTCTCTATCTACTCTATACAAATTATGGTTACCTGTTACCTATCCCTTAGTCTGGTGGACCGTTGGGGCACCAAGCAAGACTTAAAGGCCATCTTTCTCCATTCCTCTCTATCCTTTGCCCTGTTTAGAACCTCTCTCAATGGTAGGCCCGTCCATTTTTTTTTTAAATTACAAATTACTATCTAATTTTAATCAACAATGGTTATCACGTGACAGTTTTTTTAACCGTTGTTTTATCAATATTATCACATGACCGTTCGTTTTGGTGAATGAGATCCACTCAGCCATCTTTACTCATAGTACCTCACAATACTTCATTGTTAACTGGCCATTTATATATTTGCGAATTAATGTATTTTTTCGTTTATAACTGAGCACTAAACTGAATAGCTTTCTTTGTTTACCCGCCAAATGTTTAGAATATTTCAAGTCCCAACGATACACACTTAGCTATTGAAAATCAATAAAAACATCTACCCAAGGGAATTAAATCATGCTTGCAATATATATATATTTATATTTATATTTGTAGACACAGAGGCCATTTTGCCGACTTTCAATTTCGAGTTTCCCTTGAACAAATCTTAATCGGCGAACTTATCTAAAGAACAATATTTGATGACGTCAATAGCCCAATTTTTCTTTACGCAGGAATGGAATAAAAAATATATTCTTATTAATCTTATGTTATAAAATGGATAATTCAATATAAAACTGACTCGTTCTAACAATAGCTAAGGAGCTCTCCTGTCACTGCAATAATTTGAATGATGTATGGTCAATAAAAAATGCTATTTCTGGTCTTTAAAAGACAAACATGTGTTTGAATAAAATCATCTATCCGTTTTTTATAAGCAAAATTGTAGACGGATATGGAAAGGGGGTTTCACATGTTAGGCCTACTTCAGTTAAGACTCAAGAGAGTGGTGATGTACTATAAAAAGGTTGGAGCGGCATAGAGGGCGTACACAATCTGTATAAAGGGCTATTAATGTAATAACTGTCCGCCCCCTTTCTAGGCATTTAAATGGCATTTGTGGGTGTCACAAGCGCAACATGAAGCTCTTTCGAAATGGACACGAACAGCTTGGAGAAAGAGGCCCTAAACATGGAGAGAAAACAACTATAGGGTCCTACCTGGATTGTACCAGAAGAATGGTGAAAATAATCATTAATGACAGAACGACGGGTTACTAGCAGTGATCACAGCTGTGTATCAAAGATGGGCCTATTTAGTCACATGAGAAGTTGCAAAAAAAAAAAACATATTCTCTCAAAACGTAAAATGCCATGGACGACCATCTTAACCTATTCCTTAGTGACACTAACAACTGTTAATGGCGTAGGAAAGAGGACAGTGTGGTCTAACCAATGACGCAGGAATGAGGACAGTGTGGTGTAACCAATGACGTAGAAAAGAGGACAGATTGATCTATCCAATGACGTAGGAAAGAGGACAGAGTGATCTAACCAATGACGTTGAACTAAACGACATGATTAAATTTAAAAAAAAATATCTTCCCTGTCAAGCTCATTTTAGGTAAACACAGATAATCGATATTCTGGACACATTTTGGGCTATGGTTAGGAGAGACTCAAGTTTAATGAACAGATAGCTCGCATGTGTTTAATTGAAATCGGAACAGCCCATGTTAAGTACGTCCGCAGGAGGAATTATCTCGGTTGGCTTTGTGTCGATTTACTTAGAATTATATAATCAATTAGCGTTAAGTAATTTAACCCTTAAAATGCGTGTGGTAGTTTAGCCTCTTAACACCAGAATTGTAATTCCATTTGGTATGCACTCATTGTGAAACAGCTCAGCACTTTAAGGGTTAATCTGATTCTTTGATGAAGTGAGAACGTTCAAGCAACTTAAAAATGCCTTTCTGTTAACTTATTAGGTTGAACAACAGTTAACGAATGCCAACGCGTTGTCTACAATCATCAAATTTAAAGTACACGCGGCTCGAATAAAGTAAAAGTTCTCCTTTCAGACCTTGCGGTCCATAAGACAGATGATGTAAAGGTCATATGTTTCTGGGAGGTCACGGTTGACGAGGGTGTCCTGTGGTCAGCTTAACGACCAACTGGCTTCACTCTTTACCAACTAATGTTAGGTAGCCAATAGAGCTGGATGGACTCAGAGGCGCCTTAAAAATGCTTGAGAATTGAAGATGAATACACCTTAGCCCAAACCTCCTACATAACGACGGGGGTCGGGAAGGGGTATGCACTGTTTGAACCAGGGGCCTTCGAGACGACAGACATGATGAGTTATGTCCCATAACTTCATAATTTGTTCACATTAAAAAAATGCTGAGCATCTAAGTTACGTCCCTTGAATTTGTGTATATCGTCATAATCGTTTATACGAGGGGAGGAAATATTGACTTCAATGCAAATATGTCTAGATATATATGAAGAGAGAGAGAAAGAGAGAGAATGAGTCTCCTTATAAAACACACACACACATCATTATACTAAACTTCGGCAATTATGTCTTCGTAGCTACGAGGACTTCCAACAGTGTTTGATCAGAACCGATGCGCTTTACGTGCGTATCGACAATGGTTTCGGCAGTAACTTGTAGCAATGCTGCTACTGCAGTGGGTCTAATGTTTAACCACTTGACAAGTCTCGGAAAGGATGAGTGGATATGGTGAGTGCTCTCGTGCAGGACGTTTGTTGAAGCTTCAGTATGTTGGCAGGCGGAGTTTACTTTGTAGAAACTAGACTCTAGTTAGTCCTTTTCTTTTTTCGTTATTCAAAAACAGGTTCTTCATCTTTCTTCAAAAATCTAAAATTAATTAAATACTCTACGCCATTAAAATACCTATCAATTTTATTGAAGGCAATTATCGTTATTAATTTTTTTTATTTACATATTATTCCCACATACATTGTCAGCGTCCGTACTTCTAACAGGTTGATAGAAGCAGCTAAAAAACGTCTATATTTTTTTTAAACTGAAAAGTCGTCTGCGAATTGGGGATTTTCACTATAACAATTCGCTTCTAAATAATGTCAAGGCCATTGTATTGCTGGCGGCTGTCAACTAACTACTGAACATCCAAGCGAATGAACTTATAATAATATGATTGCTAAAAAGTAGAAAAAAAAGCAAAATATAAAAAATCATAAAAAAAAACAAAGCTTATCTAAAGGGGAAGATCGCCCTAAAGACTATATCTATAAATAATATACAAGCTATTTCCCTTATTCAATCTCAAACAAAATAATTAATTACTAATGCCTGATTAACTTATTCGGTATTTAAAAAAATGGTTCATGGTTTGTTAGATGCAATAAATAGTTGTTTAAAGTATTAACTTGATCGGGAAATGTGTTTGGGAGAAACAGAGCTATTGATTATTTAATGTGACTAAACCCAACAAATTTAGCCATTTCTGTAAATACTGAAGGATTACTGGATAAGTTTCCCTTGCTGGTATGAAAAAAAATTACCAGTAATTAATTGTCTAATTATTTATTTATGTTTCATGTCTTGTCTATGTCAAAGAATAATTTTGAGAAGCTTAAACTCTTGTATTTTGCGGTTGTGGGAGAAATATCGTGTACATACTTATTACAGACAGAATGAGTTGTTATAAGCTTTGTAAAAAAATATTGTATCCATTCTAAATTATAAAAAAAAATAATCTACATTTCCTGTTCAATGTACGCCGGATACACACAATAGCTCTCCACCATAGATGAAACTCTCCAATAAAAAGTCTTATGCGAAATAATAATTTGGTTAATGAAAGATTGATAAACATCTGTTTCCACTCCTATGATTGCTTCCCCTAAAATAGTCACCCTTTCTCCCTCACCTTTTTCTTTTTCTTTCCCTTCTCTAAAGCGACAGTCCAGATCCAGTTATTTCCCTTTCCCCACCTCTCAAGTACAAAGTGGGTAGTTTTCTCTTTTTCTGTGGGGTGAGGTGGGGGGACAGCGTGACCTTTATATTATTTGATCAGAACTCATCAGAGATATAAATATATATTAATAGAATAGATAGCAATGAGGCGTTGAAAGGTTGGAGAATGGTGTCAAAAAGAAAAAAAAAAGTAAAAGACATCTATGATTCAAATCATACGTTGACCAATGGCCAGAAAGTCACTTTTCATGTCGAGGCTCAGGGCCACGTCAAAACCGTTTACTGTTATACCGGAACCAGTTAGCGCTAGCGCCCCAAGGGAGACAAGATAAGGGCAACAATCACACTTCTTCCCAAACCAATTTCGGCGTAGGTGGCAGCAGTTGCTCCGGCTGAATTGGCCAAGATCATACATAGCCTACAATCTTTGGCGAATCCTGTGATAAAGGATTAGCTTCTAGCAAGTACCAAAGTATGTGTTGGTTTTTTTACGGATTTCTGTGTCGAGAGTGATAGATTTTTTTTGGACTGCCTTAACGCTTATGTTCATCTGTCAATGCTAAATTATTTTTGTCTTTTTTTTGTTTCCTTTTCAGACCTTGTGGTCTATAGGGCAGATGATGTAAAGGTTATCTGTTTCTGTGGCCTACGGTTAACGAGGGTATCATGTGGCCAAACAACGACCATCCGCCTTTACTTTTCCTTAACTAATGTCAGGTACCAATTAGAGTTGGGTGGACTTAGAGGCGCCCAATGATCTCGAAATAACAAAAAAAAACAGCCTTCACCAGGATTTGAACTCGGGAACCCTGGTTTTGTCTTATAATGTAAATATTTAACTGACTTTGTCTACATGCTTATAAATACATCTGTGAACGTTCTTACATGCGTGTGTGTACACTACTCATATGACAATCAGTGTTGGAAACTTAAAAAACGACTGCTCCCTGGTGACGCTTTAAGGGGCAACTCAAGTCTGCTCTTCTTAAATGTTTGTAACAGGAAGATATTTTGTAAAATTATAAAGTCAAACCAGAGTTTTACCAGTAAGAACAGCGAGCTAGTAGTTCTTTTCTCAACAATTTACATCAACTGTTAAATTTCTAGAAAAAACTTGAATTCTGCCAAGTCATTGGTTTTCCTGTCTGACTCAAACAACCCATTCCATGATCTAATAGCACAAGTAAAGAACGAGCATTTGTACAAATTAGTTCACAGTACACCAAATGAAATGTTATTGTCACGCTGAATGTTGCGGGTGCTGATAACGCGAATGTCGTGATGATGATTGGTAGAGACCTCTTCTGGTCTAGTATTTATTAAACCTTTACTTCGGCCACTTCAGCCGTCGCGTAGTGTTGCTGTGTGCTGAGGTTATGACACAATGACAAATATCTATATATAGAACGTAACTCCACTATTGCAGACAACATAGGTTTATTCACACAAAATAAACAATAATAATATACTAGCAGCTCACACCATGCAGATATAGATATCCAGATGAATGAAATAACATTTACATTACTCCAAAGAAAAATCTTAAGTTAATACTAGAACAGACTTGTCAAAATACATATTACAATCAGAGAAAATTATATTACAACCACTCTCTGCTGGAGTTCTTCACTAACTTGTTAACATTGAACCTTATTTAAGAATCCCAAAAACTTATTCTCGTGCTTTCAGCACGGAATATTAAAATAGGTGACTGAGTGTCACTCCATGTCACAGGGGTTCTAAAACTGGACTGTGACAGTTATTACGAAATTTACGTACAATGTAAGTCCGAAAATTGACGTAAAAACTATTGGAAATATTCATTTAAAAAAGGGGTGAATGTAATCAAAACAATAATACGAAGCCATCACACACTGTAAAGCTCTAATAGTGTATTAGAGAGCTAAATGACATCAAGGGGAGTTAATAATGCAATTCGACTATGCAATAATAGTTATCGAGAGTACTCTAGAAGCGCTAGGACAAATTAATTTTAGGCAGCATGTTGATCAAGGAAAGACAATTTGAGGGTAGTCTTGATATTCAATTATTTCTCTGGATTTTTATACATATATTTTTTAATGTGTATTTTTTTTTTTAATTTCCTATGCATATATTTTTGATGATCTCGATTAGGAATATGAAAGGTACACTCCATTCTGTAAGAAGTGAAATTTGCCCTTTCCGTGGCAGCTAATAAATATATTTGCATTTGTTTAAAGAAAATAGTTCAATAACATAACATATATCTACATAATTTACAAAAGCCTCTGACGTTCAACCAGAACGGTATACTCTCTTCTTGTTCAAGAGTTCTAACATCTGGTAGCATGGCAGGTGATGACTTCAAGTACAAGAAAGACTCGGTCTTGGAACGATTGAAACGAGAGAGTATCAAGCACGACCAGGTAACAAAAAAAAAAAGCAAAAAATGCAGATTACAAGTGTGTCATGTACAAAACAAAAATGTTTTTTTTTTTAAAGAGTTGAAAGTTAAAGTTAAGAGCACATACAGCATAAACCTAAAAAAAAAACAATAGTGAAAACCGCTATCAACTTGTAGATATCTATATTTTTTCTTTTATTAAAAAAAAAACAGATTGACTAAATTTGAACTGACCAGAGGGGTGGGCACACTGTCTTGCCTCGTATCTGTAGGGCCTACATTTGAAGTTGAACCCCAAACTCTGTGGCGCCAAATAGACGATTGTGTCAACAAAACTGTGGTTGTCTGAAACTATCTAAGAGCAAATTAGGTCAAGCGTTATTGATCTCGGCCTGGTCGGAGTACCCTGGCTAGTTCATTCATGAAAGCTTTTTTATTTTGTTTTCAAAGTGAACACGACAGCTTCAAGTTGTGCGCTGTAAATGTTTGTTTAAGTCTTGTGTGTATCTCATGGTTACAGTTAGGTCTTACATTTACATGTGTCTCCTGTTTACAGTTAGGTCTTACATCAGTCTCCTGTTTACATCTAGGTCATACATGAGCCTCCTGGTTACAGTTAGGTCTTACACGAGTCTCCTGATTACAGTTATGTCT
>JADKLZ010000167.1:7453294-7472796 GCA_021533235.1 Biomphalaria straminea
AGTTCGACTTCTTCAATGTTACAAACGTCAAGTTCGACTTCTTCAATGTTACAAACGTCAAGTTTGACTTCTTCAATGTTACAAACGTCCAGTTCAACTTCTTTAATGTTACAAACGTCCAGTTCGACTTCTTCAATGTTACAAACGTCCAGTTCGACTTCTTCAATGTAACAAACGTCCAGTTCGACTTCTAATGTCATTACCACGTCCTATTGCCTCGGACTCGTGAACGACGCCAGAAGACAACCATTATATGTCAATGATCCAAAGCGTGAGCCAATCTCTATCAGGCCATATCCACAAAACGATGCCCCAATCATAGCCCTGTCCTTGAGTCAATATTGCCTTGTCTTTTTCTAGGACAGGTCGTAATATCATTTCCTCTAAACAAACTGTAACAAAGAGAATTTCCTCTAAACAAACTGTAACAAAGAGAATCCGATGACTTAATATAAACGCTCGTCTGCTCGGCCAGAAACTGGGCCATACTAAAGGCTAGTCTCAAAAGGGACTGGCCAGGGGATAAAGTTACATCCAAATGTAAAACGCTACTTACCCTATTTCCCCCACCCCACCTTTCCATTCCGCCTTCTCTCCTGATCCCGGGATAGTATTGCTATCAAGGGACACAACTCTGCTGCTAGAGTTATAGTCTACTGGACACTACACCCCGTGGGGAATTAGTTTTTTTTTTTAAAAGTATGGGGGATGGAGTATCTGGTGTATTTACTGTCCTAGTGACCATTCGGTGGGCGGCAATTATTGACTTAGCTTCAGGCACACTTTAATTGTCGAGGAAAGAATGGAAAACAGGCAGGCAAGGTAAAAGATAATTACGTAAATTAGTTTTTTCCTCGTTCATCCAGAAGATAATTAATTAATGAACTATATTTTGTTACGTAACTACAAAAAATGATCTGGCGCTAAGTTTGTAATACGGTTCTACCTTGCAACTGGACCGGGAACTTTCAAAGGCGCCATCATCCCAATGGACAGTAGGAAAGGATTTTCTCCAAAGGCCAGGCATGAAACAGGAGCTCTTCATCCCAAGTCATGTATGAAGGTTCCACGAAGATGGTTATCATTACTGGGTCGGGGTCGTACCATAGGGCCTATATATATACTCCGCCGAGCCACGTTCCTGGTCCCGCTCGAAGCATGTGGCCAAAGGCAACGCTAACTATAAGGAATTACTTAAAATTCTTTAACCTCCACAATATCGTGTAAGAACCGCCACTCCAGCCACGGGTCTCTGTTGACGCCCCCCCCCTCCCTTTGGAAGGAAAGACGTGACGAACTTGTTGGACTGGGAGGTTGCGGGTCTCATATTATTTGTTATCCACACCACACTTCAGTATCCTATTGATCAGCTATATTCATTAACTCTATGTTAACCACACTTTAAAGTTGCAGTATCAGCTATATTCATTAACTCTATGTTAACCACACGTCAATGCTGTATTATCAGCTATATTCATTCATTCTTTGTTATCCACACTTCAGTGTCCTATTGGTCAGCTATATTCATTCATTCTTTTGTAACAGTGGCACTACAGACTACTGACCGGTATACCATTTCTTTATAATATCGGGAAATTAGAACCGGTTTGTAAGTGTCCAGGGATCTATTATAGATTCTCTCGACCCGACTATGTTCAATGTAAGGCGACTTCAGACTAATGCCACTTGTACATCCGTACAAAATAGAGTTTAAGTCGTTGATAGGCATGCATGAAAAGATTGATCAAGGGATAGGGTTAGGACGTAATCATCTCTTTTTTTGTAGTAACGTCTGTATTTTATAAGATAAGATAAAAAGAAAATAAATGGGAGGAGGGGCTATTTGATTCTTTTTTTTTTAATGTAGACCTAGTGTAAATTTTATTTATATTTCATTTTTAAAATTTATTGAATACATTTATTAGGTTAAATGGCTTTTGTAAGGGTGTCATTGCCAGAAATGTCTACCAGGCGGTGGTTCTCTCAACCCTTCTATATGGCTCTGAGACATGGACACTATATAGAAAACAGCTAAGACTCCTTGAGCTCTTTCACCAAAGGTGCTTGCGCTCCATCATGGACATACGATGGCAAGACCGCACCACAAACAGCGATGTCCTTGCGAACGCCGGTATAGACAGTATAGAGGGACTTCTTATGATCCGACAGCTACGCTGGGCAGGGCACGTATCCCGTATGGGAGACGAACGTATGCCAAAGGCAGTCTTTTTTGGTGAGCTAAAAGGTGGTCGACGTAACAGAGGCGCCCCACGGAAACGCTTCAAAGACCAACTTAGGCGTCAACTTTCCTTGGCTGACATAGAGGAGAGCACCTGGCTGCATGCGGCGTCGGAACGAGACAGCTGGAGGTCACTCACAAAGGCCGCGGGATACACATTTGAGACCAAAAGAAAATCTGCCGCCGAGGACAAAAGCAGACGACGAAAAGAAAATCTAAACCGACCACCTGCGGACAATGGTTTTGCTTGCCCTGGATGTGGCAAAATATGTAGGTCACAGCTGGGACTGCACAGCCACTGGAAACACTGTATTCCTCACTAATCTTCGGACTCGAAGACAAGCCTATTATTATTATTATTGCCAGAAATGGTGATAATTATAGACACTATAGTGACTAGACTATCAATAAAGAGCTTCCAATGGCATGCGTCTCACATAGACTCTACTAACCAGTATAAAACCTGTTTTTTACGAGTAGCTTAGTAACTGGTCCTAGTGGTCAATGACAGGAGGATAAGCCAAGGTGGAAAACTGGCACCTCAATCAGAAAAAAGTTTTGCACGAGAGGCTCGTTAGCGTTGGTTGGCTACCCGCCCAGGAGATGGACAATTATTAAATCAAATCTCCGCTACCTTGCGGCTAAGCCGAAAATATGGAAAAAGCTCCCTGAGTCAATTTCAGGTGGGAAATCAGGCAAATAAGGCAACTTAAAGGACACAACCACATTCTGTCACAACCTGAGACACCATTGATCCAAAACTGTATCAGCTATTTGGCCTCAACAACTCCGTGAAGTGAAGGGAAACAGCGGATGACAATATTTTCAAATCTCTAATGACTGACTTTCATGCCATCAGTTCGTGAGATGAACCATAGTCATTTTAAGACTGGAGGCGGCCAACAACGCCAAATGTAAATTTATTGCATTGATGTTTCAAATATTGGGTTATTTTGAGTACACTTATTCATTTTAAAGGTGAAAAGATTTTGGTGCTGAGGAAAAAGAAAGATATTGGTCGTGGCCGGTGGGTAAAAGCTAATTAACCTTATTTTGAAGAGACGAATTAAAACAGGGATAATGTTATTATTGGCTGACTCAAAGGAAACTGAACAGAAGTAACCAGGAAAATAGAATACAATTAGGAACTCCAATCAACAGGACTAGCAAAATAAAGCTGAGTATGGACAGAGTTTTGATGCACGCGTGTGTGTAGCGCTTAATATTGTGGTGTATGTGTGTAGCACATATTTGTTTATGTGTGTGTATCTGTAGCATGTAATTTATTTTATTGAAAGCACACACAACGAGGAAAAATACGTATAGACCTGGACAAAACTGTTTCAACTCTGTGCATACATCAATTGTGATTTTGAGATATACGCCTCTCTCTCCCTCTTTCCTCTAATCTCTCTTCATCCCCCTCTCTATCTCCACCTCCCTATTACACTCACCCTCTCCAACTCTCTCTCTCCCATCTTTCTTCAACTGGCTCACCTTCTTTATTGCCCTTCTCTTTATCTCTTTTCCTTTTCTTTATCTTCCACACTCCTCATTCTTCTTCTCTCATTTCCCTTTTTATACCTCCTCCCTCTTTCTCTGTCTTTTCTCTCGCTCCTACTCTCCTCCTTTTTCTCTTTCTTTCATCTTTCTCTTTCTGCAGCTTTCTCCGCACCTACTCTCTTCATCTTCTTTGTCTATCACTCTTTCTCTTTCTTTCTTGACGTGCATTTTAACATTTCTCTCTCTCTCTTTTCGCGCTCTCTCTCTCTCTCTTCTCTCTCCCTATCTCTCCCTCCCCTCTCTTCCTTATTTTCTGCTCCATTTAACTTCATCAAGTGACCTGGCCGGGTTAACAGAATAACATTGTTACAAAATTTCGATACATAAAAAAAAAATTATTCTGCATCGAATTTTGTAGAACACAGCATTGACTATAATCTTAGATTTCTGGCTAAAATTTTGAAACAATCATCTGCATTTAGAGATAAAACAAGCAGAATATAAAAGATACTTTAAAAACAAAGCTTAAATATGGGAAAGCACCGCACAATTGCTGTCACATATCTCAATATTGCAAGATTTATCTCCCTTTTTATATAAAACTAAATTAATTAATTTCCAATTATAAACTAACTACTTTGTTCACTTTTGTTATTGATTCGTGTATTGTTTTCGACAGTGAATAATTGTACAAAGTTTCAACTTGATCCGAGAACGGCAAGTTGAGGAAATAACGAGGACAAGATTTGCACCTGACAGACCGACAGAGAAATATGATATAAGCTTTGTAAACAAAAAATAATCAAAACTGAAGCAACAAGAAAATAAATGACAAATACTTTCAAATGTTGTAGAAATCTTAAAGCAAACTTACATTCACAAGAAGCTCGTTTCATCAATATCCAACATGACAGGAAGGTGCATTGCCCGAGAGAACAAGAAAACGAAACAAAATGAAGCTGTTAAGTTGTTTGAGCCAAGAAAAGCAAGTTCCGGCGGGGAAATGACTTCGAGGCTGACATTTAGCAGTGTAGATAATTCTATTGCATCAATTAGTGCCTGTCTCTACACTGCAGTCACTGGTGTGGTACACACCATCGACTCGTTTGAGTAGGCATTAAGTTGTCGTCAGTCATCCATCCAGTGCCCGCGTATAATGTGCTTTATTGATGAGCCACGAGGTCAGGGGTCATGAGGATGAGGCGCGCGACAAAGCCCGCGCAGTGGAGTGGCTTTTGGAAGAAGAAACGGCGATGCGATGGAGAGTATCTGCGGTACCAGACAGTAACACGAGAGCAATGTGAGCTCTGCTGGGCACCCCTGTGGGCCCTATTGAATACTTTGTTTCACACAACATCTTCAGTATCTCGATTTTCTGTCAGAGCTCTTAGCGTTTAATTATATAAGGTTTAAGGTATAATCACATAGTTCTGAGCCCAATCACCATAAACACTTACTAAGTACTCTGGTTATCCATAATTGCGATCAAATTTTCTGTTCCAGTAACACATTTTAAATGTTAACTCTGTGAAACGTGTTTAAATTTCACAGTAACATGAGCCAATGAAAATCGTTTTCGTGGAGCCTGTCTCTTTATTTCTATGTCTATAGCTGTAACATCTGGATGTAAGATAAACTAGACTATATTATATTTTTATATTATTATTATATTTTAAAGAAAGTGAAAGACAGACATTCAGGAAGTCAAATAAATAGAGAGATAGATAGTGAGAAAACAGAAAGAGAAATGACATAGAAAGAGAGAGAGAGAGAGAAAGAGAGAGAGAGAAAAGTAATTTAGAGAGAAATAGAAACTTTAAGGGTGGTTGTCAGAGAGACAAAAAAGAAATAAATCTTTTAGAAGCACACTGATGTGTGCAAAGCGAATAGAAGAAAGAAAAAAGAGTGTAGTGGGGCTAGTGTAGTGTACAAAACTATAAAAGCCACAACGTATACATGGTCAGATCATGGTCTAGAACTGATATTGACTTTTCTATGTTCTTGCTGCGAAGCCTAATTCTTTCCATTTTGTCAGGGATCCTGATAAATGACTTAAAAACAAAATACTAAAAAAAAAACACTAGTAAGAAATAGTTTTGTAGCTCTCAGAACATTTCAGGGAGTCATCAAGATTTCATTGATTCTTCATTTTCTCAGCTACATAAATTGGCCTATGATTTCTATGGCCTTCTATTGCGGGTTCCCGCTCTGTTTTAAAGGGAGGAAAGCGTGGAGACATCACTGTAAAAGTGATCCCTCATTTATCGCAGAAATTGCATTGCAGAACCACTCTGGATTATCGAAATGGTCTTTTTTTGAGTATTTATACACTATAACATAAAATAAGATAATTTGATTGGTCCAGTTAAAAGGAAATTTAGTTTGACTATTTCTATAACAATAACAATATAGATGCAAACGCAAATAACATTCACGCAAGATAAAACCACCCAGAAAAATGTAATAAAAACCCTCCTGCCGTCGTTTTTTTACATTATTGAACATAGGTATAATAGTCTATACTGTAATTACACCAGACCAAGTACAGTAATACAACAAATAATCCATGGAAATGGCGAGGGATCAATGTAGCGTTTAGTCTCACTGTTTGCTAAGCGTAGGCTATATCAACTCTGTCTTATGTCTGGGTGGAATCTTGTACACGCTATTTCTCCCACTTCCCTTTCTGGGATCAAGTTGAACCTTTGAATCTTGAATCATTCTCGATGATAACACAGGAATCAATGAAAGAAATAACAAATTAATTCATTCATTTTGTATCATTTAGAGACAATAGAGCTTACTAAGCTAAGGGGAGATAAGCAATGTATAGAGAATTAGTTTGTTCTTTAACATTTAAAAAAAAAAATTGTAGACTATAAAATTTTCTGATTTTATAAGTACTTATATTGCAAAGTGGCTAACAAGTCGGCCTGCCAGCGAGGATGATCTGCGAGCTCGAATTCAGACTTCTAAAATTGTTTTTGAAAAAGCAGCATGGAAACCTTCTCCCATATAACCGCACCCCCCCCCCCCCCCGCCATTGGTTCACAGATGTGATTGGACCATAGAACTATGATCATTCTCTACTCTAATGCGTTAAACAAAATTTTCAATCACACAAAATTGTTAGCCTAGAATACTCTAGTCTAGATATACTAATTAATTACATGATTGAATCGAAATGATGTAATTTTACTCAATAAAAAGAAGCTTCCTCTTTCAGGCCTTGCAATAGAAAAGTTGCCTGTTTCTGTGGCCCTCGGTTAACGAGGGTGTCATGTGGCCATCACAACGACCAACCACCTTAACTTTTCCCAACTGTCTGGTACCCAATGGGGTCCATTCAGCAAACGTAAACAAACAACATTTTCTCTATACAAATTACGCAATCCGTAAGGGTGTCACGTGATCCGTATTTTTCACTATTTTATCAATATTATGACGTGGCTAAATTTGTTTATTTACCTTTGGTGAATGGACCCCATTGGGTGGATTTAAAGGTGCCATAAAGATCTCGAAATTAAATATCTCAGTCTTCACCAGGATTCGAACCCGGGATCCCCGGTCCGGAAGCCAGCGCTTTATCACTAAGCCACCTCGATGACTCAGTATAAAATTTGTTTAAATAAAAACACATTTTTTAAATTTTACCTACTTATGATCTTCTATCCATCTTCTATCGATGTGGAGAAAATGGAAGCAACAGGTTTTCACTATGCAAACTAAAACCGCCCCTGATCCAATCCTTCCACGGCTAACTACAGCCCCTGATCGCGATGATCTCCAAATAAAATTGATTGTGCTTGCAGCAGACAAGAATAAACGATGTATTATTTGCGCGCGTTTCTGATAAGATTTGTTTAGGATTGTGAAAGTTTGCGTTGGAGATTATATCCATGGCCAGCTTGATAAGGTCTGCTTGTCAGAAACTCTGTTGTAATCCCTCATCAATATCATAAGGCTAGCCATCTGTGGCTTGAGTTTTCTTTGACATTTACATTTTCGCTTCCAGAACAAAATTACCTGCTCAAGTGATGTCCAATGAGTCTGCTTACAATTCCTACACATAATTCTTTTTAAAAGCTGATTCAGCGTTTTAGAAGTCGGTTCTAATGAAAAATAGTTTACGGAAGCAGTTCGAATTAAGCTACATGTCTCCAGTAATATGAAACCTTTTTTGTCCTTTAAACAATTTATCAATCTTCTATTGTTTTTTTTTTTTTTGACGCCTCTTCTACAAACTCTTTGTTAGCCTGTAAAATAAATAAACAATAAAAAATACCTTATCGAAACTACGCAGTATAAAACAGTTATAATTTTCTTTTCTTTAATACTTTTTGTCTGCTTTAATGTTTATCTTCTTTGAAGACGCAAAAAACATTCGACCTTTATGAAAAATCCGTGTAACTGAATCTAAAGCTCATTCAAGGATAAAAAAAAAAGGTGATATGGGATTGAAAGACTAAATAAGATTGCTGTTATTCTAGTAATTGAATATGGGAGATAATTTTTGAAAAATATTACCTTTTAGAAAAACCTGTAATTATCTCCCTTTCAAATATTTTCTTAATATAATTATACAAAATTGGGGAGGATAATTGGATAGATAATGAAAAAAATATATGGGTGGCTTTATCATAACATGTAAATCTAGCTGTGTTGACGGTGTTTCTATGAGAGATCCTCTTTATGTGGGATTCCACTAATTTAACAACTAGATCTAGATTCAACAAGAGCACTGGTGGCCAGTGGTGGGCCTACTACTTGACGACATATGCATATTAAACTGACATATACATTGAACTGACATAAGGACTGTGTCACAAAGTCTTGTAGATCTATAATCTTCTACGGAGAACTGAAAATAAAATGTAAATCGCTGAGCTAATAATCACAAATATAGAGTTCAATAAAAATATAATTACCTCTTTGTATCAACGCAACTAAACAGGGGATTAAACCGTAACAATGGGCATAACAGCCTGCGTCTGTTGCAAGTTTTTAATTTTCCAGGATGGTCCTCACATTCTCAGACCGTAACCACTAGTCGATTACGGTTTATTTAGTAAATAGTTTTTAAATTCATTAATATTTTTTTCATGTGTTGTTGGTCTTAATTAATGGCATTCTGTTTTGTTTTGTACTAACGAGTTGGTGTAAAGGACGATTAACTGACAAAAAAAAAAAAAAGAGAGCTTCTCTAGCTTAAATATCTTAGAGACAATCAGTGCCGTAATTAGCATTGAAAAGGTTGAAAGCTGTTTGAGGCATGGGACTCTTTTGGTGCCAAGTCCAGAGATTGTGTCATTGTTAAATATTTCTTGGGGGCGCTTATAGCTTATGTTACCTATAGGGAAATCCAACCCTGGAGACAGTGACCTTTAATTCCGGATTATAGGAATTTAGTCCATTTAGATATCTGACATGTTGATATCTGAAGCTATACTATATCCGAGATGTTAATATCTGACATATTTAGATATCTGACATGCTGACATCTTATCTGTATTAGATTCGAGATGTTAATATCTGACATATTTAAATATCTGACATTTTGACATCTTATCTGTATTAGATTCGAGATGTTAATATCTGACATATGTAAATATCTGACATTTTGACATCTTATTTGTATTAGATTCGAGAAGTTAATATATGATATATTTGTCGACCTAAATCTGACATGTATTGGCATCTGACATGTTTGATATCTAAGTGTTCATATCTGACACGGTTAGTGGAAATGAAAGAGAGTATAGGGCCTACGTAGATGCAGATGGTGGTTAATTGATAAGTACTGTAACAGGTCACTTTAAACAAGTAGCCCAGTGTGCTTTTTTTTTTTCAGAAGTTAATCAGACTCCAAGCAACTTTGAGATCATAAAACTGGTGAAACCTACTGTCCTCGTGCGTGGCATTGTATGAACCACTGCATCGATCCGTCTGTAAATAAATGGTGACAGCAGTTGGTTGATTTAGAAACTGCACGATATTGTTTTCTTTTTATTAGCCTCCCCCCCCCCCCCCAAAACTCGGACACAAACATACCACCATCCAGCCACTTTATGGGTCACTATCTGAATGTATGGTTATGTCCTAAAAGTACATATTTTCTTAATAATACACAAAGCAATGTGTTATGGATAGGTCAATTTAATTCTCTATTTGTTAGTGTATCCTCTTCTGATTCGACACCCCCCCCCCGTTATTTGGTCTGCTGTTGCGAAATCTCGGATACAGTTATGTAAATAGAACTGTGGGTGTCAACCTTTGGGTCGCGACCCCTTGGCCTTTGAGAGTCAAATTGACGATTTACCAGGGGTGGCTTAACACCAATTGGAGATTTTTTTCTTGTGTTTTTTGTTATTTAGGCCTATTTATTTTAAACTTTTATGCATGAAAGCAAATCCATAAATAGCATTTTTTGTGTGCATCTGCAGTACAAAGTATGGAAGCATTAATTAACCTAATGATTTTTCAGCAAACTTCAAAACTTTAGAATCAAATCTCTAGGCTCTTTTGCTTGTGGCAAAAAGTAAACTATTATTATTTGATCTTAAAAGTCAAAGTGTAAGTGAAGATGAGATTGCTGTGATTAACTTTTAGAGTGAGCATCTACAAAATCAATCTCAATTTTAAAACAAGTTAGTGAGCATTCTTATACTTGATCTTGATCCATTCTTGTACTCAACAATCACCTTCGTAGGTTACACTTTCTTCATAAAATGACATCTGATTGATTCTGAGTGAGGTGATTATATATTGTGTCAGTATCCGGTAGAACAATTTAAAAGATAGACACCCTTAAGACACAGCGAGACGAAGGTTGACCTATAACCTTTGCGCCGGCAAAGAGTGACCCTTTAGTTGATGCTTAGGTATCTGTCAACTGTTACATGGTGTAACTATTTTCAAGATCTACAGTTCAGTGAAGTGGTCGCATTTCATAATCTGTAAGGCAGACACATTTTCTTTCATTCTGTGTGCGTTACATCATGTGTTTCACGTTTATGCGGTAGCATTTTATGACTGGGTCAATTTAGAACCATTAACTTTGTAGCCTACATTTTAAAAAATCGAAGATTGGAAAGCAGAGCATCTCGAAATTTCATTAAAAGACTTATAGACTGATGAGAACATTTTTCAATTTAAGCACTAATTGATCAACCCGACAGTCGAGTCTCTATTTTAAAAATAATAATCTTCGGACTAATATAGTTTTACTCCAACTGCTCTGCTTTTTGTGCTACCGGCAGTTTTAATATAGGCCTATCTCATCAACCCTTGAAACACTAGCAGATTCTAAACGAGACTGTAAGCCTAACCTAACTTCTTCATCTGTCATATCACATAAGATGTCTGCCTACATTCCTATCTGAGATCCACGCTACTAAAAATATCGATATAGATCTATAAGATCTATATGAGTGTCTAGTAATTGTGCACTAGAGGCGTGCCTAGCACTGTGCGGGTGGTGCGGGGCGCACGGGGCACCAGGTGTGAGGGGCATCACATTTTCCGTCAGTATGTAATATTAATTAACCTAATGAACCCGTTATTCCAATGTGTGTTCCGGACATAATAAAAAATATAAAGCCTAGAAACAAATCAACAGGTTGTCATTGAAAGAAATTATATCCAAAGCAAAAAATGTTCAACAGATCATGTGTGGTACCCCAGCTATTCCATAAATACTAAGGGATAGGTGACGTGAGAACATCTTTAAAATACATTACTAATTCACAAATTCATTGAACAATTTGAACTCCTACCCTACAACTGGCTATTGCGGCTATTGCCCCACTGTTCGCATCCTCCTGGAGATCTCAAGGGTTAAAATGTCTAAGGGCCGACAACTACATTCTACATAATTTAGATATGTTGAATAGCTTAAAATTTGCAACAAGAAAAAGTTTCCATTCAACGTGAATGCTTTGTAATAGAACGCCGATAATTTTACCAGTCCTTATTAAAAATGTTGTCGTCTTAGATTGTACTAACTTATTGATTAAGAAATACAAGTTTGATGACATCATGAATGAATCATCGCCTCATGAATTTTTTCCCGTACACAGTGCGCAAGCGCAATGACATTCTGGTACGGGCTTTCACTAATCCAATATGGCGCCCATCATTGAGAAGGAAGACAAGATGGGCAACTTCAATGAGGAAAGCAGTACCGATGATTCAGAAAATTTATGGTTGGTTTATGCAGGAGAGCGTGCAGCTTACTTAATTACGCAAAATAGCATAGTGCATTGGGTGGCGTTTTTGAGTACTGAACTGATCAGTCTTGTTCTAGTCTGGTTCAGTCAATAATAATAATAATTCAATAATTATTTTATAATAAATTTTATTCTTAGTTTAGTCTAGTGACTAGACCTAAGACTAGTTTAAGTAGTTACTAGATTCTAGTTTGTTATGTCACTTTATCTCAAACTACTCAAATACTGGGTCTGGGTAACTCACTGTATTAGACACAATTATAAACTATAATAAACTAATAAACTCATACTACACACTTACACTACACTACACTCATACTACTTCATAGACATAGTCATAGATGTAGATTTTTAATCTAGATCTATAGACAGTATAGATCTAGTTATTCTAGTAGAGAGTCTTATATATGGAACACCTCATCCGATTCTCATTCAGTAAACAGGTCGTTTTTTTTTTGTTTATAACTCATTTGTTTTTATGTTTCCTTGGAGCTAAAAAGGACGTATCAGGACTGCAAATGTCCAATTTTAAATAAGCTCCTTTATTTTTGTTCCACTTTTCCAAAGCAAAGGGCAGTTTTTGAGATTCTCAGAAACCATGTGTATGAAAATCTATGTTTTAACCTCCCCAGGCAATTCTCCTACCCATAATGCCATATAAGGGATGAATAAATATTTTTTAAATCTAATTTATTAGTAATTACATAGTGGTGTTTCTTGACTGTGTTCACCGTGCGCTGAAGGGGAAAGCACAAAAACTGCGTTCCGTATAAGAGCATGAAGTGACGTGGTAATTCAAAGAAACACTACTATTTTTATAGTCCTTTAGTTGCAGAATAAGAATCTGCTTTCAGATTTATTTTTTAACTTAAACCTTGACCTAATAAAAAAATAAAATAAAAAATTGACCTAGTTCCCAAAGTCGGTGTTCCATATACAAGACTCTACAATATATTCTAATCTAGATCTATAGTAAAGTGCGAACCTCGAAAGGATTAAGGCCAAAAGCAATTTTGACATTTGGATTTTTATAACACCGTAACGGTTTGACCTATGAAAAAACTGATGGTATCTCTGAATTCGAGGGCGCGGTGGCTGAGCGGTAAAGCACTTGGCTTCCGTACTGGAGGTCCTGGGTTCATATCCTGGTGAAGGCTGGGATTTTTATTTCGGGATTTTCGGGCGCCCTTGAGTCCACCCAGCTCTAATGGGTACCTGACATTAGTTGGGGAAAAGTAAAGGCGGTTGGTCGTTGTGCTGGCCACATGACACCCTCGTTAACCGTGTGCCACAGAATCAGATGACCTTTACATCATCTGCCCTATAGACCAATAGGTCTGAAAGGGGAACTTTACTTTTTTACTTTTTTATCTCTAAATTCCTCGTCCTTTTTTCTATAAAAATAATTTGGATTTAATGTATCACTAGGCTTAGTTAAAATTACATACGAGGTCAAAGAGGTGTAGGGTAGGTATTGCCAAGCGTACTTTTCCTCAAACAGATTTTTCCCCCAGTTAGTATGTTCGATCGGGTTGTTGGAAGGTTCGAACAGATCAAAGAAAATATATCTAAAAACATGTTTAAATATTTAATTTTCACTATAAAGTCATTTTCTTCTTATTCTAGTGTAAGAATACTATCCATTGCACCATTTCCACTCTCCTCAACTTTAAATAGTCTTTTTAATCTGATGAGCCATCTGACTTAAAAATAGCCTTAATCCCATTACCCAGTTCCTTCACTACCGGGTAGTAAAAAAGAAGCATTCCACACCTCCTGAGTTTGACCTCACCATGAACTTAGCCTTAACAAGGAAAAGGAAATATTATGTGTCGGAAGTGAAGAAAAAAGGTGCATGCGCAGTAGCAATATATAGTAATTTGGTAAACATTCAAATAAAAAAGTTTAAGCTTTTAAGCTCGAACCTCTCTACAGATTTGGGCTGCTCGAACTTCGCACTTTACTCTAGTTTCTAGAATAAAAATTCTCTCAAATCTTAATCTGTCTTCTTTTTTTTTCTCTACCTTTTTCTAGATCTACAATCTCATTCTCATACTATCTTGTCATTCTCACTCATCACAGAAATTGTCTCAATTGTTTGTGTCTGAACTGGCTCAAGACTCTGTCCCTCAGTCTCTGACTTTTGACTGAGAAGTCTGAGATAATGAGAATCACACTATTTCTTGGTTTCTTTTTTTTTTTTTTAGTGCTAAATGCAAGGCTCAGTGAGTTTATATTGAAAGTGGAAAAAAAAAGGCTGGGGTTTCTCAAAAAAAAAAAAAAGAGAGAGGCAAAATAAAACAATTCATTTTAATTTATATCTAGATCTACAGTCTACATCTAACGAAATGGAAAGAACTTTGTTTATAAGTGCTTGCCCTGGATGTGGCAAAATATGTAGGTCACAGCTGGGACTGCACAGCCACGGGAAACACTGTATTCCTCACTAATCTTCAGTTTCGAAGACAAGCCTATTATTATTAGTAAAGACTTTACTTTAGCGAAGTTTACCCATAGGCGTAGGCCAGGGCAAGTTTAAATTACTTTGAAATTGGAAAGGTTTAGAATGAAATGTCTAGATGAAGTGAAGAATCACATTAGAACTTTCAGTTAATGTACAAATTAAATACATTTTTTAAGGGTTATGCTTTGGCCATGTTATTAGATTAAAATTATTAGATAAATCAGTTTTAATTATTTTTGTGGATAGGACAATCATTACATTTTTTAAATAGTTAACAATTTTGTTTGTTTCAGGGCGGATATTCTTAGTGAAGTGCAGTCAGGCTCTGCATCTAAATTACCAACTACTAGAACTGTTTTGGTATTAGGTAATTACCACATCTTGTATTTCCTGATTTTTATAGTGAACTTAAAAAGATATTCTATAATTAATTATATTATATGAATTAGTTAGATTGTATGAATGGTGTGTGCATTTTAAGATAATGTCTATGGCAACCTAAAGTGAAAGTTAAAGGAAACACGTAATGTAAGTGTATGATAAAAAAGGTCAAAAAAGTGAGTGTTTGTGGTTAAAAGAACCAAGTCAATCTAAAGTACATGTTGATGTAGAAAGGGAAAGAATAATGTACTTAGTATTAAAAAAAAATGTTCAAGTCATGGGGGCTGTTGTGGTGTTGCACTTTAACATTGCTTATTAAATTTTGTTGTCCTTCTTATAAGCTTAAGATTGTTTTATCCAGGTGATAATGATTCCGGAAAAACAACATTGATTGCTAAATTACAAGGCTTGGAAGAACCAAAGAAAGGATCAGGTTTAGAATACTACTACATTGATGTCAAAGATGAGTACAGAGATGGTGTGTATGCTTCAAACTTGAATTATCTCAATTTAATATTATATATACTATATTCAACCATGCATTGAATGGTTGTTTGTTAGAATAACCAACAGTTTAATATTTGAATCACACACTAAAGGAAATTTGAATTGTAAATCTCAATAGCTTCTTCTCTTAAAAAACCCTTACACATAATTTACCAAAGCTGCTTTTGACATGTTGTTCCTGGGAGTTTATGGTGGATTGTTTATAGATTGATTAGATGCAATTTACAGCTTTTTATGTGTAGCACAATCTATGCACTCAAATATATAGAGTGTGATAATATCTTGTTTTACCTTTGACTTGGTAGATCATACTTTTTTTTTTACTGATATATTTTTTAAATATGGGGGGGGGGGGGGCAGAAATTTTTTTTTACAATTAAAACAGTGATAAAAATTTTGACTTTTTAAATATTTTTCTTGCATTGATATTCTTATTTGCAATATTTAAATTAACTTTTACATTTTGTTTAAATACCAGTTTGAGTGTTTTTTTAAATGTGTGTAAAAGCTTTTTTTGATTGCATTTATCTTCAGAGCAAGCAAGGCTTAATGTTTGGGTGCTGGATGGGGACCCTCACCACACAGGATTACTGAAATATGCTTTAAAGGAAGACAGTTTTAGTGACACTCTAGTCATGTTGGTGGTTTCCATGGCCCAGCCTTGGGCCCTTCTAGAAACACTGAACAAGTGGGCTGATGTATTGAGGGATCATGTAGATAAGTTGAGAATTCCAGCGGATAAATTACAAGAATATGAACAAAGTTGTAAGTCTACACTTATAAAATAATATTTCTATATGGACATATCATGATAACTAAGGTTAAAACTTAGTAAAATGTTTACTGCAAACATCCCCAGAAAACCTCATCTTAATGTCTCCATGGACTGTTTACTTAAGACTAAATCCTCTTGCGCCATTCTTCACATTGGGGTGGCAAACTATAATGTTTGATGTTTTTCTAGAAATTGGGGATTAACAGGTCGTAGTTGTTGCTTGTCCCACATTCAACAATCCTCGTATGAGCTATTTGTGTAAATTGAACTTTTAAAAAAAAATCAGTGTTTAAATTTATTTATTTCTAAAATTAATCAAGAATGCCGTTTTATACTATGTCAACTATAAATGCTAAGTTTATATATCTATTAGATGTGGATGCAGAATGGTTAATTGCTTTTTTTTTCAATCTGAGTGTTTTTGAGTTCTAATCTGAGTGAAGGCAGTGCTTTCAGGACATCCCTTTATCCATCCAGTATCTGTGAAGCTAGTACTCAAAATAATTACCTCAAATTAGATGAGGGGAGGAGATATAGGGGGTTGAAGGGTTGAGTACTGCAAAGTGTGTATAGTCAGACACACTCCTAGTCGAATATCATTAGTGGTTTTCCCATAGAAGGTATCATGGCCTGACTACCTGCTTTTTATTGATAAAGCAAAACTAAGTAGAAGTCAACTTTTCATAATTTAAGGGCAAAGAAATATCAATTTTGTTTAGTATGGTCTTTTTAGTTTAATAATTGCTTGATTATTACTCCTAGGTAGCCGAATAAACTGGCTTACTTTCATCAATAATAATGATTAGTATAGTGATTCTATCTATCTAAATGTTTTCCTTTTTTTGCTGTGCAGTAATCAGGGTTTATCAGGCCTACACAGAACCAGGGGATGGGCCCATAGCTACTCAAGGCCCACCCAGAGGTGATATAAATCCACTTCATCCGCCACCTTCAGGATCTGAGGAAGAAAGTGTACTACCATTAGGAGAACTGACACTATCCAAAAATTTAGGCATACCTATTGTAGTTGTTGTTACAAAGGTAAGACAAGTTTCTAGTCAAAGTTTCTCTCTATATATGCTATGATATTAAGCCTTCTTTTTTAGGGCTGTGCTAATATATTTCACATTTTGATGAATATAGTAGATCTTTCATCAATCTTTGTCTAAGTATCAAAGCGTCTTATCAAAGATAAGTACTAAATTGTCAGGATGTGTCTGTGGTTGGTCAATGGTAATGCCCTGCCATAGTTGACGTCTGTATTTAAACCACCAAGAAGCTTATGATTATAAATATCTATCTCTTGAATCCCAAATACATATTAGAAATATGAACAAAAAGCTTATCTTTCTGAAAATCATCAAGTTCTGAAATAAAAAGTCTGTCAACAACATTTTTTTGTGTAACCTGTTAACTTCCAGCTGCATTTGCTAGGCAATGATCTCCTAAACAATGTTAAGTAAATTTTAGTTCGTTTCTTTTAACATTTAGTAAATTCACAACTTTTATTAACTCTTTATTCCTTGACAATATTCCACAGAGTGATACAATATCAATGTTGGAAAAATGTTAGTAAATTCACAACTTTTATTTACTCTTTATTCCTTGACAATATTCCACAGAGTGATACAATATCAATGTTGGAAAAAGACTTTGATTATAAAGATGAACATTTAGATTTTATTCAACAACATATTAGGAAGTTCTGTTTAAAGTGTATCCTTTACCAACATTAGTCATACGGCTTGTATATATATATATACTTTTAAAATTTGTCACGCCTATTGGTGGCCTAGTGACTAGTTCTCAAAGGTCGCTAGACTTCCTTAACTGTAAACTGCAGATGGTGCAGCCATGTTCTACACATCGGTAAAAGATGAGCGCAATTGTGATTTGCTGTACAGATATTTGGTGCATAGGATTTATGGCTTTCCTTTCACATCCCCTGCTCTAGTGGTAGACAAGGATTCTGTCTTTGTGTAAGTGTTTTGGGGCATAGAGTTACCTCCTATCTTGAGCTGTCTACAAATTTACTTTATTTAGTTTTATTTTGAAATTAAAGTAGCCCAAAGTAACTCTTGTTGAACATATTACTATCGCATTCATTTATGTTAAGCTTGTGTGAAGTAAAAAAAAAAGTAAAGTGTCCCCTTCAGACCTTTCGATCTTTGGGGCAGATCATGTTATGGTCATCTCAGACCTGCCTACCGTTACACAAAATGCGTATTCGTTACCCAAAATCGTCCAAAAATGACAGCGAGTACTATAAAATTTTAATATCATTTTGGTTTATACGGTAAAAAAAAACAGGCGTTCGCGTGTGTGTTACACATTGAGATCCTCAGGAATACACATTTTGACTTTTTTAGGTAGGCAGGTATGCCATCTGTTTCTTTGGCCAACGGTTAACGAGCAGGGTGTTATGTGGCCAGCACAATGACCAACTGCCTTTACTTTCCCAAACTAAAGTCAGGTACCCATCAGAGTTGGGTGGACTCAGGGGCCCTAAAAATCTCGAACCCAGGACCTCAAATTCAGAAGCCAAGTGCTTAACCATTCGACAGCCGCACCCCCCACCTTGTGTGAGGTTGATGTTAATTGTAACATTTTCTAAAAGTCGTTCTATTTTTTTTTTCATTTTGAACCACATATTAGAAATATTTATATTATTTTCATATCTTGTAATGCATATATTGAAAGTTAACTCTTCTTTTCAGGCCATCTGGATGGGACAATGAGAAGAAAATTAGTATATTATACGACAATATGACCAGCATGAAACCAGATGACACTTTCGAAGACATCATTACCAAACCTTCTACGCGTAAGGTTTGTACACTGTCTTTAATATTTGTGTACACACTCAGGTTGAAGGGCTTATGTTCAGATGTAATGGGAAGCAAGAAACACAATTTACTTCACAGAAAGAACAAAATAAAGCTTGTCAGATTTTGACCAAACATTTTTAGATATTAATGTCAGGCGAGTCCAAAGGCTTCTTAAAAAGGCTTTGTTTGGATAGATAGAAAGTTCGAGTAAAGTCCATTTGAGAAATTTTAGAAAAAAGGATTAAGTTAGTAAAACAGACAGTTTTGAGATTTCGTCATTGTCCCTAATTCATACATTGATATAATGATATTACAATAATAGTAATGCTGTTAAAAAACATAATATACACTCAAGGCGCTATGGGGACTTAACAAACATTAACATGAGAGTAAAAATGGCAATAAAATCTGTCGGTCTTAATGTTTTAGTGAAACGTGGTTTGTCTGAGCTCAGGAGAGATCAAGTTCCAAATTGTTGGTGCATGTATTAAAAATGTCTGCAAATGTAACTTTAGAAAGTTCAACACAACTAGAAGCATTGAGTCCATTTGAATGCAGCACTCTCTGAGATGGTTGT
>JADKLZ010000167.1:7473196-7485132 GCA_021533235.1 Biomphalaria straminea
AGCTGCAATAAACAAGGTGAAACAAAACCTGACCCCAACGCTCTCATTGTCGTACAAAGTTGTGTACACTGGTACTGCAACAGGATCACCGTTCAGTAAGACAGTATTTCATTGTTACATTGATAATTACATATTAATTTTGATATGTTCCTGATTTGTTAATCACTCAATCTTTTATTATTTTCTCCTTTTTCTAGGTTGTCCAGCGAGATGCTGAGGTTACTGCTGAAGATGATCAAGCTTTCCTGGCGAAGCAACAGCTACAATTATCTAAACAAACAGCGACTCCAGGAACTGGAACCCCACCTCCTGCAGCTGCTGTATGTAGCCATTGTCAAAATGTTTTTTTTCTTTATTCAGGTTTAAAATTGATATTGTCTTTATAATTTTTTGTTATTTATGTGTGTGTTCTCAGCAAGAGTCACCAGTTCCTAGACTTCAGAGGCCACAAGTACACAAAACTCCTGAGAGGTCTCCAGCACCTGCCAATGCTGGCACACCTGTGCGTGGAAAGGTAATAAATAGTTGAACTTCACAAGCATAATAACATACCTGAAAAAAAAAAAGCAACCAACAAATTTGGGGTATTCTTTAGAAGTGTGTGGCTGAAAAGTGCTAAATAATTTGTCAAGATGTGAAATACTCATTAATGAAATACTAATTGGCTTCAGTAAATATTTTTTTTTGTACATCTAAGTGAAACAATCACCCACTATTGAAACACTCTACATTAGAAACCACTTCTAATGAACACCTTGATCTGTACACTTAGCTACTTTTTTTAGTTTATTTTTTAAATGTTTTAAAAAGATGAATTCCATTTTGTGACAGGATGGCAAACCACAGGCTGGGAACACAACAGAAGGAATGCTGGCAAACTTTTTCAACAGTCTTTTGAGCAAAACTCCTGGACAACCAGGGCCTAGTAAGTTTTTTTTTTTTGTTTTTAGTAGTGACAAAAATCCTGTCACCAGCCTTTGGAGTCTCTTAGCTTTCATCATGGGGGAACATAAATCATTTATTTCAAATCATTTCACTCCGTAGTTTAGTCGGGTTGACAGCGGGGTGTCTTGGCACTAACTTGTTATCTCATTCATCTCTCCAAAGATGTAGCGTCAATGACAGGAGCCGAGCAGATTGGTATGATTTAATTTTATTGGCTAGACCTGTGTCTGTGTAAACGGACTGTATTGTGGCTAATTTCTTTTCTTCCTGGGTTTTTATTTTTTTTTTTCAAAAATATACATTGAACTCCACACTAAAGCCTTAGTTATGTCACAGTTTTGTTCTTTATTTAATGGAAGTACTTATGGTTACACACACACACCCTGAAAACTGAAACATTTTTATCTTTAGTTTATTCAGTCTCATGAGCTATGTTAACACCAATAATTTTAGTTAGAAAATTTGAAATACCCGGTAACTATTATGTCACTTACCTGCTTTACTTTTTTTTACTATTCTTTTTCATAATCTTTTGAATCTAAGAGTAGCTAAATGTCATTCAATTTAAGACATATTGAAAGCATTGAATGGTGAATTGAATGGTGAAAAAAAAAAGTTAAAAAACATTTATTTGAAATAGCTTTTGTTGAATAATCAGAAGTTAACAACTAGTCAATGAAATGTTTCAAAGTGAATCATTTGTTAGCAAAAGTTGTCAAAATATGTTTACATATACATTTAATATGCATTATTAAGTTATTTTTTCTGTTTATTGATATTTTCCTAGTCCTAGTGTTAGTGTCGAATTCTGGAATTTTAACTTGGGAAATAATCTTGGGTATTTTACTCCTTTAAAAAAATGGCATTAAAAAAAAAACACTTGTAACTCAACTCAAAATAATAGTTCCATGATTGCTTTCCTTATGTGAATAATCTTCACATATTTTTGTAAATGGATAGTTGAATGAATAATATCTATAAATTTAGTCTTTCAAAAAAAAAAATTCATTTGCTTGTTCATTATATTGAACTATTTGAAAGTGACATTTGTGTATCTTTGAGAGACTTTTATATTAGCCCTGCTCAATGTGACTGTGTAACCATATAGTAGAACCTCAACTTATTCTTCTGTTTTAGTTGCAGGATGGTGTTTGAATAATCTATACACTTCCTTTTGTTTTTATTTTATTACTTTCTTTGTAAGTCAGTGTTTGTCAAAGTAAAATAGGATTGTTTGGGAGGTCAACAATTACACGAGGCAACTTTGATGGCCTAATAGATGTGAACTATTGTTTTTATTCGCATTCTTTACATTTAAAAGATTATGTAATGAAACCTGGAGCTTTTTATAAAGTGGGTTTAATTTAATCTTTGAGAACACTGACATTAAATTATGTATCAATGAATATACAATAGACCATCACAATCTCTCTTTTCAGACAAGGCTGCTGTATCTCGCGATGCGGCAGCAGAGTTGGAGAGGATGACAAAAGGCAAGAAGTCCATTGACACCAACAACACATCAACAGATTCTGCAGAACCCCAGTCTTGATGACTTTATCAATCTCATCTCTCTTTTTTAGGTTCCAATTTTATCTAATTTAAGTCAGTTATGAACCGTAATGCATTTTAATGTTGATCCCAGCGCTGTTTTCCTTCATTCAGAGAGTATAGGTGATCTTCAATTTTTATTTTCTTTATTGCATACAAAAATTTTTTAGAGCTCAAATTAATTAGTAAATTTTGTTATTGTCTTTCTATGAAAGCCATTTTTTTTTGTGATGAAATATTTGAAAACTGAAGCTTTTTACTGATTTTGCCCCTTCATTTGCTCATCTGTTTTTGTTTTTTTTTTCATTGACATCAGTGTTCATTCCCAGCTTGAGGGACTGTTTCAGATGATTTTGATTTAATTTATACACTACAGTAATTTTATAAGACATATATATAGCCGTAAATAACAATATACATTAAAAAAGTAACTGTGCCATTTGTTTTGTTAGTGTCCCCTTATACTTTTCAGCAAGCTTATTGTATCGTTCAACCCAGTATGTTTTTTTTTTTCCTCAGTTGTTTAAGATGTAGATATCTCAAGTTATTTATGATATATCTTAGTTTTCATTTAACCATTGCTTAGGTTTTTCTATGAATGATCCAGAAGCTGTTCATTCTATTAGATGACCAAGTTGCCAGGGAATCTTATGCCGATGTACATATGTATACGACGTCTGATCATTAGATGTACTTAGTCATTGTAGCTTTGTAATAACCAATGCATAAACAAACATAAAACAGTATGGCCCATTTTGATTCACAAAATATGCTAATGGGCAGTGTCTTCCTCATTGGCATCTTTTTTTTTTTTTGTTCATTTCAAAACCTAGTCTTGTTTTGTGGTTTGTTTGTTGTTTTTTTTTGTTAGATTTTAGTTTTAAATTTAACATTTTTTTTTAAAGTAGATTTGTTCCCTCCCCCCCTTATCTTTTTACTTTTCTATGTATTTATAGTCTTTCATTGGACTCCTCCTCCAAGCTATGTTCATCTGTCTCTCTTTGGTGGAGGGTAGGATGCTTTGGCATTATTGCAGCTGGTGAATGAAATTGGACTTGATACCCATACGTAGGATTCATTGTTTTTTTGTGTGGATGGAAGGCAATGTGAGATCCTGATGTGATAACTGGGGTGGGACTAAAATTGTTTTGTTGTTGCCGATGTATTCCCAAGTGGTTGTCCATTGTAAATATTAATGTCTCATATTTCTTTGACGCCTCCCCCTCAGTTTTTTTTCCTTTTTTTTTTTTTTTTGTGGTTTGAAAGCCGCTAAAATCTGTTGAGTGTTGCTGGTGGGATGTTTCTTTTGTTCAGTGTCTGTTGAAGATCACTTGTGAAATACTCTTGTATTTATTGGTCTTATCAATAGATAGATATCATTCCTATCATCTCTCTGTAGGAGAATGCATGTCTTGTGTTCACCTGTGTTTGCATCATTCTTAAATCATTTAAAAGTAAATTTTATGCAAGTAGTTATTTCTTTAACTAAATCGATTAAAAATATTATATTTGAAGCAGATATAATTTTAAATGTAGATCTATCTTTTTTTTTCATTGTCTCAGTGAGGTCACCAACTGTTTAATATTATTTGATCTTAGCTTTAAAGTAAATTAATTACGGAATAACTTCTTGTCATCTTTCGAAAGTTGAAATTATAAATGTGCTCTTTTATTTTTTTCCACAATTCAGGTGATTGTACATGTAATTGCTTAATCTTGCACCAAATTGTAGTGGCTTGCTAAATATATACAGGTTTCTTTATAAAGTAGTATCACACATGACAGTGATTGGGAAAAGTCACAATATTATCTTTCTTTGTCCCCCTCATCACACATCCTCCTGCTTATACAAAAATGCCAAAAAAAAAACCCAACTAAAACTGCATGCCATGTTTACTTGTAGTGATTCAGTATCTATTGTGTTAATGGACCATGTCATTATGTTGAACAAAGGTCTTGGACTGAAGGTTCTTTGTGAAGTGTCAATTTCAAACCTTTGATTTTGATTCTGTCTGACGAGTGTGTGCAAGCTGGGTTTTTCTTTCCTTCTTGTGATTAGAATGTTGGTTGAAAAAATATAATTGTAAATTATTTTTGTTTTGTTTTTATGTATAATATTTTTTAATTTGACGACTGGTTGACAATAATGTAAGATACTGAGTGATGAGTAACGCTATATAAATATATATATATACATATAAATAAATTGAATGCATGTGCATACTTAGTATCCAGGAATGCGTGAAAATTGTTTTTGTTTTCTAGTTACAGTGAACCTTGTTATAATAAATTTTATAGGACAAAGGTTTGATTTTTCTAATTATTCAAAGATGGATACCTATGTAACAAAACTTGAGAAGTTCTTGATGAATCAGAAAGGTGGAACTTTGCACTATGTAAAAATTGATATAAAGTTTGCTAGAACAAGGATTCACTTTTTTTTTTTTTATTCCTATTTGTATATTGTCTTGATGCTGTTCTGTGCTATTGATTGATCTATTTAGTCATTTGTGCTTAACTCTGTTCTAGCCAAGACTTGTGATGTCTGCAATACAAATCATTTCAGAATCCATTTGAAAGGTTGGTGGGGACCGCTGTTGACTTGTGTTTTATCATGTCATTTTCAGTACAGTTTTTTTTTTCTTGATCTAGAAATTTAATTTACCATTTAAATAAAAGATTGAAGAAATAATTGTTAAACCACACAATTGAAGTTAATTTAAAGAAACAATTTTTGTGGGGAGGGTTCAAGATCTTACATAATAAACAATGTAAACAAAAATGATTGGATTTTTAATGTCATTTTAGTAAATATTGCACCTCTCTGTATTAATTTCATGATATTGATATTTCGTTGAAATTTTTTTGTTACAATGTGCGCTTTTTGTAGCCTGAATGATTTGTGAAAAAAACTTTCTTTAGTGGTTGCTTTTTTTTTTTTTTGGTCCTGGATCAAAGAAACATAAGACACTTTTTATTTGAAAACAAAAAGAAAGAAAAACAAAGACATTTGAAATAATTTTATTCCTTTGCCATTGTCTTAATCTTTGTACTTTAATTTATTGGCTGAGGTGCACATCCATCATTGACATGGGGCGTAGTACACAATGAGCTAATGCAGTTCAGATAAATTGTACCATTTTATGTTGATGATTACAAGTCCTAGCCTAGAGCTCCACAGCTTGCCTAAGCAACTCATCAACTGACATTTTTTAAATTTGAAGTAAAAATTGAGATCCCATGTTGAAAGTGAAAAGCACCATTCTTTAGAAGTAGATTATTGAAAAAGGATAGAATCCTTTGTTCCTTTGATGTAAGGCTTACTGCCGTTAAGTCAACTGAATGACATGTTGATTTGCTTGAACAAGTTGTCGAGGCCATCAGGCTGACTTGAAACAAAAGCCTCAGCACTTGTGCAATAAAAGATTGAAAACATTCTCTGGGATGAGTTTTTGTTCATCTTACCATTACTGTTTGTTGATAAACCATGTTTGCATGTAGTACAGGTATAGAGATTTTAATGATCAAAGTCAGTAGTCATCAAACTCGTCCGGAAGATCGAAATATAAATATACAAAATTAAAAGAGTTTTTTTGTTTTGTTTTAGCAGAGACATTTTTATAGAAAAAAAATGCTATTATTTACAAGTAGTCTCGAGCTTAGATTAACTAATGGTACTTTGTCTCATAAAAAGAAATATAATTATTTGATTTAAATATATAACAAATTAAATTATATAAAAGGTATAGTTATCCTTAAAAAAGATAAAAATACTTAACTAATGTGTAAAATGGCCTTCCATTTCCTTAGAAAGTATGGCTAAGTCAGGTTTGTTTGTTGTTTTTAATTTTAAGCATGATTCTTAATTCCATAGGTAAGCCAATTTAGTAATTTAAAAGTTACTCCTGAAAATGATTGTTTGCATAATTTATATTAGACCCAACTAAAGAAAAAGTTTCTTCAGTTGTATATAATAATGAGTCAGGAATACTATTCCAGTGTTAAAATCTACATATCTACCAATGGTGATGTCAACTTAATTCACATTTATTCAGCAATAGCTCTAAATTCAAGCTCGAATTTTAACTTCACCACAATTCTTTTTTTTTTTTTTTTAAATTCAGCAACTGCTTTTCAAAGATATCAATATCTTTACCAAAGGTACAAAATGTATTTGTTACTAACAAAGGCCTATTTTGCTTTGCTGTTTCTATAAAGTCTTTGAAACTGCAGAGAAAAGCTTCATTAATATTTAACAGAGTTGTTCTTAAGTAGCAAATGTCACTATTACTATTGTTTTCTTGACAATATTTTAATACTTAATTAAAAGAAAAATGAGTTTGTTTTCCCAAATCTTTGACACAAAAGTGACAATTTGTTTTCAAATATTATTTTGAGTAATTATTGTTGCTGTGCTTCTTTTCTGTAGGTTTGCAGTGCACAAACATTAAATCTTCACTTACAAGGCCAGCTAATAAATACTATTCCATGCCTGCATTAAACATTTTGTAGAAGAACCTTAGCCAAGGGCTTGCGACCACTAATCTAGGTTGTCCAAGACTAATAACACAGCTGCTCTCTAAAATGCTGTAAGAAAAAAAGTAAAGTTCCCCCTTCAGCCATTAGGGCAGATGATGTAAAGTTCATCTTTGGCCCACAGTTAACAATGTCTTGGTCAGCACAACAACCCGACAACAAACTGCTTTTACTTTTCCCCAACTTTTGTCAGGTACCAATTAGAGCTGGGTGGACTCAGAGGCGCCCTAAAGATCCTGAAATTAAAATTCCCAGTCTTCACCAGGATTTGAACCTCTGGTTTGGAAACCAAGCCTTTTTTTACAGTCAGCCCTGTGCCTACTGAGATGTAATCTTGAGATTTTATCAGTTTCTATTGACCAATGTTAGCATTACAATAATTTAGTTTCATGGATTTAAAGGGCCATAGTCTAATCAAAACTTTTCTACCAGATTGCAGTTAAGTCCTTTTCTAGGGTCCAATTCTGAAATAATGTATTATTTACAGAATGGAAATTGTGTTCTTTAAGTGAACACCAGTAATAAGTTAGGAAATGCATATGAATAGTCAGGAACAAAATTAAACATTGGAATGCAATGAAAGTCTTTCTTTTTTTTTTTTTTTTTTTTTGTATATTCAAATCTTTAGATGAATTAACAAGACAAAACACAAATCCAAAATAGAAGAGGAAGTAAAGGCTTTGCTCATTCAATTTTATTTTGAAAATTCAATCTGTATGTTTCAATGGTGATACTTTCAACAATCATGATGTAAAAAAGCGTTCTGCTACTTGATCAAATCAGTTCCAAGGTAAAGGGGGTTACTCATACTTCAGAAGGTACAAACAAAATTAAGTATTTGGAGTGATAACAGTTACATGTAAGAACTATTTGGACCCTTTAAAAAGTCATTTGGGCCAAGACCAATGTGATTGAGTTTAAGTATAGTGTCATGAACAGCATAGAAGTTCAGGGGGGGGGGGATTATTTTATGAGACATAGAATAAGTAAATCTATTAATAATTGCTATAGCTAATTAGAACAAAAAATGATTACATTTAATTTAATATAATCTTGGTATCAATATTGAATGTGTGCATTGAACAATGGTACCTGGTACTACAGTATAATCTAACATTCACCTTTGTATTTCAGTCCAAAAGAAAATCTTTGAAAATAAATTGACAAGACCTTTCAGTAAACTCACTTAAGTACATCAGAGGAGCAGCAGAAATTGTGCCCTTAACTTTCATTAAGTTCTCTAGCATAATACAAAGCACCATGTAACAATAGCATACAGAAAACAAATAATTCCTCTATACTAATAACAGTAACATATTGGAAAAAGTTTGCGCAAAAAAAATAATTCTCAAAATCATTGTATCCTGTAAAAACAAATTTCATTAAATGTGTTAATAATATAAGTCTACTTTGCATAGTGATATAATAATAACAACAAAATGACTGAGCATAGATATATATGAACTTGTAAATGTAAATTGACGGGGAAAATATTTTAAGGACAATAAAAAAAATATTTCAGGTTTATCAAACATATTACAAAAAAAAACTTCTTAAGAAAAACTGAAAAGTTTTCTCCAATGAATTTTCATTTTGGCACATTGTATTTATCCTTCGGACAGACTATTAGATGAAGACTAAACAAGGAACCAAAAAATAGAACCAAGTGTTAGCATAAAAAAAAATAATTTATGCCTAATAATAAATTTTGTTTGGTTACCTTTAAAATTGTAAGAAACATTGGATTTATAGACATGAAAAAAAAAAGTTGGGAGACATTTGTTATGGTAAGTGCAGAATAATTAAAACAGTTATGTGTTCACATATGGAAACAAAAACAAATTTTCAGATATACGTTAAGTTGGTTTAATGTGGATTCTTCACACAGGGGGTTTGTCAACAATGTTTTCTAATGCGACAGTTCCTGTATACCAGCAGAGCAGAAAGTAACCAGCGGAACAAGATAAAATGACGAGTCCCATCCAGAAAACAATGGCCTGTGAACACAAAGGATAAGGGTTTGTCGTGTTGAACCAAAGCATTATATACAGCTTAACTGTTCTATTTTTTTGTCTCCTATCAATCTAAAAAATAAACACTGGAGACAGCAAAACTTGAGAGGGGTGCAAATTGACAAAATAAAAAGTGATAGACAATGGTGTCTCATAGCATGGAGAAGACTAGTAGAACAAGCAGGATGGACATGGACCAACTGAGGGGAATAGCCGAGATTAAGAGTCCAATGGCAAAGTACTGTTGAAGCCTTATGCTCCACTTTGAGCTAAAAGGATTTAAGTCAATATAACAGCTAAGAGAACTGATTACTGGATTATCTAAAACAAATTCTAACTTTAATCTTATCTTAGATGAGTAACCCTTGAGATGATATACTGAAGGTAAGGGTTTAAACCTCTCTGATAGGATAAACCTTAAAGAACAATAAATATATTAAACCTTAAAGAACAATAAATATATCTTTACAATGTACCTGTGGAGATAACACTGTGGTATTATCTGCTCTGGTTTTCATCTTTTTAATTTCTTTTTTAGATTTCTTCCAATCTTGCTTTCCTGTGGTAAGTAAAGAGATGGGGTTAATTACCAGGGAGCATTGATCTAATAAGTGTTTCCTTTAGTAACTTTGGTAAAAGAAATCTTTGTTGACAATCCATTTTAAAAATAGCATTTTAATTATGGTTCTAATAAAAAATATAAAGGTTGCCATTCAGCTGTTCGAGACAATCTGCTGTTCAGCCGTTCAAGACTATCTACAGTTCAGCTGTTCAAGACTATCTACAGTTCAGCTGTTCAAGACTATCTGCAGTTCAGCTGTTCAAGACTATCTGCTGTTCAAGACTATCTGCCATTCAACTGTTTAAGACTATCTGTCAAACAGTTGTCCAAGACTATCTGCAGTTCAGCTGTTCAAGACTATCTACCATTCAGCTGTTCAAGACTATCTGCAGTTCAGCTGTTCAAAACAATCTGCAATTCAGCTGTTCAAGAGTTTTTGTAGTTCAGCTGCTCAAGATTATCTACTGTTTAGCTGTTCAAGAATATCTGCCACTCAGCTGTTCAAGAATATCTGTCATTCAGTTGTTCAAGACTATCTGCTATTTAGCTGTTCAAGACTATCTGTAGTTTAGCTGTTCAAGACTATCTGTCATTCAGTTGTTCAAGACTATCTGCTGTTCAGCTGTTCAAGACTATCTGCTGTTCAGCTGTTCAAGACTATCTGCTGTTCAGCTATTCAAGAGTATCTGCTGCTCACAGTATAGTTTTGACTTAATCGTGTTATTTTTACATTGAGTTTTGAAACAGGGGGTGCTTATACCCTCAGTGTATACTTCACATCAGGGAAATTTAGTATTTTAAAAACTTTTTTTTATTTTCTAAAGGTATTAAAAGTATATATTTTTAACTAGACATATTGTTCCATTTTTTTTAAGTTATTTATTTATGAGTATTTCATCTTAAATTTTTTTTACAAATTCAGAGTTACCTGTCTTTTATTAGGGTATTTAAGGATTTTTGAAACAAGAGAGCTATTGGGTCAACATTTATGCTAATTTCTGAATCATTGAAGTTTATTAGTAAAATAATTGAATTTGAAAATAAACTTTTTTATTTACCGATCTGCTTGCGATACTGATCTACTGGTAGACAGTGGCTGACATTTGCATCCTTTTTTCCCATTTAAATGAGATCACAATTAGTTTTCAAACCACAAATTGTGGAGATACACATCTATAAAACAGAAAATTGCAATCATAAAAGTAAACAAGTTTAAAAGTATAATTATTATTATTATTATAGCTTTTGTATAGCGCTACTTTCATGCTTATAGCATGCTCAGAGCGCTTTGGTCCAATCTCATTTGTGGACCAGTGGGGGGAGGGGGTATCTAGGAGTTGGTTTCCCGTGCTGCCTTTGGGCGCTCAGTAAACACAACTCTGCCCGAGTCGGGTGTCGAACCTCGAGCCCCCTTCTAGGTAGCCAAGCAAGCCAAGATACAGCACTTAGCCTCTCGACCACGCTTCCCATGTGGGTGTTAAGGCACAAGACTCTTCAAAAAAAAAAAACCATGGAAGACACTCTTAGGTTCTATTTTTATAAACACTTAAATATTCTTATTAAGAATGTAATCATAACATTTGAAACTCTGTTCATGTCCATATTTTCTGGCTTTCTATTTTTTGACATCCCTTCCATTCACTATCAGCATTCACACCATGCTGCTCTATGGCCATAACAGCGGGTGTAGGGAGTAATAATAGATTTCACTTTAAAAGATTTTTAACAACATTAACAGGGCTTATCAATAACATTTTAAAGAAAATATTTATCATTGCACAACTTTATAATTAAAGCAAATAATATAACAAAAAAAATGAAATAGATTCCTACAGGTTCAAATAATATAGTACCGGTAAAATAAACGCTAATATTTTACTTATTCAACAAAAATGGGTAGAAAATTGATGGGTAGAATGCAAATCGAGCTTAAGACATTTGCATTATTAGCAAAAGGCTTACACAACTTAGCCAACATAAATTTATAGATCACGGTGTATAAATAACTTCGAAATTAATCAAAAATGAAATGGAAGCCAATTTTTCTATTCACATAGCATAAGAAATCAAGTTTAACAAAGTCAATAATTAATGAAGGCATCATTCTGAAATTTTATGAATGTGTTGTCATGTAACAAGAATTTATGTGCCAACTATCAGCTCCATAGGGTAACTTTGGTAAAAGAAGTATTTGTTAACAATCCATTTTAAAAATGGCATTTTAATTATGGTTCTAATTAAAAATATAAAGGTTGCCATTCAAGACAATCTGCCATTCAGCTGTTCAAGGTTATCTGCTGTTCAGCTGTTCAAGATTATCTACAGTTCAG
>JADKLZ010000167.1:7503919-7514443 GCA_021533235.1 Biomphalaria straminea
TTCCTTTAATTGTGTCGCTGAAACTGTAAAGAAAAGAAAAGGTTAGGTTTGGAAGTAAATAAATACTTTTACAGAATCTGACATAATTATAATAATAATAAAAAAAAACAATATCATATTGAATATAATTATAATTTATTATAGATATCTACTAATCATATCATTAATTAAAATAGATCAATTCTATTCTAGATCTCTATCATTTAGTTAGAGTTAGATCTAATCATCTATGATTAGATTTATATCTAGTTTTGGATCTAGAATCTAAAATCTAAATCTAATCTAGATCTAAGCCTAGGACTATCTTATCTTCTTATCTTATACAATAAAGACGTTACTTCAAAAAAGAAGATGATTACGTCCTACACATCATGCATTCAGTAATGCAAATTAACCAATGACTTAAATTCTGCCAAGTCACTGGTTTTCCTGGCTAGCTCAGGCAACCCATTCCATGCTCTAATAGCGCTAGGGTAGAAGGAGCTTTTGTACAAATTTGTCCTAGCATATGGGACGAGGAATGTGCCTTTTTCTTTGTATCTTTCTGAGTATTTTACTAAATTTTGAATTTGAAGATTATGGTTCAGTGTTTTATGTATAATTGCTACTTTACTTTTGAGTCTTCTGTCCTGAAGGCTTTCTAAATTTAGTGATTTTACTAAAGGTGTTACTCTAGTCAAATCTGAATATTGATTTGTTATGAATCTCACTGCTCTATTTTGTGTCTGTTCCAGTTTCTTAATGTTTTCTTGAGTTGAGGGGTCCCAAACAGAGGATGCATTTTCTATTATAGGCCTAAGGTTGAATTACATTTTAATTTTATGTTCTTATTTGATTTATAGAAATTTCTTTTAATAAACCCTAATGCTTGTTTGATTTTTTTATTGTTTCATCAATATGGGGATTCCATGACAGTTTTTCATTTATTATAACACCTAGGTACTTTGCGTTTTTAGTCTGTGTTACTGGTTTACCATGAATAAAATAAGTGCAATTAATTTGTTTTAGTTTTTTGTAACTCTCAATAACTGAAATTTTTCTGGGTGGAAAGACATGCTCCAATTTGATTCCCATTTCTGTAATTCATCTAATTCTCTTTGTAAAATTTCTGTATCTTGTGTTGTTTTTATTGTTCTATATATTACGCAATCATCTGCTACGCCTGAGTATTCAAAATAGTATTCAAAACAATTTGAACAAATGTATAATACTAGAAAAGCTTGGATTATCGATTATTAAAATATTTTATTAACTACTATAATTATGTTGATTTAGAGCCATTTAATATTACAGTTTGTTCTCTCCCTATCAGAAAATCTTTAATCCACTGATGCAGTGGACCATCAACGCACAAATATTTTATTATTTTTTAGCAAACTATTGTGGTGAACTTTATCAAATGCTTTAGAAAAATCTAGTAAGATAGCATCTATTTGCTCACTTTTGTCTAACCCTTTTGAAAAATCATCAATAAGTCCAATTAGTTGTGTTTCACATGATCTATATTTCCTAAAGCCACATTGGTATGGAGTAAGGACATTATGTTTGTCTAAGTGGTTTATGATGTTGCTTCATATTATGTGCTCTAGGATTTTACATGTGATGCTGGTTAGTGATACTGGTCTGTAATTTCCTGGGTCAGCTTTTTCTCCTTTCTTAAATAGAGGGGTGACAGCTTCTTTCCAGTCCCTTGGTACTCTGCCCTGGTTAAGAGATGCCTGAAAAAGTATTTTGAACACTGGTGCTAGCTCACTGCTTAGTTCTCTGAGAAGTCTAGCTGGAATGCCATCAGGCCAGGATGCTTTATTAGGTTTGAGGTTGGCTAATAATTTTTGGATTCCCTTTTCTTGTAATTCTAGATATCTCCTATGTTGTCTGCTTGGTTCAGATTAAGTAATATGTCTTTGTCTCCTGGGGCTGAGAAAGCTGATGCAAAGTATTTGTTTAAGGTGTTAGCTTTAAATTCATTATCGTTATGCGTTAAGTTGTCTTCTTCTTTTAATGGCGCAATGCCAGTTGTTTCCATTTTCTTAGACTTAATGTATGACCATAGATTTTTGTTGTTATCTTTAGATATTACATTGTTTATGTACTCACTCTGCAGCTGTCTGCTTACTTTTTGGGTCAGGTGTTTAATTTTTATATATACTTTTTATGAACTCTTTCTGCCTAAGTTTCTTTAAATTTTCTATATAGGTTTTCCTACTGTTTACAAAGCTTCTTTAATCTATTATTAAACCAGCATTTATTTATTTTGTTTGATGTGTATTTAGTTGGTAGATGATTTTCTATAATGTTTTTAAGATTGTTTTTTATGAAATTCCAGAGGTCATCAACTGGTTGGTTAATGTCTTTTTCGGATAAGAATATTTGTTGAAAGTTTAATGCAGCTTGGTGAAGTTGTGTTAGGTTACATTTGTTCTAGAGTAAGATCTTTCTTTAAGTTTTAGGTTTTATATTAGCTACTGCTTTTATCTGACTGTTTATTTTTATGATCTCATGGTCTGATAGACCAGGGATAATATCATAATTAACTACTAATCCAGGTCTGTTGATTAAGAAGAGATCTAATGTGTTGTTTAATCTAGTTGGCTTTTTAATGATTTGACTAGACTAGAACTAATCTACTTAAAATTTAAAAATACTTTAAAATAGGTAAATAGGCACAGTCACTGACCAGTGCGAGTTTGTGAACTTTGTGTCTGGACACTGTGACTGAGTCTGTTGTTACTACTGCTGCTTTCGTTATGATTATGCAATGTACAAGAGGATGTTGTCTGTGAGTTTCTTGAAAATGATCTGGCAACATCTTTTATAAGCTGTCTAGAAATTCGCGGAAATTGGCAAAGCATTTTCTGTCATTAATCGGTCTTAAAACAGACTAGCCACTAGATCTTCTAGGTCTATCAAAATACCCGAAAAATATCTTTACATAATATCATAGATAGTTCTTACTAAACGATAATATCTAGATCTATAATATCTAGGTCAGGGGAATCGATACTCTTAGTTACTTTCCAAAATCTTTATAAAAAAATGTCGAAGTCGATCGAGACCAAAATGTATACAAAACAAAGCACTTTAAATTTTGGATGATTAATTTATTAAAGATTATAAGATACCACAAAAGTAAGAGAAAAATATAAAAAAATTCAATAATGTATATTCGTGTTACTAATAGATCTATAGATCTAGACTATAGTCTAATATATCTATAATAATATAATAGATTCTATCTATATATTTGCGTTTCTTTCTAGGCCTAAGACAGTGGAACTTTTTAAAAAAATAATATTTTTGAGTAGAAAGTAAACCATAAACTTTTTTAGTGCTGTTTACTGACTACCACACCAAAATGGCAGCCTCCATGAAAGACGTCAGTTTCTTTTCTATTTACAAACAATTTTTGCATTTTTTTAAAATGTGTTTCACAGTCGTAACTAACCTAGAGCTAAATCTATCTAATTTATTGCCATAACAAACTTATGGGTGACAAAATATTTAAACAGTATTAATTTAATCTATATAGATAATTCTATATTATACTAGACTATATAGTATATTTCAATTTGTCAATATATAATTATATTTTATTAGACTATAATCAATATATAATATAAATATTATTTATTATTTTTTTATATAATTATAAATAATAGATCTATTACCCGAATTTTTCAATTTAGCCCGCCGCCTTAGCCTCAACTTCTCAAGGCTAACTGAGCCTAACGCTAACTGCCTGCCTTAGCCTTGGCTTCCTTAGGCCTTACTAGACGCCTTACTTATTTTGTTAATAACAATAAAGTTTTAAGTTAGGGAGAGTGATTCTTGAATTTACTTGAACTTGAAGTAGTTGAAGGATATCATATATTACCGTGATACGGGCACGACATGGCCTAAATTAGGTAGTTCAGTCACTAGTTCACTGTAACTGTTCAGTAGTTGCACCAAAAACTTAAATTGATCCTATGGCTATGCTAACAAATGTGTAAAATACTGTACTAGAATTCTAGATATAATAGATCTAGAAATTGTGCCGATGCGGCGATGTGCCTAAACTCAAAACTTAAAATCTGTAAGTAGTGTAAGTAATTAGATCTAGTCACAATCTAGTGTAATACTAATACTTAATACTGTAATTGTGAATTATACGTTTTTACCCAAAATCATGTCAAGCCTCATAGCAGTCAAGCAAATCCACAACCCTAGTGACAAGTGACCTACCTAGTCACTAGAGTGAAAGTAGTGAGTAGTGGTAGATCTAGTAGACTTAAGGCTAAGACTAGATCTAGATCTAGTAGGCTCAACTAAAAAAATGATCATACCTCAGCCTAAAAATAACAAAATAAAATAATAAAATAACAAGTCGAAATTATTGAAATAGATCTAGATCTATTCAAAATGAGTTAACTAATTAATGGATTGGAAAAGCTATGGACTATAGTAGTCTTCTATAGACATGATAGTGATATAGAGAATGAGTTTTGAAACTTGAATAAATAATGCTAAAATTGTATTTTATAATAGATTATAAAATCTACTCATGATCTAGATTAATTTTATAATCTGGATATATATAGAAAAATAGATCTAGATTCTAGATCAACATCATAGTCACAGAGATGCCAAAAACAGATCTAGTCTGTACCCCACACAGTCATATTGTCTTTCTAAGGGATACGATAACAGTCCTCCAAAGCTTTGAAAGCTATGAATCCTCCTAGATCTATGTAAAACGACTCAGTACAGCACTTATAAAACTCAACAACAATCTATTGCCAAAAAAAAAACAAGTTATTTATTGGATACCAGCACATATAGAAACAATATAGAACTAGAAAGAAATGAAAAGGCTGACACACTCGCCAAGAGTGAGAGGACAAACTCACAATTGAACATTGCAATCTATCCAGAAGAAATGAAGAAACTAATAGTAAATAAAATAAATGAGAAATGGACAAGCTCTCATCTGAATCACAAGAAAGATGATGCCCACTAAAGCTATCCCAACAATTCAACGCCTTATTTTTCGACTCAGGAATGGACACAACAGAATGAGACAACATGTACCGGAAGCTCAAAATTGGAACCAGTGAAATATTCCCCTTGGGAAGTGTCACCAGAGAATGCTGACCATGTCCTTCAAAACTGTTCTCTTTTACTATGAGGTTTTGAACCCGTGACTATTGAAAAGACCAAACTACAGACCAGTGGTACTTTCAAGTAAAGAGTGGAACTAGAGACACACCTAAATTCAAAAGAAAAAGTTGGCAAGTACTGAAAAGGTCAAACAATGGAACTAGTACTTGGGGAAAAAATGGTGCATTTCCAATAACACTATTTGTCAATATAATGTTAAATCACACAAAAATATCATAATAACTATTTGTCAGCAGGAAAAACAAATTACATATTTATAAGCTGCATTTTTAATAACATTTATTAAAACTATATGGAAATATGATTTTATATATCTAAACTTGTATAACATAAAATTTTGTCATCTGAAATCTCTTTCATTTGGTTTGTTTTAACAACAATTGTCTTATTATTATATATAATTATTATTATTGTTATTTTGACATTTTTTTAACAATATCTAATTTTGGCAATAGAATAAGTGTAATATGTTGGAAGGTTGTCTGGTAATGTGGTATGCACTCCAGAATGTCATCATGATTTTACCCATACTTAAGCAATGTCGACCCCCATCCCCAAGCTCTGGGAATGTGTCTGTACACTTTAATTCAAATAAGACATCATAGATCTTGAGTAAAGTAGGTTACAATAATGAAGTAAATTTAGGGAAAAATTACGCCACATTTAAATTCCCAAGTTACCTGGAATGATGAGACCTAGACAAAACTATCCCTTCACTAAATCCCTGCCACTTAATCCCCCATTAAATAAATTGTCTTTAATAATGTTTCAGAGTGATGCACAAGTTACATATGAAGACCAACAGAAAATTAACAGATTTGCTAGAACTAATTCCCGTCTTATGGACTTTAAGGAGGAGTTGGCAGCTAAAGAAGTTGGTTTGCTTTTTTGCTTTATTTTTCTTACACAGGATAGAAGTACAATGTATAAGTGTCATAAACCAATTATGTTGTCTTAAATATCAAATTATCATACACAGGTGAAGAGCTTGACACATCTTGCTATTTTTGTTATTATTAATTATAATGTTTAAAAATAACATCAGCATCAAGAAAGACTAAAAAAGACACATGAAGGGATGTAATAACCAATAATAGGAGTCAGAAACATTAAAATGACAGGGTGGGCAATTAATGCCTGTGTTTTGTGAGAAAATTATTTGTAACAAAAAATGGGGAAAAAGCAAAAATTCCTATAGTTGCTACAATACCTGAATTTGTGTTCACATATTGTGTTCATTATTTTATTAATGCTTGTAAATAAACTCAAGTATAAACTCATTTAGGATTTGAAGGAAAAAAATTTGTGTCACTGTATAACAAATATAAAAATACATTTGTGATTCTTTGTTTCAAAATAAGGAATTAATTTTTATTGATTGGTTTCTATTTCAGAAAGAATTTGAAAATCTCAAAGATGCAGAAGATGAACTGTTGATGGCTGAAGGAGATTCAGATGTAGTTCCATATCCTTTTTAGAACATGTTTCTTATATTTAATGTAATGTAATGTTTAACTTATATGTTTATATTTATCTATATTTTTAAGAAACATCTTTTACAAAAATAATAAATATTTAGATATCATTTTTACTGTAGTAACAAACATTTTGGGAACATAATCATGCGAATACATTTACACAATCACAAATCTAAAGGGAACCTCTTTTACTGTAGTACAAATATTTAGTGAACATTATGTAATGTGATAAAAAAATGAAGAAGATGCACATATGACACATAATAGTTCATCAGACATTGTGAAAGAGTGTTAACCAATGTCTGTTTCAAATGGGAATTTATTTTTTTTTAAACAATCTGAAGAAATAGAAAAATCAGTATAATCATATCTTTCACTTCTAGTTTATATTGTGTCCCTGTTAACAGTTGCACTTTTAATTGGAAATCAATTCCAAAATCAAAGGGAAACCTCTCCTTACCCAACCCTCTTAGGTTTCAAAAACAGAAAAAAAAATTGTTTGGAAAACTTAACATTTCTTTAACAAGTAAGATACTACTATATGTGGTCATGTTAAAAGAAAGAAAAAATCCATTAATTTAAGAAACATTTAAGATAGCATACATATTTTATCTTATAGCCAAAACATGGCACATTAGGAAATGTTCAAATTCAATTTGATTAAATATTGCATTGGATTTTCAAAGTTAATTACTTAAATCTAACTTCCAATAAAAATCTTATTATCTAAATATAAAATGCTAAAAGAAAATTTGTAATATGTGTTTTGACACATTGTTAATATTAATGTTATTATACTTGACCTTACCCTACATATCAAATTGGAGAAGTTCTTGTTGAAATGACCCTGGAGGAAGCTCAGGCTGCCCTGGAAAAGGCCAAAATAACCTGCCAGCAAGAGATTGATGCCCTAAAGCAAAAGGCAGAAGCCCACAAGGACATTTTAAATGACCTAAAAACGGCACTTTATGCTAAGTTTGGCACCAACATAAACTTGGACCTAGATGATGAAAGCTAGAATTACTCATTCACTTTAGGGCTTTTTCGTTACATTTAGGTATAAGATATTACTTGAAATTGTATGAATAAAACATTTTTTTATCAATTCATTCTTTGCTTTTTATTAAATCAATGTATTTCTTTGTAGATGGTCATTTCCCATAATTATAAAGAAATTCCTGATTTGTCTTAGACTTTAATTAATACTAAAAAAATAAGTAAGTTTTCCTTCCAGACCTTTGTGATCTATAGAGCAGATGATGTAAAGGATGATCTGTTTCTGTGGCCCATGGTTAACCATGGTGTTGAATGACCAGCTCCCTTTACTTTTCCCCATGTAATGTCAGTTACCTATTAGAAATGGCTGGACTAAGAGCCACTCAAAAAAATAAAATCCCAAGATTAGAATCTGGCACCCCCAATTTGGAAGCCAAGCATTGTACCCTTTAGCCACTTTGCTCGCCAATTATATTAAGGAAATTTTTTTTTTTTTATTTTGATAATAAGCAAGCTATGGAGTTGTTGGCGTCAATCCCAACATTCACAATTTAATTAACTATTCTTATAAAAAACTATGACTAACCCTTACCCCAATTCTTGTCTTATACTTATTGTTGTGCAATTGTAAATTTGTTGCATGAAAATGTTCTGTCATTGCTTAATCCTTCTAGTGGGATCTATTAATAAATTAAAAATCACAAAAGTAAATAAACATAACATACTCCTATTATTTCAATTTTTTAAAAATTACATTGACCAAGGTTGTGTTCCACCCTAAAGGAATTCAGTTCTAAGCGTAAATACTTATTATTACCAGTTTTCAAGAATCATCATTTAATGGTATTCACACAAAAAATCTATCCCCCCCCCCATTTTTTTTCCAAAATTTTTCTAGATAATGGTTTGAACTAGAAACATTGTAAAGATGCACTTGTCATAAAAGGTTTAAGTCTGTCCTCATTTGTCCACTTTATATCACTTAATTTTTCAATGTATACATTGAAACTAGAAGCTAGAAGATCGTATTGTTATATCAGCACATTAAACAAAATTATATACAAAGTAATTTTTTTTTTAAATATATATAGTTGAGAGTGGGGACTGCACCAAAACCGATTTGAGATGAAAATATTGTAAAATAAAAAAAAAGAGTGATAAGTCTTTAATTTTAATTTATTGTATCAAAGTTTCATTGACAACCTTGTCACAAAACAATGAACCAAGCATAAATAAATACATAGTCTTTCTCTCTTTCCTCCTTTAAAAAATCCTTCAAAGTATTTAATCGCATATTTCTTGATTTAAAACTTTACAGTTAAGGTTGTTCAGCCTGTTTTGGATAAAATTTAAGTAAAAGGGAGTTAATAGGTTACGAAGTTTTAAATTGTCATTGCACGATAGTCATTTATTTCCCTTTAATAAAGAAAAAAAGTTCAAAAGATGTGCAAACCCCTTTCAGAAATAGTAAGGAAAAGAAAACTGATTTGTGTCAAATTGAAGACAAGCAGACTGCCACTAGTCATTATAATACTATTTATATGCCAGCACCTTACTAAGAGAATTAGCAAAAGACGGATATCTATAAAAAAAATGGGAAGGAAAAGCGATATACCTATTTGTAAGGGAACATAACAGGAAAGTTGCATAGAAACAGATTTATGGATAGAGACTTTTCCTTATAACCGCTTTTAATGTCTATAAAAGTAATTAAGTTCCCCTTTCAGACCTATTGGCAGTGGCGTAGCATCCATGGCGCGAAGGGGTTCAATGAACCCGGGCCCACGACCATTTAGGGGCCCACACCCGATGGTATAACAACCAAGGGGGTATAGCCGGATTTACCTCAATACAAAATAAGTTCTAGCTTAGGGCCTATAAGACATATTTAGTAGTTACATAAACTATCTGGACTTAGATGGGGCCCCATATCTTAAATAGCAGGAGGCCTATTGAGCTCTAAAAATACGTCAATGGATTGTATGTAGGCGTTCTATATCACCTAGTCCAATGACTAATGACCAATTGTAGCCTTTCCTACTCTTCAATTTAGTAAAAGAAAAAGGTTAAAAATTTTTTTTAACAAATATCCTAAACGTAAAATCAAACTATATATTAAAATCAAAATATCCACTCATTGTTTTTACATACAGTAACAATTGAGAAGAGTTCTGAACCCAAATATTATTTTCCTAGTCACCCTTTTCCTACCTTTACTCGTACTGATATTGTACTTTTGACATGTTTTATCAAAAATTTGGGACTATAACTGACAATATATACTTAAATCTAATTGGTTCACTTAATTTCTCCTCCCACTTCAGAATTTGTTTTGCTTAGAGCTTTGAATTTTAGTTCTGTAACAAAACAAAATAACAAACATGCCTATTAAAGAAAATGTACCACTTACAAATAACCTTTTTTTTTAATTTATTTTTCGAATATTTCCTCAAAGTCTTAATCTAAATATGCGGTGTATCTTATCTTTTCAAGGATCAAATCGGTTGTATTTGCATTGTAGTAATGGCCTGTAAATTCAATTAGAATATTTTTCAAGTAAAACAACATTAAAAAGGTCATTTTTAATAGGGTGAATAATGAGCTGTAGATGTTAGGAGAATACGTTTCTGCAGTGATGAAAGCAAGAAAACGCTTTTGGCGTCGGGGCTTCGCCTCCGACCCCACTGTATGGGTGTACAGAGCTCGCCCAGATCACCAAGCTGTCAAGAAAAAGCCTTCAATATGGCTGTTTTTATTTTTTTTTACTTTACGAATATTTTATTTTTGGCGGAAATCCACAAAGCCTTAATCTAATTATGTAGGGTATCTTATCTTTTCAAGAAATAATACGTTTCTGCAGTGATGAAAGCAAAAAAACGCTTTTGGTGTC
>JADKLZ010000167.1:7525637-7541907 GCA_021533235.1 Biomphalaria straminea
ATAACTATATGTTATTACTTTAGCTTTGATTTAAAATAGATTTTTTTTCTGTTGGCCTCAGCTGTGATATAAACTTGTTGAAATATTTATCTTTCATTATTTTGTCAGTTTCTTATGTTAACAAAAACATTTTTAATTTGTCTTGAATCAAAATAAAGGCCAAATAAAAAAACAAACTTTTTAGCCTTTTGCAAATCTGTAGTATTTAGATGAAATGAAATGTCTATATAATGCATGTCTATCTAAACCAGGGGTGGGCAACTTACGGCCCGCGGGCCACATGCAGCCCGCCGAAGTGTTTTATGCGGCCCACGAAAACCTAAATAAATCATTAAAAATATCTATAGAAATTATTGAAACTTTTGATTCTTATCATTTGTAATGGAGAGGCTAAAGAAACATTGTCTCAGAACGTCTTTCCGAATAGTGTTTTTTTTAAAATGAAGATTATATTAAATAGCAATACTATATAAATTTAGTAAAAGACACAAGTCCTAGCCGGTATTTATTCAATGCTATAGAGAACTGTGTTGAAAGAGTTGGGTTGACTTGTACAAGATGGCAAGGGTAACAACTGATGGAGCTTTGACTGAGAAAAACAGCTTTATTAATACAATAAAGAAACTATCCCGACCATAAACTAGTAGCTGCAAAGTTTACACATAGCTACATTAAATTTATAGTTTTTAGAGGTTGAACCAGAAATACCGAATTCTTACATGACAAGGGGGCCGTATCTGGCAAGGTCCTTATTAGTTAAATGGCTCGCAACTACAGTCGGATATTACAGAAAAGGAATAGCGAAACTTCTACTCATTGTTATTGTACGAAGCACAATAGGCCTTTAATAAATTGTAAAATTTTATTTTTTCCTTTATTTTGTATATTCTTCTTTTTTTTTTTCGAGCCACCAAATTTACTTCGCACATGGCCTCCAATTATCCAAGGCCGGTCCTGACTGGCAGTTCCGAAAAGTATGTGAAGATTCGGAATTAAAACATTCTGATGTTCGGTGACACAGTTGCATTCACTGGCCAATCATTAGATCAATATGGAATCTAAAGACTAAAGGAAGAAATTGTTAGATTCCTTGATGGACATTGACTGTGACCCTTTCCTAATTGGAGGCCATGGGCGAAGTAAATTTGGTGGCCCTTATGCAGAGTTGAAGACAGACTTCAAGTTTATCATTGGAAGCATTGTAATTTGTTGCTTGTACATGAAATGTATATGCATCTTAAATCCTTGCAAACAAAGCATATATATAGCACACACACACACACACATATATATATATATATATATATATATATATATATATATATATATATATATATATATGCGGCCCGCCTAGTCCCCAAATTTCATTAATGCGGCCCTCGGTTGAAAAAGGTTGCCCACCCCTGGATTAGAATGTTAGTTGCTTCAATAGTTTTCAGTAGTGCTAATGCAAATAGTCCATTTCTTTGTAAATTGTTTCGCACTTTCCTTCAGAGTTGAAGATAATTTACTTCCTAGTCCGAACCTCCTGCAGGACGACGGGGATGGGAGCGGGCAGGGTTTGAACCCAGGACCATCGATAAGTCCAAACGACAACCGCACGACCAGGCATCGATTTCTTATTATTATTACTATCAATAATCGTTGAACATGCTGCACTTTTAGAGTAATCACGTGTGAAGTACGTAATTGTAGTGAGCCCTAGATGGGTTGCTTGGATATAATTTTAACAAATTACTAACATGTTACATAGCGTACACGATGAAAATTTTTTTTTTCAAACTGTTCATTTTGGAACCGAAAATTGACAGAGAGTCAAAGCCCCTATTGAAACTTTTGTTATTAAAAAAAGTTTTATATTTACAAAAATGGCTTTGCAATGAATGTTAGCACGCAGTTGAGCGCTAGTTTGCAAATATTTACTGATACTCTCCCCTTCCCTAAAGTGCGACCAATCGAAAGCGATCAAGAAGAAGAAGGAATTATTTAAATACATATAAGTTTTATAACTCGTTCAATTCTTATGGCCATTCTTATAGTGTATGTGTATTTTAGGCGAAACCAGATTTTGAAATGCAAATTAGCAATGGGGATTCTATTATTATGAAACTTGAGGGGGGGGGGAAGTCCCGCCTTTGAAAGGAGGATGGTCTGGGGGAGCGCGCCAATCAAATGATTCAGTTACTCGGTTTCTTTTCTGTTCATCATTTATGCATCTCCCCCTTTGTTTCCACTTCGAAAGAATATAGCACACACATTCAAAAAGTCTCTAAACACACTATGTTATGCGGTGTTAGACTTTGCCCACCCCTGGCCTGCCTGCTACGTGCTAGATGAGCAAACTGCATTTTAACACATTGATATCATGTCATTTTTAAACTTCGTCTGTACCTTGTTGGGGCATCATACATGATCTGTCCACCGTCTTTCTCCATTTCTCTCTGTCTTTTTCAATGACAGGCCCACCCATTCATTGGTGTAGATCTGTAAATATGTTGATAAGTAATGCATCTAGCGGATTCCCATGCAAGCCTAAGACTACCCCGTAATGAATAAAGTTCCCCTTTCAAACCTTGCGATGTTAAGATCATCTGATTTTGTGTCCTACGGTTAACGAGGATGTCATGTGGCCAGCACAACGACCAACCGCCTTTACTTTTCCCCAAAAATGTCAGGTACCCTTTAGAGCTGGGTGGATCCCGATGATCCCGAAATAAAAATCCCAGTCTTCACCAGGATTCGATTCCGGCATGCCCGGTTCAGAAACCAAACGCTTAACCGCTTAGCCACCGCGCCTCGGTAGTGAATGAAGCCCAGAAGATACTCCACCAATCGTAATTCAAGAGATATTTTCGACAAGTAAAGTTATATCTTTGAATTACAAAAACCAATTCAAATGTATATATTTATTAAACCAAAACTGATGACGTGAACAAAAATAACCCCCGAATCTAACCCCACCTTTCCTTAAGTACAGACGCACATCACAAAACCAAATAATGGGCCGATACAATGTCTGCTTGGTTGTCTGCTTTGCGTCACGGCAGTTCCAAGTTTGAACCTGCAACAGCCTGCCGTACCCCAGGATGCCTGAACTAAGACCTAATAATGTTCATGTCTGATAAAACGACTGGCAACACTATTGCAGACGTCTTGGCCCACCAGGAAGAGCAAACATCACCCGCCGAGCAGGTAGCGAGTCCTCATCCTGCCCTGGCTGTAATTAGATTAAAAAAAACGGAAATGGCAAAATGGTTTGAAAGCTGGGACAAGTCCCAAAAAGCCCGTGAGTCTGGGGGCGCATGAGGCTCATATATCTCACGGCTGTGGCCAAATTTTGATTCACGGTGCCCCCACTGCGGGAAAGAAGAGGAAACCGTGCCTCATATTCTGTTTGACTGCCCCAGACTTCCTGATCTCCATCTCGACAGGTCTGGGAAACCAAATATTCTCGACCTGTATTGTGACATGTATACACTACGTAAGACAGCAGGGTTTCTGTCCAGGGCTTTTGCAAGAGAGGATTTGATGATGACGATGATAAAACGTCCGAAAGATTAAAAACACACGAAGATTTTTTACTGAACTAAAAAGTACACACCGTCTACGCCCGTTGATTAGTTCTCTGGTTTTATATTGTTCTTTTTTTCTTTTAGTTGTAAACGTACCTCGTTTTAATGATCATCCTAAGATACGTTTTATTAATACGGTGTTTTAGTGCATCTGTTACAATAAGATTTTACACCTGTTCTCGTTTTCCTTCTCTCTCTCTCGCTCTCTCTCTCTCTCCCTTTCTCAATCTTTTTTTTTCGTTCCCTGGAACCCCAATTTCGTTTTGTTTTTAACCTGCGCATCGTAATTTCTCCGACATAGACTTTTGACTTCATTTGGCAAGACCCACTTCATAGTGTGTCCCCAACACATGCACGCGCTCTTCTATTTAATGAGTTAATGCTGGTAGCACCTTCACGCATCTTTACCTCCCCTTAGCGGCCAACAACAAAAGGTCCTTCGTACTCGCTCTGGCGTTTCTTCATCTTTATTATCCATACCGTCAGTTTCAAGACTACTGAAAATAAAAACTTTTTCTGAAGGCCCCATTTCCGTTCTCTTTTCTACATGTATTTTTGGTATTTTGTTCTCTTAAAAAAATATTAACATTATTGTGGCGAGGTTTTTAATATTTCAAAAGATTATGGTTCATTAACTCTAGAGGAAGTTAATTGTATGGTTTTCCTCTTTCACATCAGAAATTTTGTTTAACAGGCACACTACGAGCTAACAATGAAAACAAACTGAACAAAGTTATTAATTCTATGAATATGAATAATTTGATTTAAAAAATATTTTGGAGAATTGATTAAGAATTGGATATGAAAATTTTGCGTGTTTAGTTTAATGAAGTAATTTCATCATAGATGACGTACGGGTATAGATGTGTGGATAAGTGGATATGTTTTTATTCCATTTATTTTGATTGCTGGTCGAGTGGCCGCTGGACTCGTCCGCGTAGTAGATGCAGGATGTACTTGGGGCTGATCAACTTGTAGAAGGACGAGGTTGACTCAGAAGCTAATTGTCTGCAGTGAAAGGTAAGAAGGGTATTCTCTAGGCCGTGGGAAGTGGACAGTAGATATTGGGCAGCGGACAGCTGGAGTCTGGTACTGGGCAGTTGATACTGTTCAGTAGGGGGCTGACCACTGGGCAAGTCTCTGGGCACTGGAAGTAGGCCTTGGTAGTGGGCACTGGGCATTAGGCCGTTTGTATTGGGCACTATAGAGATACCTTCTCGCTGACAGCGAGGGGAGAGGAGAGTCTCGCGTTGTCGGCTCAGGTTTTGTGACTCAGTAGGTCCAGTCGATGACGAAGATTTAGCAGGTGTAGACAGTGCAGATCTAGTGGTGATAAAAGCTGCAAGTCTAGTGCGCGTAGTATTGCACCACAACTAACAACCAGGCACGGTTGTCCACAAGAGACATGCGGCTTATGAGATAGAAGTTAAGTTTTAGCTTTGCCTGTTTAATGGAGAAATCTGTTTGTCGTTGGTGTGAGCGTCTGTTTAAGCTCAAGCCTTCTTTTATATAAATTGGGCCTAAAACTTATTAACATAGCTACTAGTGCCTGATCCAATAGATTTGGGGTATTTTGAATCTTTTTTTAAAATAACCTCGATGCTAGACCCAGTGAGATTAACGCTTTCCTTGTTTTTCCTTGTCCCATGTGACAATATCTCTCTTCTATCAATTCTTGAATATTGATGAATGACGAATAAAGACTTCACCAACTTTATCTTGAAGTGTAATAAGAAGTTGCTGTCCGAATAGAAGAGTAGACTTGTACTGCCGGGGACTATCTTGAATTAAATACAATTATGAACACAGACGATCTAGGAATCAAATGAATAACTTCCTCATAGAAATAAAACACTAGAAACTTTAATTCAAATATAACTTAAGTACAGCTTATGTACAAGGTACATATTAAAAATGAAAATACAATACCAAGGCTCTTTCTTCAATATTATTCCAGGACACACTAGAAATACAACCTATCGTTTAGAAAGCTAACTCCAGACTGAATCTGGCGCGTCTTATTCCAGCCCGCCAACTCCCCCAAAAAATGTCTTTATTTATTTTTAAATCAACCAATAGATTTGCAACATCATAGTGACGTCATTGAGTTAAACTTGAGGCTCTGTCAAGGGACTAGACCTTTTGGGTAATTCCTGAGGCTCAGTTAGGGATTTCTATTTCTATTTACACACAAGCTTTTAAATACAAACAAATCTATAACGGCATCTGTGACATCCCACAATAAAACCTTGGACATGTGTTATGGCAACATAAAAATAGACTACACACCTCGATCGTCATTTCCCCTCGGAGAGTCGGACCACACAATGATCCATCTGACTCCCATGTACAAATCAGTATTAAAAACAACAAAACCCGAAGTACAGTCCACCCGGTGACGGTCTGACGACGCTGTTTTACTGCTACAAGTTGTCTGGAGCAAACAGGTCGGGACATGTTTGTAAACAACTGCCCAGACAGATGAACTTAACACAACTGTTAATTTGTGAAAGTTCTCTGAAAACATTATCTTATGAAAGAGGAAAATTAAAAACATTCAGTAACAATAGACCCTGGATGACCAACATTAAAAATTAACATTTTGTCATCATTGAGACGTACATGGAAGTCTATTTATAAGCGCTGGTGTGTATGTTTTCTTTCGTGTGCGAATGTTGTTCGTATGTGCATCTATATCGTGCATCTATATTGTTATTGTACAGTAGTTACGCTGAGGTTGTCAATTGTTGTCAAAACAAATTTCCATTTGTTTGTATCAATAAAGTTATCTTATCTCATCTTATCTTTCTAATTTTTAACTTACCCGCGTCAGGTAGAATTAAAATTGTTTTTTTTTGTTCTTAAAGCTAACCAAAGGGGCCCAATTTAAACTTGTGACTAGGTACGAAGTTAATTTGGGGTAATTTTGGAAAGTTGTCTTTTCTCCGGTAAAGAGATGATGTCACTAACTTACTCTACTGTTAAGCTGACATTATTCTACATATGGGCGGATCTGTCCTGCCCGAGAAGGGGAGGGTGTAGATATCCATTTCGTTTGCGACTTCGCTGGACGCGGGGGGGGGGGGCGGCAGAGGGAGTAGGGGTATACGGGGGACACGGGATAAGTTCATGAACTTTTATACGCCCGGCTAAGGAATGAATTATTAAATGGAAAACAACATTCTGATAGCAAAGCTTTCTCTCAAACGTTTTAAAGCGCAAATGAAACTTTTACATGCTCGCGTTTACGTAGGCCAATTACGTCCCAATTAATCAATGCGGTTTTATTTATTATACTCATTTGAATTTAGTGAAATGACAATATATCTAAATGTATATTTTTAATACAATTCGGATTAGTTTTTTTTTATACAGTGTTACTTTCTCACTATCTCTTGTTCTGTCTCAAAAAAAAAAAAACAGAAAGAAAAAGGCCCTAGATCTATAACATCTATCATATACTGCTATTAGTCCCCTTCAGACCTTGCGATCTATGGGGCAGATGATGTTAAGGTCATCTATTTCTTTGGCCAACGGTTTTACGAGCAGGGTGTTATGTGGCCAGCATAACGACCAACCGCCTTTACTTTCCCCAACTAAAGTCAGGTACCCATTAAAATCCCGAAACTCAAAATCTCAGTCTTCGTCGGGATTCGAACCCAGGACCTCAGGTTCGAAAGCCAATCGCTTAACCGTTCGACCACCACGCCCCCTATATACTGCTATTAGATTTTTTTTATTTAAACCGCTTCTAAAAGGAAGAGCAAATGACGTAAGGTATAGTGTAGACTTAGTGAAAAAAAAAATACTTTAACAATATGGAATTTGTAATATTTTAAAAATGCTTTATATGTAGACTTCGGCCTTGGAAATGCCGAAAATAAAATACAAAGGTTTGATAAAAAGCTTGCGGTTTTTAGCGAATAGAAGTGGTCAGGTTGCGAATACGTCATATCCTGTTCTTAGTGAGCGTCTAGGAGGTTAAAGGAACCTGTGTACGAAATTTCAGTCTAATCTGTACGACTGTTTAAGATATTTCTTGATCATTGAGTGAGCCAGTGGTATTTTACAAATATGCATTAGAATAGATTGTACAATTTATTAAGCTCCCGTGCAAATTACTAAATACAATATAATGAGATTGTGAGCTTAAAAAAAAGAGAGAAAGAGCTTATACAATATTAGCAAATACAATTTTTAGCTTTCTTTTGTTTTCTACTCTTGAATTCTTTTTTTTTTTTTTTATAATCCACAGTTTTCGTGTGTACCAGAAGATGAACTTTCGCAACTTAGTATGACCCTAAGATTCAGTCTAGCAGTTTCAGCACCTACAATGACACGGTGTGATAGAAATATAAATCTATTTATCAATAGTGCAGCATCTTTATGTAGTGACTAGAAAGATATTTAAACATGCCTACCAAGTTTTTAAAACATACATTAGGCATATGCAAAAAAATCAGACAACATCAGAAATCACATCTGATCATCAAGGCCCTGGCAACCATTGTTGCTTGTCTTATACTTCTGATGTTCATCCCCTCCTTCAGAAACCTAATCCTTATCGCTGTTTGGCCTAAAATTTGGAGACAAGTTGGTACGATTGATATCCTGATGATGGAGTTTACGACTCAAAGTCCTGAGAACGTTGTTGGTCAGAACTGTACATCAACTGTCAAATCCACTCTAGATGTCACACAGCGATTGCATGGCATTCATAAACACGATAACGTCTCGGAAAAAAGACTGAGATCTCAAGTTCACAAACATTTCCTTCCAGCGATGAGTTTTAAAGAAAAACAAACCATCCTGCAAATTTATGTGGTACTAGCAGAGAGTCTTCGCAGATCCGGGGTGGAGTTCTTCCTGGAATCAGGCACTTTACTCGGCGCCCATCGCCATCATGGCTTTATACCTTGGGACAATGATATTGATATAGAGATACACGTCACCGACTGGATGACTGCCCGTGACGCACTCTCCTGCATAGAAGGATACGAATTAATAGTAGATCCCATCATGCATTGGAGGTTCAATGAACGCCAATCTCGCTATCCCTTCGTGGACATATTTTTCTACACGGGGAATGACAAGTATATATGGGCCATCACGTGGTACGCAAGAAGATCTTTGGTGGCCCTTAAATCCGAAGTTTTCCCTCTAACCACCGGCATATTTGAAGGCATTGAGGTTCCGGTACCAAAAGAAACTGAGATTATACTGAGAAAACTTTTCGATTATGACTACTGTTTCTCTAGAAGTCCTAAGACTGGAAAATATCGTTCTGGAACTACCGTGCATTGCTCATCATTGTTGTATATGTACCAAATATTTAATGTTAACACCGATACATAAATGGGACTAACAAAACCTTTATTGAATCGATACTGAAAGATAACACTCGAGCTGTTTTGGGATATTTTAAACTGCATTCAGTATTCTCTATTGAATTACACTGCCATTAACACCGAAGACAAAACAATGGGATAATCATTCGAAAGAAGAGACGTCCAGATTGAGCAGTCAATATCTCTAATCATCATCATTAAACTTCATTTGAGTGAAGGCTTGAGAGGCTCAAAACCTCTTTTGCAAAAGCCCTGGACACAAGTCCTGCTGTCTTGCGTAGTGAATACGTGTCACCATACAGGTCGAGAATTTTTGGTTTTAGTCCAGACGGAGATCAGCAAGTCTGGGGCAGTCAAAATGAATATGAGACACGGTTACCTGTTCTTGTAATAGAATACTATAACATTATGGGGTAGAAGTCTAGAATTCCAGAATCACTGAGGACACAAAGTGTTTTGACAAAGTGGTCCACCTGGACTTCATGCATGACAATCTTTACTGAGCAGGTGTGTAGAACTTCAGCCTCTGAAATACAGCAAGAACACTTTTTATAGTGTATGCATGGTCTTGAAGATGTATGTGACATTATTATTATTATAGCTTTTATATAGCGCTACTTTCATGCTTATAGCATGCTCAGAGCGCTTTGGTCCAATCTCATTTGTGGACCAGTGGGGGGGGGAGGGGGTATCTAGGAGTTGGTTTCCCGTGCTGCCTTTGGGTGCTCAGTAAGCACAACTCTGCCCGAGTCGGGTGTCGAACCTCGAGCCCCCTTCTATTTAGCCAAGCAAGCCAAGCTCAAGCCGCACTTAGCCTCTCGACCACACTTCCCACATGACATGTGCTGTAGTTACTCTTATGTCCGAGCATAGCCGGCGTTTGCATAGGCGAACCAAGCATCCACCTAGAGCCTCTGATTGGTGAGAGCCTCACATAAAACTAAAAAATGTTTTTGAGAAAAAAACAACAGCGTAACTTGGATCATATCTCAAACATAGTAAAGCTCTATAGCTCTTTGTTATACTTGCAATAAGTTTTTGCCATGACTCTAGGTTTATTTACGAAAGTTTAAATTTACTAGTTAGACTACCAATGTTAGAAGACCTTTCGATGACAATTTCGAGACTTAATTTCGAGTCATGTGCATCATAATGAGATACAGTCTCAAGCAATGCAGAGAACAGGCTTTTGGTCATCTCCAATTAACAATGAAGAACGTGTCGAAATCATTGATAAAGGTTTTGAATAAATTGATTAAATTTTTTTTCATTGTTTATTGTAATGTTTCATTTGGGGCCATCAAAGTCATCTCGCCTAGGGTCTTTAGTTACTAATGCCGGCCCTGGCCCGAGGACCTAAAGATCTGTATGTTTCATTAAATTTACAAATCGTTTCATCTCGTAGTTTGCATGTCAATGTGGTGTACTTTTTATATCTATACACTGAGTTTCAATAAAAGTTGTGAGATAGTGTTCTGCAATAGGGTTAGGGTTAAATACATAAAAATAAATTTCCCCTTTCAAACCTTGCGTTTATAGAGCAGATGATGTAAAGGTTATTTGTTTTTTGTGACTAACTGTTATCTAATGTAAGGTACTCATTAGAGCTATGCGGACTCAGAGGCGCCCAAAGATCCCGAAATTAAAAACCCCGATTCGGAAGTCAAACACTTTACCACTCATCCGCAGCGCCTTACATGTTAAGTATTAATTTTGTTATTACTAATATAAAATATTCTGTCTAGTAAACCTCGCTTTTTTCCTAGTATTGTAATAACACATTTCTTCAAATTTAAAATATGAAAGTCAAACTCAATATGATGAAGAGTAACTCATTCTAAACTAAGATAAAGAGACAAAACATAAAGTTTGAACTCTCGATATTGTTTAGACTCTAGACTAGACGGACGTAGGCTTATAAATACTATGATTTGCAATAGACTATCTGAAAGTTCTGCGGGACTATTGCTTAACACCAAAGTGTGAGGTTAAGAAAGCATTTCCTTCTGAACATAGTTTTAAAAAAAATAATTGGGATAGGTTGTAGTATAGTTCCATGGTTGTAGGTTCTAAGTATACATGATGTGCAACTGGTGCAAGCCGATCTTGTTGAAATTCTTTAATAGAAAAAGGAAGTGAATAAGGCCATCTCAAAAGTCAAATATAACGGGCATCGAGATACGTTTTTTTTAAAAGACATACCGTTAAATAAACATAATTAAGTCTTATCTTATATAATACAGACGTTACTTCAAAAAAGAAGATGATTACGTCCTACTCGTCATGCATTCAGTCATGCATATTTACCAGTGACTTAAATTCTGCCAAGTCACTGGTTTTCGTGGCTAGCTCAGGCAAACCATTCCATGCTCTAATGGCAACTAGGGAAGAAAGAGCATTTGTACAGATTTGTCCTAGCATATGGGACGAGGAATGTGCCTTTATCTTTGTGTCTTTCTGAGTATTTTATTAAGTTCTGTTTTTGTATTTGGAGATTATGGTTCAGTGTTTTGTGTATAATTGCTACTTTACTCTTAATTCACCTAATTTTAAACGTTAAGAAAAAAAAAAGATTTGGTAAACTTAGGAGACCTACCAGACCAGATGTTCAAAATGTAGGGCAAATAAACCTATGACACATCCTTAGCATGTCTTATTAACCGACATACGTCTCATAGCCTATCCTTATATATAATATTACTTTGCCTAACCATTGCTTATTATGCATCCAGCAATATTATCTCTTATTAGTAAGCTATAAAAGTAAAGTTCCCCTTTCAGACCTTGTGGTCTATAGGGCAGATGATGTAAAGGTCATCTGATTCTGTGGCCTGCGGTTAACGAGGGTGATATGTGGCCAGCACAACAACAAACCGCCTTTACTTTCCTCCCAACTAATGTCTTATCCATTAGAGCTGGGTGGACTCAAAAGGCACCCGAAGATCTCGTAATTAAAAATCCCAGTCTTCGCCTTATATTAGTAAGCTATAAGCCAACCTAATGTTTCGAATTAGTGGGTCTAGAGTATTTCGATTGTCAGATAAGATCACTTTTATTATACAACCATCAAAGACATGAATGTTTTCAATTCGCGATAACCAACCATTTTCTACTTGGGGAGCGGGAGGGGGACAAAAAAAAAAGATCCTCTTATTCAATGGATTTGGGCCTCTGCTGTTTCTAAATACATTATATGCAGAAGTTTCCAGAAGCTGGCTTGCGCAGCGGTGTCAGGGTTGTAGCCTTGGTTCGTGCGCTCGGTGCTGTAAACATTAGTATTTATAATTTATAATGTTTGTAAAATGTTTAACATGTTTCGGATGTTCCTTCAGAGTTGAAGATAGTTACTTCCTAGTCCAAACCTCCCGCAGGATGACGGGGGATGGGAGCGGGCAGGGTTTGAACCCGGGAGCATCGATAAATCCAAAAGATAGTCCAGCGTGCCAACCGCTCGACCAGGCAGCCAGTTGTTGACTTGTAGCACCAAACTGTTGGTAGGTAAATTAAACCGCTGTGGGCGTATCATATTTTAATTTGTTAACTTTAAAATAGCTTGAATAACTTCTTTATGAACAATACTAAATATAACTTTTATTGCAATATAGGCACATTTTAACTTGAGATGAGATGAAATAAATGTAGTAGACAGTTTGTGTGGAAACGCAAACTCGAAATCGGCCCCTGAAGTGAGCCACCCAGGCAGGTAAAAAGGCAAGTTTCAATATTTTCAGAAAGAATATCAGCATGAGATTCTAGCAATTACAAATGACAGAGAAGAACTCAGAAAGAAGGTTGACAGATCTTGTGTAGTGCCCCAACGGTCAAGCAGACCAAGGTCAAGCAGACCAGGGTCAAGCAGACCAAGGTCATAGCAGACCAAGGTCCAGCTGACCAAGGGATATGTGAAAGTGAATGGAAAGCTTGACGAGAACCTGGTCAAAAGACTGATGTGTTATAATGATTATCTAATTGATCTAATTGCTTTGTAAAGGGTCAATCTCTTATTCAAAGTCTCAAGGGAAAAAACATTTATGTAAAAAAAAAATCCATTAGTAAAGTGTTTCATGGCCATTGCATAGCCTTGCAGTTTACGCGATAATATGAAAAACTACTTAATAATTGTTGTTTTAAATAATGTTCCACTTATATGCATACTAAATAGATTTTTTTGTAAACTTAGTTAGTATGTCAGAACTTAAATTACTTAGCAATATAATTGTAAAAATATTTTTTTTTCACAAAAAAATCTAAAACCGTTTGCATAAATGTGTTAAAAATATAAAAAGCCTCATGTGTTTGTTACTATTAATAATGAATATTTGTAAAAAAAAGTCTATTTTTATTTTAAAAAAACTGCTTGCATAGTTGATTTTAAAAATTAGATTTTTTGCTTTCATTCAGAGAGAAAAAAATAGCCGTTGCATCATAACTTTTCTAGTTTATGAGATCTAAACGGGACGGACGGACGGACAGACAGTTCACACAAAACTAATTGCGATTATAAAAAAAAGGTGTACAAGTGGAATTTGAACTCGATGTCTCAAGCCTCCTCATGCTGATACTGTAGCCACTACGCCAGACAAGAGCTTATGAAAATTGAAGATTTAATATTTATTTATTGCTTATTTCAAACTTATAAAAGAGAAGATATAATTCTCTACACAAAGTATAAAGGGGACTAATTCAACTTATTCCGCCACATCTGTCAAGTACCAGTTCTTTCCCTTGTTAGCTACCAAACAAAATAATTAATCATCAATAATTATTTGATAAATTGTGTTTTTTTAATTGATTTATCTACAATGAATAATTGTGTACAGTTTCAACTTGATTCGACAGAGGGAAGATGTAGAAAGAACGTGTACGAACATTGTACCTGACAGAGTTGATATATGCTTTGTAAAATAATACTGCAATGTCACTAATAAGGAAGTGATAAACAGGACCATGGTTTTTGTACGGTTGTATAATATTTGTATCTTGCAATTCATTCTTTCTTATGTACAGAATGTTGGTCATTATTGATGGTGGTAGTCATAATGTTTTAGTTAATACTGTGCAGCTTTTAGATATCACCCTAGCATCTAATGTAATAGATAAGGACTTTTAAAAGTTTGGCAATAAGAAATGTGACACCATTATCAGCCATTTTGCGTTGTTTTTTTTTTCTTTATTTATATTTAAATTGACAACTTCTGAATATTTTATAGTAATTCAAAAAACAATTAAAATGTAATACTGCTTTCAAATGTAATCTGGTTTATTGCTGCATGGCCGAGTGGTATGCGCTTTGGACTGTATTCATTCGATGGTGCCGAGTTCGAGACTATCTTGCTGCTATCAACATAAAACTAAAGGAACTTATGAAACTTGGAGAATAAAAAAACAACAATTGAAGCGTTGTGGAATTTCCTGTTAATCAAGACACAATATGATAGTTATGATTTCCTAGCTTTCTGTTCGTCAGTCAAGCGTACAACATTGACTTAACGCTTCAGGTGACTTTTTCAAATCACACACAACGCAAAGCAATGTGGGAAAAGTTTTTTTGAAAAAATATTTTGTTTTCGTAAGTCTGCTTAGGCTGTGGAAATGTTTTTAAAGAACCGGATGTTCCTCTGGGATATTTAAAATTATTTATGTATAACTATAAGTTCATCACAGCGATCTGCTTGTTGTTCACGGTGTGATGCACAAGATCCGGTTGGAATTCTGTGACTTTTAACTCTTTACGCAATGAAATGCTGTAAGAGAAATTAAAAAGAGTAAGCTGTATGGAGATATGTGGAAATGATATCATGGTGTCAGGTCTTTGTTGAATTACTATCAAGTATTACTGTGTTTATGTATGTGCAAACGTGTCTAGGTAACTTGTAATAATTTTAGGCCCAAGTTCAGCCCGACAGTCACACCATACACATTCAATTATATATATAAAATAATAAACGATGTGTATGATGATTTAAATAAAATTAAAGAATTTATTCTAGTGAAATATGTACAATGAAATGGTGTTTGAATCAATGATAATGATAATCAAATAAGTGGAAATAATATGCTATACACACATACAATAATAAAAATATAAAGTGATATAATGTAATCACCTTGAATAATTTATAGATCTAATACTCCTCAACACACATATAGATCTGTCCTTCAATTACGATGCCACCAACAGTCAGCATCAGAGTTCATAACAACAAACAGCTCAGCAGTTCATAACATCACTCTTCTTAGAACTTCAATAGGTCTGACAAGAGAACCCCACAGTCTGGAATCTGTACCCTCAGACTTGCAACAGAACACTATGTAAAGAACCTTAGGCTTAGACGAAATCTAAAAGCCAAGATCCAAAACAAGAACCTAAGACTTAAGATCTAAGATCCAACACCTAAGTCTAAGACCCTGTAGAAAAATAAAAGAACGGAGTCTTCTAAAACTTCTGATCTAAAAAATAAAATATTACAATTATGAAATACTATCAAATCGAATAGAAATAACTATTCAATGAGAAATTAAAACTCACCCTAAACAGGGGTCAAGATAATCTAATTCAAGAATCAATCAAGGAACAACAATAAGGCTATCCAGTATTATGTTCAAAGAATAATTCAAGAGCTCCTAGAATCACGTCTTGTCTCTAGATCGCAAGATGGAGAAGAGAGAGAGACAAGCAGACGTCAATCGTAGCGCTTGAGCACTACGTCACCAGAAAAGATGACAAGCACACAAAGGGAAGCCACCTAGTGCACTTGAAGAAAATAGCGAAAATGACGTCATCAAAAGTGATGAACGCGGCATTATTTAAATGTGATAAACTTGACTATGCAGTCAATTTAATAACTGCGACACATGGAACCTATGAAAAAACGCTAGATAGTTTAGAGGAGACATCCGTGCTGCAGTGAGAGAGAGAGAGAGAGAGATAGAGAGAGAGAGAGAGAAAGACTGAGGGTACCCGTCCAACGTCCTTTAGCTGTTTTAATTTTAGAAGGATTGACTTCAAGTGACTATTCCAGCATAGTAACATGAAGTACAGCACTCGCCTTAACCTTTGGACTCGTAGACAATGTATTGTGCATTGATGCATATTGTGTGTAATCAAAATATGATTTTTTTTTTAAATATCGATATGTCTAAGATTTATGACGCTATACTGCGGTTATACCATAAATGTAGAGTATAGATCTAGAAATTTAGACACAAAAAAAATATAAAAATTGTTTTAGCTAAGAATATATAATCATTCTTATATACTTTCGAATATTGGAGGCTGACCGCAGAACTAGAGAGAAGGATCGTAACAGTGGGACTGAGAGGCTACAGTAACAGTGGGACTGAGAGGCT
>JADKLZ010000167.1:7558331-7570484 GCA_021533235.1 Biomphalaria straminea
AGATCTGTAGAATATCTTCCTGAGATTGGTCTCTCTTAAAGCTAGGTCTGTAGAATATTGACTTAAAACTTGATTCCGTATTAGTTCTATGTTTATAGGAGAATTTTGTAAAGTTTCAATTTCTACGAAAATGATTTACAAGTTATGTTGTTGTTTTGAAATAAAAAATAAATAAATAAAAACAAATTACATCGAATATGTATTGGAGATTTTCATAAAAGGCGAGAAAAAAATATATTGCAAGCTTTTTGATGTAACTGGTGTACCTAATGAAGGAGGTGTTGATAAGCTAGGTTTTGTTTTAAGCCATATGATTATTTTTTGTGCACTTTTTGTAGCACTGTAGAATCAAATTTTCTAAGGTCTGTAGCTTTTATTTGGCAACATTGAATTTCCATTTGACGTCCTTGATATCTCTTGGTTTATAGGGGAAATCTCCAACAGCCACAGACTGATATAAAGTTGTTATTTCTTTTAGCTTTTTGCTAGAATTGTGACATTATCATTATCACCATAAACCTCTATGCATTTATCATCCTAACAGTTCTACTCTTCCGAAGACAAGAAGGAAGAAAATTCATCCACTCATACAAATTAGGATAGATTTCTATTGCGACTTTAAAATTATGCAATGCAGCCCTAAACTTCTATGGATCTCACGAAATTCGAGTACAACAAATGTTATTAACATCACTTAATACCTGAATATACAAATGGTATTATAATATTGAGAAAAAAAAGAGATGAAAAAATGTAAGTCAATAAGGTTTTGCTAAGCCAGAGAGAAATATGCCTTCTATTTGCACACAAAACATTGCTATAAAAGCAAACATTGCTTTTTTCCCCCTCGCAAAGCCACTTTAGTGTATTAAGTTGAAGCTGACCTAAAGTACAACAAATGCCCAGGAGTGGCACTACGTTTAGTCAGGCTTGAATTATCAGAGGTAATCGTCACGAACAAGTTTCGATCTTTTATTGAGTTCCTTTCTATCATTTTATCTTGAATCGACTCCTGTCCTTTCTACGTGAGCTTTGAAAGGCCATGAACGTAAGACTAAACATGCACTAAAACGACACTTTTATTCCATTCTTTTCCCCATAAATTGTCCTAAAAAAGCATATTAAAAAAACAATAAATAAAAACCTAAAAAAAACCCCCACCTCTGACGCAAGTCCTTTAACATTTCATAAGTACTTACTGTACTGTATTTTAGATTGTAAACCTAAAACAACAAAAAGTCAAAGAAAATTACAGAGATTAACTTTGAGAAAGATTAATACACGTTTTTTTGTTTTTTTTTTATCTCGCCTCTTGCTGGCCCCAGTTTGCCTGGACACATTAGTCCGTTAATGGCATAGAGTTAAACGTCAATTAAAAAGCAAAATTGGCGCAGTATCAAATGACTGTATAATTAATGAAATTCAAAACACAGCACACACACGTAAACGATAAGACATACACACACATAAAGCTTGTGTAACCTAATCTCCCCTCCCCTAACTAATGGTATGCTGGGTGTTTTTTTTGTTTGTTTGTTCTAAAAACTCAAAATTCGCCAACAGTGGTCTAGTTAACAACTGCGATAAAAAAATAAAGTGCGCGCTCATTAGATAAGCGTCTAAGTTCAAACCTACTTGATCTTGGTTCTGCTATCTAGATACTACTGAAGGAAAATAATTGCTTATGATTTTTAAAGCGAGCATAAAAAAAAACAATGGACATGTTAGTGTGTTATAATTGGTTCGGGTAAGTACAAAATTGATCCTAGAATCTGCAATTTCGTAATATTATTTCTTTAAAAAGTGTGTGTATTCTTGATTCTGTATTGGAAAGATATGAGTGCGGCATCGTCGGCAAACAGCAGTTCTCTAATCAAGATACGCCGTCTCTTCGTTTTGGCTTTAAGGCGTGCTAGGTTGAAAAGCTTTCCATCGATCTGCTGTGGATATATACTCCATCTTCCAGGGATTTGAAAGCGCTGGTGAGTACAACCGAAAAGAAGATGCCGAATAGTGTTGGAGCCAGAACACATCCTTGTTTTACTCCGCTCCTGATGGAGAATGGCCTAGAGGCGGAACTGTCAAATTGTACGGTGCCCTGCATATTTTCATGAAAAGCTGACACTAGTTTTCGTAGCTTGTTTGGACAGCCGATTCTCTCTAATACAGCAAACAAGCCGGTTCTGCTGTCAAGATCAAACGCCTTGGTCAAGTCAATAAAGGCTATAAAGAGGGGCTGCCTTTGTTCTCTGCTTTTCTCCTGTAGCTGCCGCAGGGAGAAGATCATGTCTGTTGTGGATCTACCGGCTCTGAAGCCACACTGCGATTCTGGGTAAACTCGTTCTGCCAAGATCTGCAGCCGCTTCAGTATTACTCTGGCATAAGCCTTCCCAACTATGCTAAGAAGTGAGATGCCTCTATAACTGTTACAGTCGGTGCGGTCGCTGAACTAGCAGAGGGAGCCAGACCCAAGGGCCGCCCAAGATTAACTTACAGAGATGTCTGCAAGCGAGACATGAAGGAACGGGCATCGACCAAAGCATGTGGGAGGAGATAGCCCAAGACCGAACAGCATGGAGACAGACTGTGCGTGCTGGTACGAACTTTGCTGAATGCAAAAGAAGTGAAGCTGCATCGGCCAAGAGAATGAAAAAGAAAGCTGCCCTGCTGTCAGCTAGCCCTAAAACTGAGGAATATAAATGCACGAACTGTGGCAAACTATGCCGATCCAGAATTGGCTTGATCAGCCACTCCAGATTCTGCCCTGTCTCAAGACGTAACCAAAGCCAGTGACTCATCTCGGCGCATCCATTGTCTTCCGAGACAGAAGGAGCCATATATTGGAAAGAAATGTCTGAGAGATAGTTTGATTTATTTTATTTTTAAATAGTTCGTCCATCGTGGTTCGATGATGACCACTTTTTCATCCAGGGGTCTGAGGGCTTTGCACTGGGGTTTTATGCCTCCTCATGTGGCTGATAAGACCTATGTGAGCCTGGAATGTTTAGCTGCTTACTGGGCAGGTTATTCCAACTGGAGCTAGTGTCATTGGCCTTGCTTTTGTTCTAAGACGTTTTTCTTCTGCCAGCCGTTGTTCTCTTTTCCTAAGCAACCTGTGCACCAGTTTTCACAACACGACGCCATGTGCCTCTGTTTTCCAGGTGGCTGGGTCTATGCTGTACGCCTTCAGAGAAGCCTTGAATGTGTCCCTGAAGCGCTTTCTTTGACCACCTTGCAAGCGCTTTCCTTCGCTTATTTGGCCATACAAGAGTCGTTTAGGGATGCGGTGGTCTTCCATTCTGCAGAGATATCCTGCCCATCGCAGCTGGGACTGCATCAGGATTGTGTGGATGCTTTGCAGGCCCGCTCTTCGAAGGACTTCAGTATCTGGTATTTTGTCTTGCCATTTGACATTCAGTATTTTTCTTAGACATGTCATGTGGAAGTGATTCAGTTTCTTTGCATGTTTTCTGTACACTGTCCACGTTTCTGAGGCATAGAGCAATGGATCTATCCAGCCGTCATCCTCCCTACATTGCTCTAATTGATTTATTTAGTCTTATGTAAATAAATCCCGACAGTGACAAAGACAACTATTGTTATTGTAGTGGGCTCCTTACTCAACTTTGATATAATGAGTGGTTGATTTTGTCAGGCTGATCCAATGACATCCCGTTCAAATGTTTTCCTGGAGGATAAAACCTTAAAGGGTAGGACAAAAAGAAACAGGACAAAATAAATTAATAACGTCGCCATTTTACATGAAACAAGTCAGGAAATTATGGCCTCTTTAATAACGAAACGACTATGAAATCATCTCATGGAAATATTTGTCTACCAGCAGTTTGATTCTACTAATCAACGACCGTCCAGAACATCAAGCTTGGAACTCTTAGCCACCGCTTCTCCAACCAAAGTTGTATTTGGTTTAGATTGTTCAAAATATTTTTTCCTTGTGTTTCTACATACTATATGGGCGTAGTATCCCAGGATTTCATTTCGGAGAGGGGGAGGAGGTAGGGATGAGCCCAGAAAACCAGCACCGTGGCTATGCCCATAAGAAACATCTACATGAAGGTTGTAAAAAATAAAGTTCCCCTTTCAGACCTTGTGCTCTATAAGGCAGATGATGTAAAGGTCATCTGATTCTTTGGCCTACGGTTAACTAGGGGGTCATGTGGCCAGCACAACGATCAACCGCCTTTACTTTTCCCCAACTAATGTCAGGTACCCATTAGAGCTGGGTGGACTCAGAGGCGCCCAAGGATCCCGAAATAAAAATCCCAGCCTTCACCAGGATTCGAACCCAGGACCCCCAGGTTCAGCAGCCAAGCGCTTACCGATGCCACTGCGCCTCCTACATGAAGGTTCAGCCTGTGTTTATTTGTCGGCTTAAGTTACATAATTTTTGTTTTGAAACTTGTTATTCAAGTTTGTGTAAGTTCGGCATCAAGATGTTAATAGGACCACAACGATTTAGTTGGACTAGGAGTCTCGCGCTATAACCCAACGACCATGTATCAACAGTTGATCAACGCCCATAGTATTTCTTATAAATTTTCTTGACTGACTTAATTTGAAGAAATGGTGAGTGTGATTCTGGCCAAATAGTCCTCTGCTTAATGTTATTTCTCAGTCGTCGGTTCGCAGCTCCAGACAGCTAGTAGAACTAAATATAAATGTATAACATTCTTAGCATGGAAATTGAAATAAACTTGAAATAAACTTGAAATGAAATTGAAATAAACTTGAAATGAAATTGAAATAAACTTGAAATAAACATGAAATAAACTTGAAATAAACATGAAATAAACTTGAAATAAACATGAAATAAACATGAAATAAACATGAAATAAACTTGAAATAAACTTGAAATTGAAATAAACTTAAAATAAACATGAAATAAACTTGAAATAAACTTGAAATAAACTTGAAATAAACTTGAAATAAACTTGAAATAAACTTTAACAGATTTCTTTTTTTTTTAAACTTAAATATTAAGTTTATTTATAAATATACATTTGGTTTCACACGAAAAAAGATACAGAACTATTAGTAACAAATTCAAATGATATTTAAAACAAAATCTAACTCATTACGAAACCACCATAATTATGTCACACGTCTCTAGTGTAGTGTCTCAAACTATCATCTACGTGACATCTACTAACCTATGAGTGACGCCAGACAACCTTGTGGTTTCATCATAGTCTCCAACCAAATATAACCACCATCCGCCCCAATTTCTTCGTGGTAACCTTGGAAACACACACATACACTCCATAATTATCTCGTTGCGTTTTGAGCTTTCTCAGACTTTCTCAAGAGATGTTGTTATGACTTTTTATGCGCCGAGACTCTTTAGAAATATAACAATACAAAAGTATAACAATATCCTGGTGAACTAATAATTTAATCTGCCTTAATACTGCGAACACTACATTGTTTCCATTCCTCCATTTTTGTTCTCTCCTTTCAGCACGCATTCGCACCATTTCACATTTACACAAACATGCGTACGTAACAGATGTCTTAATATTGTTTTAATTTTTTAATAGTTGTACCACATACATTATTTAGCACTCAGCTTCTTTAGCACTCTGGGTATGAGTTTATTAGTACATATAATTTAATAAATTATCATAATGAGTTTTTGGGGACAAAGATTTCGTTTACTTAATGAACTTGGAGGATACAAACACACGCAAGCAGTGAATTATAAATATATTTCCAAACCAAAAGATAACATTATTCGGTTAAGCCATTGCAGGCACCGGCTGTTTTGGTACGTGAGATAAAAGTGTTCACAAAGAATTAATAGAACCGTAGATAAGAGTTATCTTGCACTGATTTATAAATACTTCATCACTAACACGACGGAGTAACAGTTGAAATCATGGACAAACATTAAACTATTATTTTTAACAATATAATTTTATTATGCTGTAATTTTGCAAAGGAAGATACATCTCTATTTAAATGATTGTAAAAGTAGTCTGTTATTTATGGCACTCAATGGTTTAGCAATAACGTAAACTAGTTTGTGGTCAATGCGGTGTGTAGGGTTTGTGTATAAGAAGAGAATAATTGTGTCAGTCAGTGTACAGGCCAATCAGTATACAGTAGAAATTCGGTAATTAAAATCGTTTTTGGAATCTCTTCGCTCAAATATGTGATTAGTGGCTATTCTCTTTGAATTATCGTATTAACATTTTTGGGGTTTGATTTCTTTATTCAGAAACAAACCTTTTTTTTAAGTGTGCTGTCAACACGAGTCTGTCGTGTTCATGAGGGGAACGAGATACATGTTGTCACTGTTGTATGTATATTCTCTTATCTACTAGTTCGCAGGTTCTCAAACCTTTTTTGATCCGGAAACCTCTTTAAACAGTCAAAACTTGCTCATGGACAACTGAATGAGAAGGCAACTAAAGTACATAGTATTTAGGTTATAAATGTAACAAAAAAATCAAGTAACTTGATGAAGTCGATAAGATGTTATGAAAGTATTTCTGTCTCCTCTCAATGTCTGTAAGTAGCAACCGCAATTTTCAATTAGCACAACATTTTAATCGGTGAAGATGCTCATTACGGCAATAAATCCATGTTGTACCTAATAAGGAGATGGGAAAGCATTCAACAACTTCTATGCAATAACCCATAATGCAGGATATAAAATAGAAATTGTTTTGTTTTTATCAGAATTAGAGGTCTCCATGTTAAGACATAGGATTGAAGCTCTTCGTTCGTGGATATTTCAAAAAGTTGCACCTGTATTAGTGCGGATTCAGTACTGATTGGTACATGAGTTTATTCACCCGCTAAAAGTTCCAGTGCCCAGTCTGTTATATCTAAGTGAAGAATATCTTTAGATCTTTGGTTTAGGTTGTCATAGAATATTACGCACTAAACACCTTAAAAAGTAGGGAGGTGCGATTTGATCATTATTAAAATTATACGATTACATAAACTAGCTTTTAGAGAAAAAGTTATTTTAACTCAATTTAATTTTCATATTTCTGCGCACCCCGTTTGCTCGTCTTGCGACACGTGTCGGGGGTGTCCGCGGACCACGGTTTGAAAACCACTGTAGACCTTCTTGTTATTGTCAAGCACTTTGCTAGCCCAAGGTGTGACATTGTTAGATAAGTTTTCTTTCAATGTAGTTTTCCAAACTATTGACATAATTCACGAATGACTCGAGTTTCTAATTGTGTGATGTCATTTTGGATCACTTGTTAACTCGGATTTCGGATTGTAACCATTATTGTAAAAGTAATAATTCACATGATTGAAAATCCTCTATAATGGCGTTAAGTTGTATAAGACATACATCAAGGCGAGTAAAGAATAACTTTCTATGTGAAGACTACGCTCTGCCATTGTGAGTTACTTTGATAATTTTTTTCTTAAAAGTTTGTGTATTAAATTAATAATGGATATTCACTAGATTATGGATATTTTTTTAAAAAATCAAATGTATAGTTTGATCTTTTCTAAATCATATCGGTATTAGGAATATACATATCGATATGATTTAGTCAAATGTGATTATAAAGTAAACAACTTTTATTTCAACTTTATTTCAAGTATCATTTTACACTTAGAATTCTCGACCAATCAACAGTTCCGGGGGGTATGCCTAATGCGACGTTATGGCGCCTTCGATTTTTCGCGAGAGGTTCTTATGATAGTTTATAACACGCAAAGTATTTTGTAATAGACTAAATATTGTTTTACAATTATACTATAATATACATAGTATACATTTCTCCCCCCTACCCCCCCCCCCTAAACTATTACAAAATAAATTGTGTGACTTTTCATGAACATTATTGCGAACTATGGATGGCTGTCTGGTGGTATGGTATGAGCTCGGGACATATCGTCTTGATGGTCCCGGGTTCAAACTTCTCGCCCACACACACATTATAACAGCCGTTATATAACAATCACCTGCGGACAATGGTTTTGCTTGCCCTAGATGTGGCAAAATATGTAGGTCACAGCTGGGACTGCACAGCCACGGGAAATACTGTATTCCTCACTAATCTTCGGACTCGAAGACAAGCCTATTATTATTATAACAATAATTATACGACACGCTTAAATCCCAAATCAAATCAACAAATAAAAACGAATGTTCTTTAACTTCTTAACGTAACGTACGTTTTAGCACAAATACCCATGCAGGACGTAATCATCTTCTTTTTTTTTGAAGTAACGTCTGTATTGTATAAGATAAGATAAAACTTAGATATGTAACATTCTTTTTAATGACATGAAAAAAAATAAATGAACATATAGTGCGTGTCCATATTACAGACTTGGAAACCTCTTTAAATAGTCAAAACTTGCCCACTGATTACTGAATGAAAATGCAACTAAAATTCATATAAAATCAAATAATTGGATGATGCTGATAAGATGTTATGAAAGTATGTCTGTCTCCTCTCATTGTCTGTAAGTACTAGTAAGTAGCAACCGCAATTTTTAACGAGCACAAAATTCGAATCGGTGATGACGTTCATTGCGGCAATGAATTCACGTTGTATCCAACAAGAAGACAGGAAAGCATTCAACAATCTTTTATACAATAACCCATAATGCCAAGCGACAAAACGTCACACCATGTGGGATGTGTGCTCTACATGCAAAGTACGCTTGAACTTGATTTGGAATTGGATACCTATCAAGAGGGCTCGAGGTTCGACTCCCGAGTGGAGCAGAGTTGTTTTTACTGAGCGCCTTAAGGAAGCACGGAAAACATTCTCCCAGATACCCCCGCCCCGACTGGTCCACAAATGAGATTAGGCCATGGATCTCTAAGCATGCTAAAAGCATGAAAGTTGCGCTATGTAAAAACAAAAAGTTTAAATAAATTAAATTAAATTTGTTCTTGGGGGCAAGTTGACATTTATCATTAGTCTAAAGATTAAGCTTTTGATATTAGCTCATTGCGCCTTCTCCCCTCCCTGAGCCCTGAGAGTGGGTCATCAGCTGTTCAACTGTTCTTTGTAAAATGTTCAGGAACATTTACCTTTATGTCATTTTAATTATTTAATCATTAACATTGTTCAAAAAGATGGCGATACTTTGCAAATGTATGTTCAGAAATTGAAGTACCAAAAATGTGATCAGGAATTCGGTTACTATATGATAGGGTTACTAAAGATAAGGAGGAAATGGTACAAATGGCACAATTGAAATATTTAAACCATAAAGGTTGAAAATTATTGCCCTGATTTTCAAATGAGATCTAAGCAACCTTCAGCTTTGCATAGTGTTTAATTAATATAATAGTAATAGTATATTAGTTGAAGGGATAATGACAACTGTCCTCTCAGACACATTCGAATTCCTTAAAATTCCTTAGAAGATTCTTGTTACCTGTAAGAGGGCAGTATATGTGTTGGTATATTACGAGAAAATTCCTTAGTGGAAACTGTTAAAGGAATTACTAGGAATTTTGTTTCCCCTCTTAAGATACTTGACTTTGGCAGTGCCAGAGAAGTAAAAAAATTCATTTCTATGATAATTAAAAACCTATTATGACTTGCAAGAATAACCGCTTAGATTTAATGTTTATTAATTTTTTTCACATCCGCAGCCATCATTGACATCGCAGTACTATTATATAAAAAAATGAAAAAAAACTGAACGAGAAAAAATAAAATATGAAAACGTATGCTTCTAAACATAGTAGCTGTGATGAGGGACGCGATTTAGTTGAGGAGTTAAAATGTTGTTTTTTTCCATACCAAGATACAACAATGTAGATCTGATAGAAAAAAAAATATTAGAGACCGCCAGAATGTCAGGACTTTTTTTTACTTCTTACACATTAGATAACCAGACAGTCACCTTTAGAGGACAGGAAAACAAAGAAAGAAAAAGTTGGTTTTGAAAGTTGGATTTGTGTTTGTTACGACACAAGACTCTTCAAAATAATAACACTCTCATGGTTTTCTATATATATACTTTAATAACATATCACGTTTTCAAAACAAAACCATTTTCCTTTCGTATCTTGTCAGTTTCTCCCTAATTCCTCTTTTTAACCTCCCTTCCTTTCATTACACAAATTCGCACCTTTTTCATTCGCACCATGTTGCACTACGACCGTAACAGTGTTTTATTTGTGAATCATATCAGTAAATGAAAGGCTGTACTCCTACTCTACCTACGTGCATTGAAACGTCAATTACATTTGAGGCAAACATTCATTGATTTTTGTAACACTTGTCAGTCAATGTTTCTGGCAAGTTTCTTGTATTGGCGCATCGAACAGTTGAGATCGCACTCTCCAGTCTGTCAATGCAAAGTTTTAGTATAGACTAAACAATGTCCAGCACACTCTCTACCTTAAAAAAACAACATATCTTTTCAACACTTCTTTTATTTAGTACACCGTATATGCCCAAAAGCTTTCTATCTTTATCGCTTAGTAGTATCTACTCACTATCTATGAGGCCACCGTGGCGAACATAATATCTGCTGTTCAATATATGGCACTATTTGTAAATACATTTTCTGCCATATCCTTATGCCAGCACAGAGAAAACAGAGGCGGGTTTTAAAAAGAATATCAATTAAGAACTCACGTCTGCTATTATTACTTAATAAAACAGGTGCGGTGGCTGAGTGGTAATGCGTTTGGCTTCCGAAGGGTCCAGGGTTCGAATCTCGGTGAAGACTGGAATTTTGAAAATTCGGATCATTACGGCTTCTGAGTCCACTCGGCTCTAACGGACACAAAGGCGCTTGGTCATGGTTCTGGCTACATGACACCCTCATTAACCGTGGTCCACAGAAACATGTAGAGCGCAAGGTCTGAAAGGATAATTTACTTAAAGCAGAATTATTTGTGATGTGTTTCCAGGGGCGTAGCCAGGAATTGACCTCTGCATTTTGTGTAATACTTAATATTTAATGTAAAAAACTCAATTGGGCGCCCCACTCAAGTAGGGGCCTGGAAATTTGAAATAAATTCTCTCCCTCTCCCCCTCCCCTGCATAGCTACGCCACTGTGTGTTTCACAATCAATCGCTAAAACAAATAGAAAGTACTATATTTCTCCTATTTAGGTTTAATTATGACGACCTTTGTGATAGAATTACTTTAATAAGTCGTCGCTTTCCAAGAGATTTCAATACCTTTATAGTTTAATTTTTTTTTTAATGTGTCATATCACCATAGGATGTATAAATAAAATTAGAGGACCCTTGTAAGTATGTAAGAAACAGATGACCATGACCTCATCTGCCATAGATCGTAAGATATGAAAGGAGAACTTGACCTTTTACTTTAAAGTAAGTAGACTCAGACGGCGAAAAGAAAATCTAAATCGACCACCTGCGGACAATGGTTATGCTTGCTTTGGTTGTGGCAAAATATGTAGGTCACTACTGCATTCCTCACTAATCTTCGGACTCGAAGACAAGCCATATTATGTAGGCTTTGATATTAGACACGTGAAGAAATTGTGAAGTTGCTAAAATCAAAGAAAACAGTACCGGTAAAAAAAATAGGTATATTTCATTTATACTCTTCTGAGACATAGGGAGCCATATATATATAGGCTATATGTTGTTAGTCATAGACTCAGTTGAAATGTTTCTTTCTTTTTTTTTTACAGAGGTGACTCCAGTAGGAGATAAACAACTGATTTAGGCATCAACTTTAGCAAAGCTTAGAACAAAATAATGACGTCATCATTTGTCTTATACTCTCAAAGCATCTGGAAATGTACAGAAAACAACTGTGCTCTTCGTCGCTCTCATCATTACTGTGTATATTTCACCGCACCAGATTGTGTTTCGTCATCAAAACGTGTGTCCTTTTATTTATAATAGTTCTGGTCTCAATGTTCATCCGTCCACTCAGGAATACTCTCCTGTATCCGGTCTGGCCGAAACCATGGAAACACGTTTCCACCATTGATCTTATGGTGATGGAAACAATGTCGAAAGTTCCGGAAAATGTCGTAGATCTACCGCAGTGCCCCAGCGTCGTGACGCCAACTGTAACTGAAAAGGATCCACGCCTAGACGACATTTTTATCTACGACAAAGTCAGCGAGGCGAAGCTCAAATCTGAGGACCACAAACACTTTCTGCCAGTGATGAATGGAAAAGAGAAGCGCAGTTTCAT
>JADKLZ010000167.1:7580466-7606990 GCA_021533235.1 Biomphalaria straminea
TCGCCTTGGTCTGTGATGTGTGTGTCGTTGATCGCCTTGGTCTGTGATGTGTGTGTCGTTGATCGCCTTGGTCTGTGATGTGTGTGTCGTTGATCGCCTTGGTCTGTGATGTGTGTGTCGTTGATCGCCTTGGTCTGTGCTGTGTGTGTCGTTGATCGCCTTGGTCTGTGATGTTTGTGTCGTTGGTCGCCTGGTCTTGAACACCTTGCTCTTCCATGTTTGTTTTAAATAATTATATATATATATCTGTGGCATTTTACGTCTCTAGAGACGATCTTTTCCCCTTGCAAGCTCTTGTGTGACTAAAGAGGCCGATCCTTGATACACAGCTGCGATCGCAGGTTGGGCATATGTAGTCACCAGGCGCCGTTGCACTTTCACCCTTCTTTCTGCTTCTGTTGTGTATGGCATCTGCAATCAAAGACCCCTTCTTTATGCTCTCTCTCCAAGTGGATCTATCTTGTGCCACCTCTTCCCAGTTGCTGGTGTCGATCTTAAAGAGCTTCATGTCCCGTTTGCATACATCTGTATAACGTAAGAGTGGACGACCAGCGGCTCTTCTGCCTTCTATTAGATCGCCATACAGAATATCCTGTGGGAGTCGACCTACTGGCATTCTACGAACGTGGCCAAGCCAGCCAAGGCGTCGGCTGCTGATAACAGAGCGGATGTCCTGGCAACCTGCTCTTTGTAACACTTCCTCGTTGGTTATCTTATCTTGCCACCTTATTTTAAAGATCCGCCTTAGGCATCGGAGGTGGAAGACATTCAGCTTTTTTTCCTGTAATGAGTATATTGACCACGTTTCACTTCCGTATAGCAAGGTACTCAGTACACAGGTCCGGTAAACTAGAGCTTTAGTGCTGTTAGTCAGCAATATGTTGTCCCAGACTCTTTTCTGCAACCGTGACATGGTGGCCATTGCCTTGGCTATCCTGTTGTTAATGTCATTATCCAGTAGAGTGTTGTTGGATATGATGGAGCCAAGGTAACAAAAGTTGTCTACGATCTCTAGTGGTTGGCCATTAATGTTTATTTGAGGTGCAGCATTTGTGTTTTGTACAAGAACCTTAGTCTTGCCCTGACTGATGTTTAAGCCGAACTTCTGGCAAGCAGCAGATAGTTTGTCAACTAGGAACTGTAGCTGGGTATCAGAATCAGCCACAATAGCTGCATCATCAGCATACAGGAGTTCCCTGATGAGTAACCTCCTGACCTTGGTTTTAGCCCGCAGCCTTGAAACATTGAATAGCTTTCCAGAGGATCTTGTATGGAGAAACACACCATCGTTTATGTCGTTGTATGCGTAATGCAGTAGACAGGAGAAAAATATGCCAAACAGAGTGGGTGCGAGCACACATCCCTGCTTGACACCACTGCTGATTGGGCTCCATTAAATTTGACAGTGCATTTAGTTTCCTCATGGAAGCACTCAATGAACCTCAGTAATTTGGGAGGGCAACCTATTTTCCTTAGAAGTTTGAAGAGGCCACTTCTGCTGACCATATCAAAGGCTTTAGTCAAATCAACAAAAACAATGTAAAGGGGTCTGTCTCTCTCTCTGAATTTCTCCTGCAGTAGACGTAGAGAAGATATCATATCTATAGTGGATCTACCACTCCTGAATCCACACTGAGACTCGGGGTAGACTCTAGAAGCTATCACTTGCAGCCTAGATAGTGCCACTCTAGCAAAGATCTTGCCCACTATACTGAGGAGAGAGATACCCCTATAGTTGTTGCAGTCACTCCTATCCCCCTTGTTCTTGTATATTGTGACAATAGTAGCATCACGCATGTCTTGAGGGACATAACCTGTTTCCCAACAACGGCAGAGGAGAGTATAGAGTTCGGGGAGCAGGAGTGATTCGTTGGCTTTAACTACTTCCACTGGGATACCATCACTTCCTGGAGATTTTCTATTTTTCATGCAGTTAATTGCTTTTTTGAGGTCACTAAGGCTCGGAAGCTCATCTAGGCATTCCAATACTAGAAGATCTGGTAGAGAAGCCAGGGCGGCATCGTCTACTGTATTCTGTGTGGCATAGACATCGAGGTAGTGTTCTGTCCATCGTTCTAGCTGCTTGGTTTGATCTGTAATCTTTTCTCCAGATTTGGATAGAAGGGGGGCAGGCTTTGACACTCCTGGACCCAGAGCCGCTTTAATGCCATCAAACAGAGCTTTACTATTTCCTGAGTAGAGACTTTCTTGGATTTTGTTGCAGGTATCCCTCCAAAAGTTATTTGCACATTGTCTAGCCATTTGTTTCGCCTCTTTATTAGCGCTTTTGAAGGCCTGCAAAGATTTTGGACTAGGCTTTGTCTTGTGAGCGAGGTGTGCAGATCGCTTTTTCTCGATGCAAGGTTCCATAAGTGCTAGATTTGCCTCAAACCAGTCTGCATTTTTGTGTTTTTGAGGCCCAAAGGCGGTGATTGCCGAACTGTAGATTACATCTCTTAATTTCTCCCATCTGATAGAGATATCTTCTTCATCACTTAGCGAGGGGATTGAGCTGTTCAGGAGCTCGCCAAAGAGTGCAGCCTTCTCTGGGTCACCTACATGGTTGACGTTAATTCGTCTAGTTCTAGGTTGAGTGGAAGTATAGGCCTTCTTGAGAAGTAGTTTGATCTTGCTTAGCACCAGTGAATGGTCTGAGTTGCAGTCCGCACTATGGTATGAGCGGGTGTGGATGACACTTTTCAGATCCGTCCTACGGGTGATACAGAGGTCAAGCTGGTGCCACCTTTTTGAGCGTGGGTGTTGCCAAGAGACTTTGTGGCGTTCCTTGCCAGAGAAGAATGTATTTGTTACACATAGTTCATGAGAGCTACAGAACTCGAGTAGTCTTTGGCCATTGTCGTTTATTTTGCCAACACCATGAGGTCCCAAGCATTTTGGCCATGCATCATTGTCATCGCCAACACGGGCATTAAAGTCTCCATTTATATAGAGGTGCTCGGACTTTGGAATGCTTTTAATTACGTCCTCTAGAGCTTGAAAAAATCTGTCTTTGTCCTCTTCCGATGCAGCAAGGGTTGGTGAGTAAGCACAGATTATATTAACTTTGCCTTGCGCTGATGCAAATTTCATGTGTGCTACTCTTTCATTGCCAATGGGAAACATCGCAATGCAGGGGACGAGACTTTTTCTTATTGCAAAGCCGACGCCATGTATTCTAGGGCTTTGTTCTGGTTTTCCTTGCCAGTAGAAAGTATAATTGCTTTCTGTAAGAGATCCACTGTCTGCCAGTCTGGTTTCTTGCAGACAGGCCACATCAATGTTTAGTCTGCTGAGTTCTCTGTCGATGATAGCTGTTTGACGCATGTCAGTAACGAGTTCAGGGTCAGTATTGAAGCCAGGACACATTGTCCGTATGTTCCAGCTTGCAAAACGCATTAAAATTGGCGGTTTTCTTTTGATTGTATTGGCAGGTGCGGGTGAGCAGCTTGCTTTTTGATTTTGTCTTAGCACCAAGCACCCAGTGGTGCGGCAAGCCGTGGCGGGATAGCACTATATTGTCCGAGGGCTGCTCGGCTTAAGGCAGGCAGTAGCTATCCAGTGAGGCTAAAAAGCCCCTCCTACCGTCAAGAGTGGTCCCTGGCGTTCCAGCTTACGCCAATCAGCTAGGAACTTATAACCGGTAACTACCACTCTCCGTGTTTTTTCAAAGACATTTCTGTCAGAGATGGAGTGACCTCTCCATTGCTGGGGGAAAGCCTGGTCGGTAAATTTGCGAATGCTGGGCTGCCCACACGTCAGCACACGCCTCTCTTCCATACTGACCGGGTCCAAAGGGATGGCAAGCCATCACAATTTGGGGACAGGTGGCTGCAGGAGTTTGCCAAAGGGCAGTAGTCTTACTACTGTCCCCCCGCCTACGGGGCTCCAGGACCGGATTTTCTGTTAGGGTTTACTCCCTTAGCCTTAGACCTTACTGGGACACACACAAGGCAGTGCGGCTATTAACCTATAGCTAGGGGTTTGGTTTGTGGGCAGCAGGGCGTGTCCGCACGCCGACGGGCCATGCCTGCCTCACATCTTGGGGCCAAGCCTCCTCCGAGACCCTTGCAGTTTAGCCTGAGACTTCGCAGCCTCAGTTTCCATCTGCCACCACGAGGAGGTACTGCATAGGACTTGCTGTGGAGAGGCTATGTACTGGCAAGGGAGACTTACAAAATTGCTCCCCTTTCACATATGCTAGCCAGCGGTGGCAACAAGATTGTTACCACACTAGACGCATCACACAGCCTTTGGACACATCTGTTGGTAAAATGTTTTACATGTTTCGGATGTTCCTTAGGAGATGACCCAGGGTTTGAACCCGGGACCATCGAAATCCGAACGAACGACAATCCATCGCCCAAACCGTACGACCAGGCAGCCATCCAGTCTAGTTGAGTTGTCTGCAACGATGCTTATAGTTTCCTCCTGCTGTTTGGTGTGCGAGAGAAGAACCCGGTCATCCGCCAAGTCTAGGGTCGCCCAACTGATTTCAACGTGTCCACTTTGTATCGTTTCACTTCAGGTCTGTGGATGTCTTCATCAGCCAATCTATAAAGTAAAATGTCCCCTTTCAGACCTTGAGATCTATAGGGCAGATTTGTTTCTGTGGTTACGATTAACGAGGGTGTCATGTGGCCAGCACAACGACCAATCGCCTTTACTTTTTCCCAACTAATGTCAGGTACTCATTAGAGCTGGTTGGGCTCGGTGGCGCCCAAAGATCCCAAAATTTAAAAACCCAGTCTTCTCCAGGATTCGAACCCGGGACAGTTCAAGGTGGAAATACCAAAAGAATTTTTTAGTTCTTCTGCAGCTTTATGAACACTGAAATTTCCAAAAAAATCTTTGGTTAAAAAAAAATTAATGTTACTATTTAGCAGGAACGAAACATGACAAGGCCATTAATGCGTTCACGCAAACACGTAGGCTACTCACAAAAGCTACCTCACTGAAAATAATGAAGGTGCAGCTGAAGGGGAGATAATGTAGAACAAATTTAAATACCGTTTTTCTTTCTTTTTTTTTTCCATCTTTGATTTTTTTTCATATAATTGTTCATATATTTCATCTTCACTCCCAAAATATCGGGTTACTTTGTAAATTAATCAAACCCTGTGACACAGCCAAAAGCTCAGTCGTATAGTCGAAATGTGGAACTAATGTATATATCATGTATCTATTTCAAACGGAATAAGGTTCTAAAAATAAATTCGTATAATTCCACTTGTAGTTCCAAACAAAGTGGAAGTGAAAATAACATTATAATACAACTTACAAGCAGTATTTCAAGCTTTTGGATTAAAAGAACTGTCTAAATAGCCGAATAAAAAAAAGAGTTACAAGCCTTAGTATACATATACATATCAGTGTTGACAGACAAGAAGAGGATATTTTAAAACCAATAATACATTCAAAACTAAAGATTCTCTATTAAGATTAAATCTACATAATAAAAACTATAAAATTTCTATGAATACTATCATACCAAATCACGCTGATAATGGGATTAAAGATTGTATTAAAAGAATAAAAAAGAAAATGCTAGAGAATATACGGTATTCTTAAGAGAAAAAAATAAGATTAATAGTAATAGTGGCTGAACGGTAAAGCGCTTGGCTTCTAAACCGGGGGTCCCGCGTTCGAATCCTGGGGAAGACTGGGATTTTTATTTCGGGATCCGTGGGCGCCTCTGAGTCATTCTGAGTCCACCCACTTCTAATGGGTACCTGAAATTAGTTGGGAAAAGGAAAGGCGGTTGGTCGTTGTGCTGGCCACATGACACCCTCGTTAACCGTGGGCCACAGAAACAGATGACCTTTTCATCATCTGCCCTATAGACCACAAGGTATGAAAGGGGAACTTTTTTTTTTTAGTAAAAAGTCAGTGATTTTACAGAATTTAATAACATGCATGACGCGTATTATAGGACGCATAATCATCTTTTTTTAAGTAACGTCTGTATTTTATAAGATAAAAAAAAGAAAAATAGATCTCTCATTCTAACCAGGGGAAATTCAGCCACTGCAAGTTTTTAGATTTTCAGCAACATTATGATTATGATTTATAAACTTTATTTGTATTTATTTGCCTTTGTAGCACTAAATTTGTGCTTTGTGGCGAACAAATAAAATTGTTACCGTTATTGACCCCTTTTTTCCATGTATGAAATGCGTAAATCGTGTGAGAGTTGCTTCCCTCAATGATGCGCTACGCCGGCTTCCAGGCTTTGCGACGTTTGTGACTACACTCACTTCGATTGGGCTTGGTTTGTTGATTTTAAATCTACAGTCAGCGAAGGTGGAGAACAGCGTCGCTTTATGCTGTATGTTTCGCTCGCACTAGACCGTGTTATAGAATAGAAAGGTTAACAGCACCTAGCAGAATAAAGTACTTAAAATAAAAATCTTGTATTAATAAATAAAGAATTGGCAATAACTACAATGACTCAAAAGTCGTATGCAACAGGTAATTTAACTTAATTTTAATTAAGCTTTATAACTTTATATATGTAGTAACTAACTATACTATAAACTATAACTAGTATAACTTAAGCTTAGACTTACTCTTAGACTTACACGTACAATACTTTTGATCTCGAGAGATCTACTTTGTACTTATTTTAAAAAATTGTAAATAAGCGTAATTTTTTAGATCAAGAAATATTTGAATGTATTTGTCATTTTGACCATATTTGGTTTCAAATTAATCAAATATTATTGTATATAGATGATTTACAATAGATGTATCTACTTTAGATAGAATATTTAGTTGCTTAATCATTCAGTCCAGATCTAGACTCTATAAAAATATAGTAATAGGCTAATAATGGTATGACTCAGCAGATTTTTTTTTCTCTTTAAATCTATATCTAGTCTAATTAGATTTATAGAATTGTCAACTTTTTAACAGTTGTCAAAAAAAAAAAGGGAAAAGCCATAAATAATAATTTAATAAATTATACTCAATAACATAGCACCACTTTCTAATTTGATTGATGAAAAAGGCAAAGATATGAAATATTTATTTAGATCTATAGATGCCCTTTCTATTTTTTTTATTATTTTTTTTTTTTTGTGGATCTTTTTTGATATCAGGTTCTGCCTTTCCACCACTGAAGCCTGGTGTGCTGCGACTGTATAGCATGAGGTTTTGTCCTTTTGCTCAGAGAACTCGTTTGGTCTTGGCACATAAAAATATTCCGTGAGTTAAACAGAAAATTTTAATAAATCTGGTAATCATCATTGCTCATTATTAAAATTGTACAATCTGTGAAATAAAAAGGATTACCTTTTTATTGCAGTTTTGAAACCATCAATATTCATCTTCTAAAGAAGCCCGATTGGTTTTTGGAGAAAAACCCTAATGGCACAGTTCCAGTATTGGAGCTAGATAACAAGATTATCTATGAGTCAACAGCTACTTGTGAATGGTTGGATGATGTATACACCCAGAACAGACTCCAACCCACTGATCCCTATGTCAAAGCCTGGGACAGGATTCTTTTAGAATATTTTGGAAAGGTTTTTGTTTTTTCCTTTTACATATGCGGGGGCGTAGTGAGCTATATGTGCACCTGGGATAATATCTTAAGTAATTAAATCAAGACAAGCTAATATACCAGATCGATTTTTCCATCTGGAGAAAACTACTTTATGAGATGAAAGGTATAAAGTTAGTAAAAAAGTAAAGTTCCCCTTATCCAACCTTGTGGTCTTTAGGGCAGATGATGTAAAGATGAAAGATATAGTTTTTAAATAATGGCAAAAAATTAGGCAAATAACCAGGCCATAAAAAAAAGAATTATAAAAAAAATAAACTACTTATGAGAAACAAATATAAGTGAACAATATTTCTACAGCAGAAGTAGTATGTGTCAATTTTTTATTTTCTTATTAGTTGATAAGGAACAGCAAGTATTTCACTTTATTTTCATTTTCAAAGATTTCTAGTTGTTCAAATTTATAAGACTAAAAAACCTATAACAAATGTTATCTAACTTATGAAATATATAACTTGATGTTTTATTGTACAAAGATTTTGTTTTGCATAAGAATTTTATTTCTAGTTTAGTGACTTTCTTTTCAACAATTTTTTATTTTCTTTGAATAGGTGACTGGTGCATTTTACGGTTTCCTGAAAAATGCTAGTGAAAGAGACACTCATGTGAAAGACATGCAGAAACATTTTCAATTTTACAATGATATCTTAGTTAAAAGAAGTGGTCCATATTTTGGAGGTAAGCTTTCTATTACATATTTTTACTTTAATCAGGCATCACATTAAAAGTGTTCAAACTAAGCCATACACATTTTTTTTACTGCTGTGCAATGTTAAGTATTAAACAAAATTCTACAGCTTGTATCAATTTTAAAGGGTAAAAAAAATGCCAGGTTTCTGAACCATTTTACAAGTAACACTACTTAGTTTTAATTCATTTTTTGTTTGGGTGGATTAAAAAAGAATCTTACACAGCATGCGCCTGCACAACTATTTTTACCCTTGATGGTACATGCTGAATCTGGTTGAAAAAAAAATTAGTGATGGCTGCAAACTTTATTAATCAGCACCTACATATCTTAAATCCTCTCTTGCAAAAGCCCTGGACAAAAACCATGCTGTCTTGCATAGTGCGTAGGCGTCATTATACATGTCAAGAATTGCTGTATAGATGGGTACAAAATAATAATTTGTAATTTTTATTTGTATGGTGCATTGCTTCTATTGTTTTGATATGTTGTACTCTTCTATTTCCTTAAAAGGCAAAAATCCTTCATTGATAGACTTTTACATCTGGCCTTTTTTTGAGAGACTTTCTGGTTTGGCTACTTTGGATGCCAGAATCGCTGTAGATAAGAATGCTTTTCCAAAGTTGGGAGCTTGGAATGATGCCATGCTTCAATTGCCTGCTGTGAAATCTCTCCTGTGGGATGGCAAAACACACCTGCAGTTCTTGTCATCCTATGGGACTGGCAATCCAGATTTTGACATGGGTTTGGAGGAATAAAAATGTCAGCACTATTCAAGAAACTTTCTTTTTACATGACTTTAGCACTTGCTTCAATAGTTTTGTTCATGTCTTAGACTAATGTGTAGCATTTATTCTTCCAATGTTAGTCGCCTGCTTGAAGAATGAAGTTACGGTGATGTGATATTGTGATACTCATTTTTTTTAAATATTTTTTTTTATGTCCAATGGATCAAAATTTATTGACGAATTGCTTTTTTTTTTATTATTATATAAGGGTATTTGCACAATTTTTATTTTTCGTTTCTATACAAATATATTTTTATTATGTTTCTGAGTGTATACAGTTTACATCAATCTATTAGCAGTTTTGTTTCTTTTTCATTTCTAGTAGATTGCAAGTTTTTTTTAATGTGCTTACATATATTTCAATGTATTTCAATAGCTTCTTTGTTCTACATTGTTAAAAGCAACAAAAAAAAAATGTAAAAAATTTTGTACGTTTGTTTTTTGTTCATTGTGATTCAGTGTGATAAGTTGGCTGAAACAAATTTTATTTTCTACAATTAATGAAAATAAATAATATGTAAATTTTGATATTTAAACCTGACCTAAAGCAACTGTAATAAATAAAGTCTGACTAGAAGAAAAATAAAAAATTACACATTGCAGTTAAATGCTAATTAAAACATTTCGAAGGTGGCCTGAGAGATTTATCTGTTTGCAAAAGAAATAAATCTTAATATTGTAACGAACTTCACTTCTCAGGCGTTCTGCTCACACTGCTTAACATAAACACAACACATCTAACTCAAGAACTTAACAACAAGAGCTTCAAAAACACAGTGGCGGTTTAATAACAAATACAACACCACAGCCAATAAACACAATTGGCTCCACTAACTACAAATGCTTAAACACAATGGAACTGTCTAACCAACAGAAGTCTCTCCAGATCGTGTAAGCTACATTTTCAAAGATTGTTCTAACACCAGTCCTAAATGCACGCTTGCTATCTGCTGGACTGCAACTCTAACTGTCCAACACACACTGTTAACACACTGCTTCTAGTCCATCCAAGCTCTCGGCTCACATGCGCACAGCACAGGTCACACTGGGGACAGTCTTTGGTTGACCTGTGTGACTCGGAGATGTAACAATATCAACAGAACTATAGTCTAATTTACAAAAAAAAAAAATAATACCACTTTATCGGAATTAATGGGGGGACATGGTCAATATTGTTCTACACATTTTTTAGGTGTTTCTTTCTTTCGTTGACTTTTTTTAAGCAGTCCAGTTTTAATATCTCAGGTATTCACCAGTGACTGGTTTGTGTGTCACTCTTTTGTGGACCAGTTGGGGGGGGGAGAAGGTTTCCTTGATGCTGGCTTCCAGCAAACAAGATTGTACTTTTGCAACTCGGCCACACAACTTGAAAGCATCAACGTCATATTCTCTGATATCAGAACATAATGTTAGCATATTTGTAGGCTTGTGTATTTATTAAGTACATTATTTTAAGTCATGATGTTGAATGTCAAAATGCAAGGGGCCAGAAGTCAATCCCACCGGGCCCCTGAATCCCTGGCTACGCCCCTGCAGCACTTTCAAAGCTCAACAACAACAGCGTTTCATTTTTTGATTCAGTACCGGACACGACAGAATCAGACAACATATGTACCGGAAGCTCAAAATTGGAACCACTGAAATCTGCCTATGTGGAGTGCCACCAGAGAATGCCGATCATATCCTTCAAAACTGTTCTCTTTACCACGAGGCCCGTACAAGACACTGGCCCCAAAACACCCCCAATAGAAAGAAAACTATTTGAAGAGATCCCAGATTTGGAAACCACTGCGCAGTTCATCTCAATATATATCGGTCTAGTCATCGGAACGCTCCAACATAAAAATGAGAACGTGGAAGAAGTTAACATCTATCTAATTAATTATTTGTTTTACGCACGAAGTTGCATGCTCAATGTCATGGGCCCAGGCAACCCTGACACTCAGAGCGTTCAATCTCAGTTGTTGACTGGGGGGAGGGAGGAGTGGGTATCTTTAGGCGCTTAATAAACACAACTCTGCTCGAGTCGGGTGTCGAACCGAGAATGGGAAGAGTGAGAAGAAAGTTCACAAAAGGGAAATTATGCACATACACAGCCACAGCTCTCAATAAGTAGCATTTTTTACCCTTTTTCGATATCAAACAAAACAATTATTTAATAATAATTAATTAACTAGTTGGTTTTTTATAATGTGTTCGTGTTTTGTTAGGTACTACAAATAATTGTATTAAGTTTGAAACTATATGGAAATGGGTATGGGAGAAATAACGTGTCAAAAAGTGTATCCGACAGTAAGAGTGACTTGATATAAGATTTAAAAATATAATAAGACACCCACACCCAATCAGTGCTGGATGAATTAGGATTCTGGGTTTTTCTCGGTGACAACGAATGATCTTTAATGTAACTTGAAACACCCTGACTGACAACACAATAAAAGATATATGCTGGTGATTATGATACAAATGATAAAAATTAGGGTCAAAATGTCGTGCAGTCAGAGGGAAAAAATCTATTTGTATGACACAACTGATACAATATGTCTGATCACCAAAAAAAAAAAAGATGTCTTTCATTTTATCGAACACATCTAGTGCAAGTGAGTTAAGCAATACTGCGAATAAATTTTGCTGTGTCATCCGAGCAACAAAACGTTTTAACACATTTTATCACTAGGCTATAGGCTTATCTCTTCGCCAGATCAGCGTAATGCCCTATTTGTATTAGGCCTACTATTGACTTAATGGAGTGCTGCCACACTAGTGTACTGAACTACTGATAACTAAAACAACTTATAAACACGTCCCTTGGGCCTCTTTAGCAGGGTGTCAAGCTCTAGGGTCTCCAGTAACGCTATTTTCATTGTTGTACAATAGATTCAACGCTAGAGACTTATCCCCTCCCCCCAAAAAAAAAATTCAAAATAAGTAAGCAATGACATAGTTGAAATGAAATAGTCCCAGGATCCAGCAGAATACAGAGTTAGTCTACTTCTCATGACTTGGCAGTTTACTTGCTCTGGCCGTCTGACGACACTCACAAGAGTGTTTTTTTTTTCTTGGACACGTTCAGTCGCAGTGTTATGAAGCATAGACTAAAATTTGTGACAATCCTTAATATCATGGGCGTACCTGGATTTTTTCCCCAGTGTGATGGGGTTGAACCATGACCCTCCCACGGCTACGCCCATGCTTAATATAGATCTAGCTGTCTAGGCTCCACTCCTTAGTTTGTGAGAAGGCTTAACATTGACGTGAAAACGTTTGCGGATATAATAGTTGACATAGCGTAGACTAAAATTAGTGACAATGTATAAGTGAAAAACGTTTATGGATAGTTGGCATGTCTTACAGCAAAGTTGTAACATATTAGTATATATATTAGTATATATCCGTGTGGATCTCTGCCCCAGTGGCGTCACTAGAATCGGTGTCACCCAGTGCGGTTACCCCCCCCCACACACCATCAACATTCTCTAAACATTTCCAAATAAACACTATCGTTGGTTTGCTACTTTCGTTGAGCCGGATATGTTCATAGATTGTTGCATAAATGTAAGATGAGTGTCATTCTATTATAAAATAGTCCAATTAAGACATTTGTTCAATAGTTATTGCATTTTTTACAATGCAAGTTTAGTAAAACTAGAAACAGACTTAACATCACCTGAAAATGTTTCTTTTGTTAGACTTTTAGACAGTGGCTAGTTAGGGTGGGGGTGGAGGGGGGAGAATTTTGAAAATCCCCCGGGCCCCCACTTGAGGGGGCCTCCAAATGAGTGTTTTTTACATTAAAAATTAATTATTACTCAAAAAGCAGGGGCCTCTAAGGAGGTCAAGCCCCCCAGGGCCCCCAAAGAATGGAAAATTCCTAGCTACGCCCCTGCTTTTAGACCATAACGGTATAACATTGTTTAAACTTCAACCACCATCTACTAGAAAATTGTACATTATCCGCCCTCTTAGCGATTGGTCCTGGGAAGCGATAAAAGCTCCCACAGCGGAGTCCGGAGACAAAGCGCTAGCAGCATTTTTTTAGTTTAAGTTAAGAAACCCATTCTTATTAAGTCTAGCTTGTACTTTTCCTATTAGTAATAAGAATGTTGATCACATACAATTTACTTTAAGTAGTGCTTTGTAAATAATTATTAAGTGTTTGTATAACCGTCTAAGCCCAACAATGTAATCTAGAGAAGCGCCTTTAGCTCCGTCAAGCATTTTCCTGAGTTGTGTGCTTCATAAACTCTTTCTCTGGCGTCTACAACACATTTTTCTTCCCGTAGTAAGTAAAGCCCATGTCCATGTTAGAGTATAAAGGAGTGGTCCGTTCCGATAATTAAGTATTTTTTTTTTTTTGGAATCTGGGAGAAATATGTTCATCCTAGTAAAAAAAAATGTCGCTTTTATTAAAATGTTGTGAAACGTGAGGGTACGGTTCAAATCCAATGAAATGACATGGAGTAAATATTGTTGATTCAGTTTGAATATGTTGGACGTAGGTAGCGGCGTAGCGCTAAACAATTGCAAAGAGGGTTTAGGGTTATGCAGTGGCGTAGCTAGAGTATATGATGCCTGGTGCGGTACCTCATTTTGGTGGCCCCCCCCCCCCAAAAAAAAAAAAAAAAAAAACTAGCTAAATAATAACATTGCAAAACCTTACTTTTTTGTTCAAAATAATATGTATTCATTAATCAAATATTGTTAATTTTTAAAAAAATTTCCTTTTACATAAACATACTACAAGTGAATTTTACGAGCTTTCTTGCTGGCAAAAGTATCAATAATTTTATTGAAATCAATGTTTTCCACCAGCTCTTTTTCAATGGACAAAATGGCCAAATTAGCGAGTTGTAAATTAGTCATCGTTGATCGCAAGTAATTCTTGATCAGTTTAAGTTTGGAAAAATTTGCATGTAGCGACGCTTACTGCAATAGTAAAAAATATGCGAATCATACTGACGATATTCAGGATTGAATCATCTAGCAGGTTTTTTTTTATAAAATTCAAAAGCTCAACGGGTTCTTGTTTTGGAAGTTCGGAGGCTTCTGATGAAACTGTGACAAAAAGTTGAAGCCTCTTTCGCTCCAGCAGAAATTCGTTTTTATCAATGTCGCTAGGAGCACTATCGAGATTGATTTCGACCTGAGGATTTAATAGCTGGGAAGGCGACAAAAATCCATATCTATCTGCTACATCATGAAGTTGCTCGAATCGGGTGAAAAATCCTTTCCAAGGTAGAATAAATTTCCCTTCGTAGCTTTTCTTTGTGTGTAAGTACAGAGTCGTCACTTTTCTCACTAGGCATCTTTTTCTTATGGCCAATACGTTTTTGAGGTTCTGTACTGATTCTCAGATCTGAACACACGCTTTCTGCAAATGTAATGCTGGCTTCAGCAATGTCCTCTCGTTTAATGCTTAAAAATGTCTCTGTTTTTAGTTTGAGTGAGCAGTCTCGAATAGACAATCCTTGTTTTTGAAGGTAGACTTGCGCATCATTTATTTCAGTTAATACAGGAGCCCAAAATCCAAGATAGGTGAGAAAATTAAAAGACTGAATCTCTGCTAGTTAATGTCTCCAGTTTTTATAATTTTAGAAAATGTATCCCTAACCATCTTGACGGCTTCTCCTTTGGCGCTCCAGCGGGTCTCAACTAAACGTTTAAGGCTAGTTCCGGTTATTTTGATAAGGATATCCCAGCGGTGTGTTGAAGTTAAGAAAAAGTGTAAACGGTCAAGTGTACCAAAAAATGTTACCGAATTTACTTCAGCTTCAGCAGCTCGAATTCCTGCTAAATTAAGAGAATGGTTTGAGCAGGCAATAAGTAGTGCTTTGGGATTGACTTCTAGAATACGTTTTTGTACACCGTAGTTTTGACCTTTCATGACGTCAGCATTATCATAGCCTTGGCCCCTGCAGTCCATTATGTCTAAGCCATCCGAACGCAGTTTCTCTAAAATAATCTCAGCGATTCCAGCAGCATGCTTGTCCTTTGTGTCGATGAAGTCAATAAAATACTCACGAACCTGCACACCGTCATTATCCATGACAACGTACCGTAAAATTTGTTGAAGTTTGATCCAGCTTTGAGATGTCAGGTGTACTGTCAAAAATAATATTTGGCTTGTTTTACTTGCTGTATGATGTATGATGCCCAATATTGTAATAAATTCATTTTGTATTTGTGGAGATATGTATGTATTCGGTCTGGAACAAAGCTTAGTTCGAAGCACATGCTCCCTCAAGAATGGATCGTACTTTGATAGTAATTTTACTAACTCCAAGAAATTGCAATGATTTTGCCCTTCCAACACTTCTTCATCTCGCTCGCGATGCCCACGAAGTGCTAGATTTTGCTTTGAGAAAAAACGAATGATGCCCAAGATTCTCTTCAGGTAATCTCTCCAGGTTTTCGTCTCTTGTATAATCAAATCTTGGGCCTTTTTTTCCATACTCTCAGGCGAACTTCAAGTTTTCCTCCAAGCAAGCGATGACTAAATGTGAGCTCTGCTGGTCTCATGTTTTTCTATTTTCGGGGATAACCTCTACCACTCATTGAATCCATCTTTGGATTTAAATAAAGATTTGGTACTTGATCTTGTTGAGAAGAGTATGCAGGGGAAGCAAAATAAGGATTCTTTTTTTGGCGAATAACACGTCCACATTTTAAGAACTTTCTCGCCGTTTGACATTTGCCGAAAAACAAAGCCTTTGAAAGCTTTCTATCCTTTCCTATTGCTGATTCATGATGTCTATACACCTCTCTGAATTGACTGTCCATACGCTGAACAGTTACAGATCCTTCAGTGACAAGATGTATGCGAATATTATCTGTGATGACATCAGGCTAATCTCCAATGTCATCCAGTCTAGAGTTTTTATCCTGATTTCTGTATTGTTTACACTGTCTAATCGTTCAGCTTATTCCGTATGAATTTTGAGGTTGAGGAGTGTACTAAAGACATGCTCTTGTGCTGTCTGTTAGTCTCTAGAACCTGCGGTATTAAAGTCTTTTATTCTTTTTCATCATTCAGGATGTCGGCCTCATCATTTTTTTTTTGGATTCAATGATAACCGCTAAGGAGATGAAACAAAATAGCGACAGGACTAGTTTATAAATCGTTAGTTCATGTTTAAAATACAGTAGTTTATGTTTGTTCGTGTCCATAAACATAGTCATTTTTACTGAAATGCTCAGGGAAATAGGAAATTAATACACACTGGGGACATTTTGGGGCCCCTCTCCAGTTGGTGCCCTGTGCGGCCGCACCACCCGCACACTGGTAGCTACGCCACTGGGGTTATGGTTTTGGAATGGGTCAAATAATTTTTTTTTAAATAATAAAGTTATATAGGCCCGTAGGTACTGAATGTCAAGGGAGGGGGGGGCGGAAAAGCACGAAGAGAGAAAGGGGAAATAATACACGAGGCAAAAGATAAGTTTGGTGTTAGTAACTGTTAGGAATGCAATACGAGAGAGAAGAAAGATGTAATGGACAAAGCTTAGAAGAGTTTTTAAGAGGATGATCTAGATTCTACAAATTAAATATTTTTTTCTGCAACAATTTCTATCAATTCGGCGTAAAGCGCATAGTTCTCAGACTTAAAAACAAACAAACAACATACAAGGGGGGGGGAGGATTTTATGTATTTCTAGGTTTATAAATATCTACTTTCTAGTTATTTTTCCGATGACACTTGTTTTAATTTGTGTACATTAATCTGGGTACTGGTACTGCGGGAAAAAAATGCAAGTCATGTGGTTTGTGTGCAAACATTCACGCACTGTGCTAACAGAGTAACGCACAAAATATCAATATAGTCTAAAGATCTAGATCTAGTACTGAGAACCAGATCTGGCTGTTGCTCGACTTTCAGTTGTTGGTCAGCACTGTAAACCTCCGAAGTTGACAATGACGCAGAAATCTTTTGCTAAAGGTAGATAATTCAGTAGATCTAGATGTGCTAGAAATAGATCTATTCTAATTCTTACACTTTGAATTTCACAACCAATTTACAATTATTATTCTACATTCCAATTTAATTGTTTAAGTTTAGGCTTAGGAGTTTGTAGAGATAGTCACAGTATGATAGTGAATAGTGGTATTGTAGACATTTAATGGGCAACATTTTAGTGACCAACATATTAACTTAAAGTATTGTGCATAGGATGTGCCATGATGTGGCAAAATATGTATCTGTGGCTTCTGCCCCTTCCCTTTGCTTTATAACATTTATAGTTTTTAGGACTCAAAGATAAACGTTAAAGGCTTAAATTAAATATGGTGTAGAAGCGCAGTTAAGAACAACTGACAACATTGCAAATTTATTATTTCTTATATTGTTATAATAATGCAATAAAGAAACATTAAAAAAGAAATCTTGCAAGTAGGAAGACTGAATACAATAATTTTGTATATAGACAATATAGTGTGCCACTGTAGGTTTAAGACAGTTTAAGTGTTCAGATCCTCTGAATTGCTCTTTAGTTGTGCAAGCATCCTGTAAAAAGGGCAAACAGGGTTGAATGTTGATAAACATGTCTTTTTGACTATTGCAATGACCTGTTCAATAAACATGTGCAGTGCGCTATACTATCCAAAACTCCAGAAGTAACTGAAATACTTTTAATATTTTGTTACTGACACTGTTGGTCACCTTTTCAACAATAGAGTGAAATGCTGGTATCAATTTGGGAATTCTAAGAAAATTGTATAGAATCTACAACATAATGTTACATATATCACATTCTCCAAAACTTACTTCAAATATTTGTGCTTTGATCAGGTTCAGCCTTCCCGCCACTCAAGCCAGGATTGCTTCGTTTGTATAGCATGAGATTCTGCCCATATGCACAAAGAACTCGTTTGGTTTTAGAGTATAAAAATATTACGTAAGTAGATTTATTTAACATGTAAGTAGATTTTGATTAATTTAGATACATACCTTTCATATAATATATATATTACATACATTGAACTTTTTTTTTTTAAGTTACGAAACTATAAATGTAAACCTGAAAGATAAGCCGGATTGGTTTTTTGAAAAGAATCCACTGGGTCTAGTTCCAATATTGGAGCTAGATGACAAGATTATCTATGAGTCAACAGCTACTTGTGAATGGTTGGATGATGTATACACCCAGAACAGACTCCAACCCACTGATCCTTATGTTAAAGCCTGGGACAGGATTCTTTTAGAATATTTTGGAAAGGTTTGTATTTTTTCCTTTTACATAGGTTTGTATAATATACACTTGTCTTGTCATTTGTCATCCCATATGACCAACTCTAGTAATTAAAAAAAGGTATAAATTAAATACATGTGCTATTAACTCATTCCCTTCTAATAAATGTTACCATAGTTGATTTGACCTCATTAAATTAATGTTTAGATTTATAAACTTGACTTTTTATATAAAAAGAGCATGTATTTCCATTTAATTCAATACCAAATACAACATTTTCTGATAACAAACAACAAAGCTATTGAAGCTTAATCATAACAGGGTAGTGAAATAGTTATGGGCAAATTAAAGAATTCCTTCGAAATGTTGAAAATAATAACGAAGAGAAAGAGTTAATAAGTCTTTACTATGTTATTTTAGTTTTAGCTGCAATTTTTTTAGAATGTCCATCTAAGTGTAAGTAAACCTACTTTAACAATTTGTATATATAGTAGTCCTATATAAAAATATATATATTGAGAAAACTAAATGTTCTCTGAATGAGAAGATTTCTTTATTGAAATCATTCATACACCTTCTGCTTTAAAAAGAAGACAAAAATCTGGTTTTCCTAACATAACTTAGAATTATGCCATGATTCATTCTTGGTAATATGATTCTGATTATCTAATTCTTATGTACAGGTAACAACAGCATTCTATGGCTTTCTAAGGAAACCAGATGAGAGGGAAAAACTGCAAGAAGAATTCCAGAAATATTTTGAGTTCTATAATGATATCCTTGCTAAGCGAGGTGGTCCTTTATTTGGAGGTAGGATATATACTTTTCTTCTTATGCTGAAATTAAAATGGTTTCATCTCAACTTTGGTGGGTTCTAAATAGTTCAAACCCTCATCATAATTCTATCACACCACCTTCCTATCCCATTGTTTACTTATCAAGCACGCAATCTGAAAAAAAATTCCACACAACTCCCCCTTTGTAGACACGACCCCCACCCTTATGAAACCGTAAACTATATCCTCTTTGAATGCCTCTTCCTAATCCACCTTAGGCAGACCCTACTTCCACTACAGCCCAACATAACCAACACCTTGTATGGCAGTGCTGAACAACTGAAGAAAACTGCACAGTCTGCAAAAGAGCTCACAGCTCAGCAGCATTAAAGCTGGCTAGAAGAAGAAGAAATCAATCACATTTTTTTTTTTTGCAATAGTAATAGAACATTTTTTTTTTTGGTGTAAACCTATTTATTAAATTTCTGATTATTGATTGTAACCATATAGGCCTACAATATCTTTGATGCTTTGTTTTTTTTCTGTGAAGCAAAGCATTTCTTATTTAATTTTCAAGGATACTGATGTTACATTTCATAATGATACAGCAGATCTCATAAAATTAAGTTGATCAACATGGGATTCTTGGTTGATTGGCATTTAGCTTAGCTACTAACAAGTTTGACTGAGTTCAAATCCTGATGTACACTTAGAATTTTTGAGATTTGAAATGAGCTAAGTTGTGTTTGCTTCGACTGAAACTTCTCCCAGATAAGCCTCTCCCATATTTCCATGACAGTGACCAGAATGCTCTGGGCATGCTATAACAAAGGCATTTTTTAAAATACTAAAAATAATTTTCTCATTAATCAAGTTAAAATATGAGGTGGCGTGGCCAGGTAGTAAAGTAAAAGTAAAGTTCCCCTTTCAGACCTATTGGTCTATAGGGCAGATGATGTAAAGGTCATCTGATTCTGTGGCCCACGGTTAACGAGGGTGTCATGTGGCCAGCACAACGACCAACCGCCTTTACTTTTCCCCAACTAATGTCAGGTACCCATTGGAGCTGGGTGGACTCAAGGGCGCCCGAAAATCCCGAAATAAAAATCCCAGCCTTCACCAGGATTTGAACCCGGGACCTCCAGTACGGAAGCCAAGCGCTTTACCGCTCAGCCACCGCGCCCTCTGGCGTGGCCAGGTAGCAAAGTATTTCTCTGCCAATTTGGGGCTTAGGTTTTCAAATTAGGGTTTCAACATCTCTTGGACTATGAAATATAAATGTAGTTGGTATTTGTGCTAGCCAACATGACATGCTAAATAACTATTTCAATACATGTAACCTATAATAACTTTTCAGGGGAAAAACCATCCTTGATTGATTTCTTCCTGTGGCCACATTTTGAAAGACTCCAAATCCTTCAAGAGATTGACTCCAGGCTACTATTGGACAAGTCTAAGTTTCCAAGTTTGGCCAAATGGCAAGAGTCAATGTTGCAAGTCCCTGCTGTGAAAGCTACTAGCTTTGACCTGGAGACACACAAGCGTTTTTTCCAATCTTATTTAACTGGGAATCCAGACTATGATATTGGTTTAGAAGAATAGTAAAATAGTAGTTTTATTTCAAACTTTAAAATTACTTTTTTTTTGTAGTTATAAGACTGAAGTGGCAATAACAACAATATTGTAGATATTTTTCAGTATTAAATTTATAGTTTCTGTAATCTTAACACTTTTTTTTTCTAATAAAAAATTTTAGAATTTTGTTGGCTAGTAAACAACTTTTTTTTAAAGATTGATTGCCAAGCTGCAAATCACATTTGTGCAGTTAACCGTGGTCAGAAAATGTACATTTAAATATGTATTAATATCGAGCGATAGATAAGCAATTAGGAAAAAAAAGTCCTATTTATATAGCCTAAACACATATGTTTTAAAAAAAAAAGACATTATAAAAAAAAAAACAAGTTAGTTACTTTTGTAATCATCTATGTTGATGTGTCTACAGGAGTTGAAATGTTGTTTCGTGTACACATCTACACATAATTGTTGTATTACTTTTCCTGTTGATTGAAGCTTTTTAATGCCAATATTGTATCTTTTTTTTTTAAATATTTACAAATGTTTATGTCTATATTCTACTACAAAGCAGTCATGACCTGTGGAGAAAAGGTTGAATTTGACCAATTTACTACCTTTTTTTGTGGGGTTGGCAAACATCACAAAACAATTGACTATAAACTAGTTGTCAAAAAGTAAACATTGCTCAGTACAATTCTAATCTTTTATTTATTCCATAGCTGTGTTACACATCTCTCCTTTAAACACATGATTTTATACATTTTTTATACGAATTTTGATTGTTTAATAAATGTTGAATGAAATTTAATACATATACTGTGATGTATTTATCAAGTTTTTATTTTTATTTTACATTTTATTTAGAGAGAATGAGACAATTTATTTTTTATATTAGACATTCATTTATGGTTGAAAGTTACAAATAGCTTTCCTTTTGTCTCCTGTGTACAGAAAATGGGAGCATTTCAATTATGGATAAGTATTAGACTTTCATTCAGACAGAATTTTTTAAAGAACAATTAGGCTACTAACTTAGCTGTAATAAAGCAGAGTTGGGTTTAAAATTATAGCTTATTTCTTTTTATATTTAGTTGACAACCTTTTAAGTTCAGTTTGGTTTAGCCTGATAATCATCGAGTAAAACAAAACATAAGTGAAGGGGTTTTATTTGACCAAATGGACTCTTACACAGACTATTCAAATATATTAAGCAAAACTGATTGGGACGCAAGAAAACTGCACCTTTGCATATCACACATGTTGTTGAGGATCAGAAACTGCTTGGTTGCATAACAAGGTGGTGTTAGTTTGAATCCAAATGTAGACCAGGAATTCTTTAGGTTTGATTCAAGCTGAGTTGTTTGATGAGCACCCAAAACAAGACAAAACATTCTCTAAGATATCCCCTCTCCTTATGTGTCCTTAAGAGATAGAATGAGAGTGCGCTTGAGCATTTTTAAACAAAGGCAATAATAATATTAAAGAATATTGTGAAAACTAGAACACGATTCTTCCTGCTTAACTTTGCTCAAATACTCTTTCCCTAGTGCTATTGGAGCAAGAATGTTGCCTGAATCAGCCAAGAAAATCAACGACTTGACTAGATTGACCAAGGGACAAATTTAAGACGTAATCATCTTATCTTTTTTTTTTTAAATTATGTTCTCTTTTTTTGAAGTAACGTCTGTCTTTCATAAGAGAAGATAAAATTGTTATAAATATATTGTTAGACATTGAGGCTCCACACAGAAGAAATTCAGTTTAAACAATAATTTCCATATCTGCCACATTTTTTTTCATGGAATGTAAAGAATTGGGGGGGGGGTATGAGTTGAAGTTATTTAATACAAATGAAAAAAATGTGGACTTTATTTTAATGTTCTATAATTGCTTCACAATTAATAATAATACCTTGCTATCCAGTCTGAAGGATGAATATGTATTGAACTGTGGGTGGCTATGACCTATAATCAGATGCAGATAATTTGGTAATTGTGTGGGTGGCTCATTTTAATATCTTTTTTTTTTATCATTAGTATTATGTAATAGTATTGAAATTAGAAATCAATCAAGGCTGTCTAGACTAGTCTAGAGCATGTGATACTTTATACATTGGCTAGAAGAAAAAAAAAACAGTCGAGTCTTTCTAAGATTGAAAAGATCTGTATAAGAACAGCCCGCATACAAATAATGACAGCAAATATAATAAGTTCAAATAAAGTACTACACAGCATGTAGCCTACTGCTACTGCTAATCAGTGCGCTTGATCTGTTGACGAAAATGACTAATTTAAGCGGCGTCACTAGTGTATGTGTCATACGGTGCAGTAAACTCAATTCTCAGCCTCTAAGGAGAAAAAAAAAACAGAATAACATCCCACTAAAGGTATGGTATGGGCACTGTGGTATGTGGTATGTTATTATTTTGTTCAAGGAACAGACAAATACGTTTATAGACATATTTAGTGTTCTTACATGGAACAGTACAGGGAAAAGAAGAAGAGGCAATCGAGAAAGCGATGGGGCGAGACAACATCAAAGAATGTCATTTAAAGATACTCGATCGATCTAGTCAAGGCAAAGTGCAGAGAGGGATGAAGACAACGTTCGACAAATCATGTCTATAAACTATAATGTAATGGTGGGAGCGTTGTCGAGAGGCTAAGCTCTTGGCTTGGCTACCTAGAAGGGAGCTCGAAGTTCGACTCCCGACTCGGGCAGAGTTGTGTTTACTGAGCGCCTCATAAAGGCACGGGAAACCAACCAACTCCTCCTCCCCACTTGTCCACAAATGAGATTGGACCATAACGCTCTGAGCTCTATAAGCATTGAAAGTATACTATAATAATAATGTACAGGTGTAATTTATATTTAAAAAAAAAACACCACCATTATTTTATTTTATAAGTAGGTTTTTATAGGGTTTAACGTTTTGAAAGTATTATAAAATATATGATGTGATGATTCTTTAGAATTTTATGTATCAGGTTATATAGGATTATTGTAGCTATTTTTTTTTTTCGTTTTGGTACCACGTATTGCGATCTGACCGCATCGATCCCTCTCTGATCTAGTGAAGCCACTAAGATCATTAAATCAAAGGTTGGGGTGACACCGTAGCCTGTCGAGTAAAATTACTCAATCATATTTCTCAAACAAACAAATAAATAAAAAAAAACTTTTTACAGTAGCTCAGCATTTGCGTCAACATTGCTAGATTATTAGAGAAATGATTTTCTTGTAGCTATACAATGTCCGAGAATGTCAAGAAACAACAGCCGGGCATTTTCACAATTGAGACTAATTCCTGCCGGACGGATGATCATTACGAGATCCTCCTGGCTCGCAAAGGATCTTCTTACATGGAACAGTACAGGGAAAAGAAGAAGAGGCAATTGAGAAAGACATGGGGCGTGACAACATCAAAGAATGTCATTTAAAGATACTCGATCGATCTAGTCAAGGCAAAGTGCAGAGAGGGATGAAGAAAACGTTCGACAAATCATGTATAGTGCCCCAACGGTCTAACAGATTAAGGGATAGGTGAAAGTGAAGCAACATATTCATTTAACGAATCAAGTTATGCAGGCCCCATATAGATCTAAATAATAATAATAATAAAAATATGCTTGGTCATAAAATTGTGATAGTATTTTAAAACCTTTGACCCCAAAAGTTCACGTAGGCCTACTGTTAAATTAAAGCTGGGTCTTTCCAACAAGATTTAGATCGCCTTGTTATATAAAGTTGACACAGAACAAGTTGTACCATAATTGATTTAGATCTAAATTAAAGATCTAGTCAAGTCAATAGTCTAGATTACTTTATTATTTTAATTATAACAACAATATATTATAACCGTAATTAACATAGTGTTAAGACAATTAAGATGACACAGAAATCATTTGCGAAAGGTAGTCTTGCCAGAATTGATTCTAGATCTAGAATCTAGAGTAGGCCTATATACTATATATAGTCGATGTATATTATATAAATATTAAAATAATATACTTCATAGTTCATAGACACTACTACTAGTACTACACTAGTGACTATATAGTAAATTATAGTATAGTCCTATGGGCCTATAGCCTATAGGCCTAGATAATATAATTATAGCCTATATAAAATATTATATAGACGTATATAATATCTATCTCTATCTATATAATATAAAGTATATAATATAAAGCTTATAATAATCATGTATGATAGAGACAATAAATAGAGTCATAGACAGTAGCCATACTGGCCATAGACATAGTCATAGTTACATCATGATAATATAGTATAGTGTATAGTACTATCATCGTACTGATGTAGCTCTATTCTATAACTATAATATAATTTAATTATAGTATAGTATGAGTATAAAAGTATAAAATACACTCTTCTGTCTATGGCGTGTACTGTATGTATATAGTCACCACATGCAGTAGAGTATAGTGTCTACTCTATAGATTTATACTTATAGAGTCTAGATCCACCCATAAGGCATATTATAATTTAAGGTACGTTAAAAATCGTTATTGCAATAATTTGTGAAGATAAACTTGCCATTTACCAAATCATATTTATACTTTGATTACCTTTTTTTTCCTTTCAGGCTCAGCCTTTCCACCCCTCAAGCCTGGATTGCTACGTCTGTATAGCATGAGATTCTGCCCATATGCTCAAAGAACTCGTTTGGTTCTAGCTCACAAAAATATTCCGTAAATAAATATAATACCAGTAACAAATTTCAATTATATAATTACTTATAACTATTGAAGACCAACATCGAAACAATATTTGCTCAATAAAAGTTATCCCCAATCTAGCTCAATAATAAAATTTGATTACTAAACCATTAGGGCCAGCATCGGAACAATATTTTCACAATAAAGGTTATCCTTAATTTAACTCTAATAAAGTTATTGTTATTAAACCATTGGGGCTAGCAGTGGAACAATTAAAGTAATTCTTAATTGAAGCCAATTCAAATTTTATGACTTAATGATTGGTGCCTGCATCAAAAGATCAATACAATTTTAGTTACTTAACCATTGGGGTTAGTATTGGAACAATAATGGTATAATAAAGGTTGTTCTTAATTGAACGCCATTACAATTTTAATGACTAAACCATCGAGGCCAGCATAGGAGATAATGGCACAGAAAAGGTTATCCCTATTTTAATCCCCCCCAAAAAATTTCCATTGCTAAACCATTTGGACCAGTGTGGGCTTTATTATGGCATGATTTGGAAAATCTCTAAAAATCTGGTTGGGATTTCATCCATTATGGGCACATTGACACGATTGAGGTATCCTGTATTGGCACCTAATGGCACCAATGTGCTAAAGGGCCACAAAAGAAGGGCAGTTTAGGGCTGTTATTAGGGCTAAGCATAACCCTAGTCAAGTTGGTACAGGACCATAATGGGGGTAGATTTTTTTTTTGCTAAAGGTGTAAATAGAAGTAATATCAGTATGTCCATTGGGGGGAGGGGCATTACTTGTCTTAATTTTGGGTTTGAATTTGGTTGAAGACTAGCATTTTGAAATTTATGATTTTTAGAAGGTCCCTGAGTCCACCCAATTGGGCCAATTGTTATGGGTACATTAGCTGGGGAAAGTAAAGCAGTTAGTGGTCACATGACACATACCTTCAATAACCATACTGTCATTTACATAATCTGCTCTATAGATTGCAAGGCCTGAAAATGTTACTTTACTACTATATACTATTATGTCTAACTTCTCACACATAATTTAATGATCTAGGCTTTTTTTAAATGCTTATTTGTTTTTTTTTTCTTTTCACAGTTATGAAACAATTAATGTAAATCTGGTAGATAAGCCGGAATGGTTTTTTGAAAAGAATCCACTGGGTCTAGTTCCAACATTGGAGCTAGATGATAAGATTATCTATGAGTCAACAGCTACTTGTGAATGGTTGGATGATGT
>JADKLZ010000167.1:7607000-7652090 GCA_021533235.1 Biomphalaria straminea
TATCTATGAGTCAACAGCTACTTGTGAATGGTTGGATGATGTATACAGCCAGAACAGACTTCAACCCACTGATCCTTATGTTAAAGCCTGGGACAGGATTCTTTTAGAATATTTTGGAAAGGTTTGTCCTCACAAATGTCTTCAAATTTACTGGTGATAACTATAAATTGTTTGGCTGTATTTATTAGTAGCTTAAAAAAAATGTTTATATATATATATATTTATATTTATTTATATATATATATTACATTTCCATTATAAAAAACAAACAAACAATTAATTGAATTATTATATAGTATGTTATTTAGTATATTAAATTCATTAAAAACTTTAAGTTGATTGTCACACTTGAAATAGCTGGTATGATTCATCCTCATTCCACATCAGCTAAGATTTGTTTTTAAAGTGTTGTAATATGACGGTTTTACATGTACACTTAAAGTTTTTTTTAGTAAAAGAACAAAATTATCAGGGGTTAAGATATGATGGTGGAAGGCATGGTGGCTTAGCAGTTAAGTGCCTGGCTTCTTGGTTCCTGGTTTGAATCCTAGGAATTTTAATTTCTGGATCTTTGGGCACGTCACACCTCTAATGAGTACTTGACATTACTTTGGGGATAAGTAAAGTCAGTTGGTCATTGTGCTGGCCATATGACACCTTCATTTACCATTAAAAAAAGAGTAAGGAACCGTTTTCAGATCTTGTTATCTATAGGGCAGGTCATCTGTTTATTTGGCCAATGGTTAACGAGCAGGGTTTTATGTGGCCAGTACAATGACCAACCGCCTTTACTTTCCCCAACTAAAGTCAGGTACCCATTAGAGTTGGGTGGACTCAGAGAATCCCGGAATTCAAAATCAGTCTTCACAGAGATTCAAACCCAAAACCCAGGTTCGGAACCCAAGGGCTTAACCACTCAGTCACCGCACCCCCTTTCATTAACTGTAGGTCACAGAGACAGATGACCTTTACATCTTCAGCCCTTTAGATCAAAAAGGAACTTTTTTTAAAGATATGGTAATTGGTAATATGATGGTAATTTTTCCAATAACAATGTTGCAAAACTTTGTGGCAATGTTTCTGAATAGAAGTACCAGTACCAGTTTCTCAGAAAGTGCTTCAGCAAACAGAATATGGGAAGCGTGGTCGATAGACTAAGTGCGCTTGAACTTATGGCTTGCCTTAGCTACCTACAATAGGGCTCGAGGTTCGACACCCGACTCGGGCAGAGTTGTGTTTACTGAGCGCCTAAAGGCAGCACGGAAAACCAACTCCTAGATACCCCCCCACTGGTCCACAAATGAGATTGGACCAAAGCACTCTGAGCATGCTATAAGCATGAAAGTAGCGCTATACAAAAGCAATAATAATAATGCTTGGCAATTGATCTATCTTTGCTTTCCATTCGGGGGGGGAGTTCTTTAGGCATTTTCTCATCACCTGTGCAAGTGTCCATAAATAGCCAAAGCAACAGCCATTGAATTTATATTATGTTCCTTCACTGAGCCACTACTGGTGTAGAAGTGATGCCAATGAGCAAAAAGGAATATGGCATGGAGGTACTGAGCTTCTTCATAATCCAACAGTATTGTCTTGGGGTACCCCATTGTGAATTTTGTTTCATTTTCTTGTTCCTCGATACATTTTCTCTTAATGGTTGTTAAAAACATTCTAGAATTGATACAAATTTAATATTATGTGGTTATTGGTATTTTGTTTTTTTTTGCATACTTTGTCAGCATCGAATAATCCTGATACAAACTTCTTTTTTCTGTTTAAATGTTTTAGAAGATTTTTAAAAGCAGCTCTGTAACATCTTTTTTTAAATACTTTTTTTTTATTCTTAAGCACAATTATTAAACAATTTGATTGTTATAAAGGTTAATATTGAGCTAATGTAATTTCCAAAATTTTTATCAAATATTTAAAGTTCTCATTGGGGTTATGATCATCTTCATGTGTCCTTTAATCAATCTCACATCTTTTTATTTGTGTTCTGAAAAAGATTTTTAAACCAAGCGACTTGTTTTTGATGAAATTGTCACATTTTTATCTTCTAAATATATTTGCAGGTGGCTACAGCTTTTTATAGTTTTCTCAGAAAGCCTGACGAGAGAGAAAAACTACTAGAAGAATTTCAAAAATATTTTCAGTTTTATAATGATATTCTTGCCAAACGAGGCGGTCCTCTATTTGGAGGTGAATTTATTTAGAGTACATATTAGGTTTATATAAAGTTAATCTTTTTATTTATCAATGTGATGCTGGTGTGTGTTGTTAATATGATTGTGCATTTCTTGACATTAGTTACAGTAACACAACATTCCAATATATGACAGGACAAAAGTGGTAAACACTAAAGTCATCTCTAGAAATTGAATTCTTTAAATCCCAAATTGGATTCATGAAATAAATAAGCACACATAATATTCCAAGTACGAATGCAAAATGTAAATTATTTTCAAAAATAAATCCTCAGAAATTAATTAGACATGAATCACAAAACTGGTTTACTACGACAGAATAATTTTGGTTTATTTTGAGCTTCTATTTTAGTTCTAGTTAATCTTTATTGATTGTCAACTTTTTTTCAAGCTATTTTTATCAGAATCTAATTTGCATCAAAAAAAAAATATTGTTGTGTATTTGCTGTAGACCTTGATATGTTTATTTGGTGATAATAAATTTTTAAAAATTATGATACGTTGTTGCAAAAATTTCAATTACTTGATACAAATAGACTGTTTGTTGACTTCAAAATTTAAACATATTTAAAGACTAACATATAGATTCAGACTAGTCAAACAAACACAGCTTTGTAATCTTATTTTTTAGTCTTAGTCTTATTTTTTTTAGTCTTTCTCAAAGGTATGTACAATTTACCTGCATTTAATCTGAAAATTATTGTTCATGTCAAAGTTTTAAATGCATTAGTTCATTCCATATTGTTTCTGAGATGCTGGTATAAGATTATTGTATGGAGAAAGAAAGTAAATACTATACATTACTTTTTTGATGGTAACATCATTTGAGGAAAATCTGTCTTCTGAATGTAATTTTTAGTTTAAGAAAGTCTATTAATAAGTCTACTATTTGGAGAGGTGGGAGCATAGCTAGGAGAAATGTGGAGATCTTATTAGACATTAGAAAGAGAAAAAAAATTAATTCGAAGAAAAAACTATTTCATTTTGAAGTCAGAAACTTTTTTCAGACCACCCAAGTATTTTGTCAAAAAAAAATGTTAAAGGGTTTTTTTTTAAGAATGATTTCATCAGTATCTCATCAAGCTATATTTTTCTTAGTTCCACACTATCTTTCTAAAGCTCAACATCAATAAAAGCTGGTAGTAAAATAAGTTTCACACCATTCATTTCTTTTGTTAATTTCCCTGCATTTTGTTTTTACGTTTTTTAACTTTTTAAATTAAATCGGAAACCTAATTTTTCAGGTGAAAAACCTTCAATGATCGATTTCTACTTGTGGCCACATTTTGAACGAGTCCCAGTTCTGCAAACAATAGACTCCAGGCTGGAAATGGACAAATGCAAGTTTCCAAGTTTGGTAGCCTGGTTTGAGTCCATGCTTCAAGTCCCAGCTGTGAAAGCCACTAAGTGGGATGTGGATTTCCACTTGCGTTATTATAATTCATCATTAAGTGGCAAACCAGATTATGATATGGACCTTGAGGAGTAAATAGTGCAATAAAGATTGTAGTCTTAAAATACAAAATTAGATCTGATGATTTCATAACGATTCCAATAAAAATTCATATGTATAAATTGAAAAAGTATATATTATTCCAGATAAATATTTTGCATTATTATTGGTCAATCTTGTACTTGAAGCAATTTTTTTGTTTATTAGGTTTATTTTCTTAAGAACTTTGTGACCAATTTATTTGGTACTGTGTACTATTTTATTGTGATAGCTTAAAAGATTGAATTAGAATCTAGTTGTAGTTTTATAAAAATGAAATTAAGTGGAAAATACTAACAGTGAACATTTTATGTTTGTTTTCTGTTCATTTGACATTAAAAGATTACCAGAATTAGAATTAGAAGGAGATATTGTAAATGCTGTTATGGCATGGCAACATTCTGCATCTAAAGAATCCTGAAAATATGTTGCATAAAAAGTCTGACAACTTTAGTCAGTAGGCATATAGGCTTCATCTGTTTGTAACTACATGAGCTGCGAAAAGTTGGAAAATATAGATAGTAGATCTAATTTTATATACTGGATCATCAGTACAATATCATAATAGTTGTTAATGTTGATCAATTAACTATGCATTATTGTTGCCCAAAGTTCCTGTTGAATGTAAAAGTGATAAATACAATTATAATGTACCATTCACATGTGTTGGTATTATTTTATTCAATGTACCAGTATAATCTATAGAAGCTATCTTTGCATACAAGTCATCACGCCAAAAGGGGCAAGCACAGGAATGTTCCCATGTTGGTCATTGTGCTGGATCAGTGATTTATTTTCAGATTTAACTTATGTCTGAACCTTTCTTCTAAATACCATCTAAACTTTTATTTCATCTTAACCATTGGTGACTTTTGGTGGTCACTAAAGATCATCAATTCTCATGGTACAAGAAAGTACCGGTTCATCAAACCTAGGTTTTGCATGTGTGTAGGGAGATAACTTATTTAAGCAGCTTAATCATTCTGGATTTGGGAATAATAAATTTCCCTTCCTGTGGGTTAACTCTCTCCGTTATTATTTTTCCATGTTTCGAAGGAATTCTCCATTTTGCTCATTATTATTTCACTACCCTGTTATGATTAAGCTTCAATAGCTTTGTTGTTTGTAACCAGATTATGTTGTATTTGGTATAGAATTAAAGGGAAAAGCATGCTATTTTTGTATAGTATTAAGTCAAGTGTATAAAATAAAGCTTTAATTTAGCTTAATGAGGTCAAATCAACAATGTTATTGTCAAATAGGAGAGAAAGAGTTAAAGAAAATGAAAGGTGAAGCAAATAAGAAGTACACATGCATCAATTGGTATACAAATGAAAAGGTAATATCTTTTAAAGGAACTGCTTTCATTGTGCTTATTACTCCCTTAACATGTATGTCAATAGACTTCATAGCAATGGAAGTGCAAACTCATGGTTACGATTGCTTGAAGTTATACTGCTGATAAACAGCTAATGTTTTCATTCAACAATAAATCTCATAGCAAACTTTTGTGGTTAATCCCACTAAATACATGGTTCTAAATTAAGGGTCTTTGAAGTTCTAAAACTGGAACATATTTTAGATAGCCATTAAAAAAGGATTTTTAAATGTCAAGGAAAAGACTTTTCATATGAACTTATTTCACATCTAGAAGAAGAGAGACATTAGTGAAATTTTTTAAAAAGTGAACATGTCGAATAATGGATTGCATTCAATATAGAATGTAAGTGAGAATTCCTTTTTGAACTTTTCTGTTTCCTTTCTTCAGTTTCTATAAAAAAAAACTTTCTTATCTCACAATTTCAAGAAAGCCATTCATGCTATATTCAAAGCAACTATGTCCTATGAGGAGAAAGTAAAGAATTTTTTTTTCTTTTTACTTTAGTTCAATGTGGGCTTATAGAAATTATTTTTAATTAATTCTATAACTTGTATTAATTTAAAACTTGAAATTGCAACTTTTTACGTTCTGTATTGGTTTTTGTAGCTACCAAATAAACACTACTGTTTATCTGAAGCAATTTGCTCGCGAGGCTTGAAGCCTACAGCACTTGCATTCCCTCTACTAAGTGTATCAGGTGTTCTGTGCTTTCAAGGCAGGATAGTATTCTTACTATTTGAGCTATTTGATTCTATATGAATCTTGCCAAGTGTAGTGGAACATTGTCCCTGATAATCCTCATTTCATCTGATTTACTTTAGTAGCTGTTCTTTAATAATTTGCATTTCACAACTATTTGTATTTAGAGTTCTGATTTTGTTTGCTGCAATTTCATTTTGCTGTTTTGTTCTAGGTAAAATGTGTCCAAATCATCTTTTACTCAAGCTTGATGGTAACTAACTATTGATTTTTCACAATCACTTTTTGTTCTGACAGTTACTCTATCATTAAGAATTGTTAAATTGTGACCAATTGAGTATGGAATAAAACTGTTGAGAGAATCAAGACATTTTACTAAGCTATTCCAAGACCTGTATGTGTGGACTTGAATCATTTACCCATTCAAAAAAAGTAATTAAAAAATAAAAGCCTTAAATAACACTCATTGATACATTATGTAAACAAATATTTATTTGTATGACAGTCCATAACACTACAGATACAAACAGAATTATAATTTTTTGGGTACATGAGCAATGATTGGTTTAGGCCTCGTTTTAAATAATATTTTTCTTTTTATAATAGCCTTGACTTGATAACTTGAACGATGAGCAGCATGTAAAAGAGAACTTGTATCTTCTGCTGACATTATACTGTCATTGGCTTCTGAACATTTGGTAAGCACTGCCAATGGTTTTTCAAGAGAAATAACTTTGCCTTGTAATATGTGATGACCAATGATCAGGACAGGGGCATCCTAAAAATAAATTTTAAAAATTTGCTGACATCCACGCTAAAATATTTATGATGAATTATGATATTAATTAATAAAGCAACACATTATTAAATGCAAATACTAAAAAAAAAATCCTTTTTTTTTAATTGGCACCAGCTGAAAAAGCCAATTGACTCGTGCATATTTGGGAGAAATATTAAGTAATGTTAATTGGGTTTTACCACTGTCATATAATGCAACACAGACAATTCTATCATCTAAAAGTATTTAAAAAAATGTATTTTAAAAAAGTTTGGCTTGTAAAGAAGTTTAAAAAGCTGTTGATTTTTTAAAATAATGTTCCCAGTAACATATCATAAGTTTGGACGAATGTTATTTATGTCCTCACCAATGGTAAAGAAAAAAAATGTATTTATATTGTTTAAGTTCTACTTAGCTCTATTACCTGATGGGTAAAATGTAAATCCCCAATAAAATTGTGGTTTAGTGGAACAGGATGTCTGGTTTCCAAGTCACCTTGAAGCTCTACAATGGCCCATTCTTTACACTCCTTGCCTTCATTGGGTCTTGAAAAAAAAAGGGTCCAAACAATACAATTTAAACAGTCTATGAGTGTGACATTTTATAGCTACCTAATCAAAGAAGATCAAATACTTGTGACAAATGAAACTTCAAGATAGTATAATGCACTACTAGCCAGAGGATGGCTGGCTGGTTATGTGATATATATGCATTTCAAAATGTTATTTTGATTTCGATCCTCATCCGGTGAAATCCCCTGCCATATAAGGTTTGAGCTAAGACAATAAATTTCATTTCTAAAGTATCTCATCTCTGCCTATGGTCCCATCTGGGGCATAGACCACAAACTGACTTCCTCCAAGTGTCATGGTTATTGGTGAGTCTCTCCTACTGTCCCTGCATCTTATCTGCATGGATCTGCTTCCAAATCTTGGCCTCGAGGGCCACTACTTTTCCTCTTACTTTGGGAGTTCCAGGTGAGGGCTTGTTGGATGCAGGGTGCCAGATCCATGGCCAGCGTCTCTGAAGGATACCTTCTTCGTTGGGCTGCTTTGCCACTGTTTCTCATTAATGATCTTGTCTGGCTAGTAGGTTGTAACACCTGAGGCAGGTATTGATGAATACCTGGATTTTTTTTTTTATGGCAGTGACAATGGTTTTACAGTTCTCGGCTTCATAAAGTACAGTTGGCTTAACAATCCTGATCTCAATGGTGGTGTTATTTCCCAGGATTTTCAGTTGATCTTCAACTACTAGAGCTTTACCACTGCAGGTTCTGACACCAGCATCTGTTCTTCCATGGTTGTCCAGGATACTATTCTAGAAGCTGACTATGAACTCTAGTTTATCTATATTTATATTAGTTCTTTTTTTTTTTCTTATTAACATATATCCTGGGCAGCCTGGTACACTTGTACATTAATGATTAGCATTGGATTGTGTACTTTCAGACTATGCTTTATAAACCTATATTTCTGTGATGTCAAAGCAATTTTAATTTCTAAAAGCCCTTTCCCTAGCTTTGCCAATAAGTACTTACATCTGGACTATTATTTGCACCATTATGAGGGTTGAAACAGAGTTACACTATAGTAGAGTTACAGAGGTAGCTCTGGCCTGTCGAGTTTACAGTGATACAGTGTGCTAGATTTTTTTTAGTCTTTATGAAATTGATTGAAGATGTTTAGTAGTGTGATTTGACATCTAATAATAAATTAATATATAACATTTCATTTTTCATTAATTATTAATAGCATTACTTAGATTACTAATACTAAGAGACTAGGCATTACAATTTTACATCATTAGTCTTAGTGATATTTATTTATTATTATTCAGTTTCACTGTTAATGTTACTAGACTCTACAGACTAGATTAGTAAGTGTAACTAGATTTTACTACATTAAGTTTAACTAGATCTAGATCTATATCTAGAATCTAGATAGATCTAGATCTATATCTAGATCTGGAGTCTACTGACAACAGTCTGATTTCAAGAACTGTTAATTCGCGGAATTTTTTTTCTTCTCAATTTGCTCGTCAAGCAGTAAAAAAATTACAGTGATAAAAAGAGCCAATCAGAATTTAGTCTATACTACATCCGAAACATTAAAATGGCGACGTCCATGGAAAACAACATGTACAATTACAATGACAATGCTTTCTAGATCTAAATATTATCATAGGTCTAGAATTTAATGTCTTGACTTAAAATAAGTCTTAGTTACTAGATTTCTTTTATAATTATAATTATACGTAAAACTCTTGACTGAATATTTATTTTAAATAAGAACCTAAAGTAGATTTCTAGATCTTATTCTTGACTTGGAAGTTCAAGTTGGACTGGAGTAAATACTCAGTAATTTGCAGTTGAGTCTAATACTCTAATTTGAGTAAACTGTCAAGACAGTCAAGTTTTAAAGTTGAGTCGTTCTGAGTCGTTCACTCGTCGTCTACCTGAAGGCTGAAGATAGTGAAGTTGACATTAATCGAGTCAGTTTTAAGTATTTAAGTCATTTAACTTTGACTTTAAAGTCTAATTATAACTTAAGTTACTTAAGTTAAATATTAAAATTTATAACTAAATAAATCTAATATTAAGACATTTAAGTGACTAAGTCTCACTAGTCAGTAAGTTGAGTGTCACTACTGTCACTGACTAAGTCTAGCTAGACTCTGCTAGACTCTAGACTAGTCTAGACCTAGACTCACTCAAGATCTAGATATAGAAATAGAAACTAGACACTTAGACTTACTTAGACACTAGACACTAAATCTAAGTCTGAGGTGAGATTCAGACACTTTCACACTCATCTCAGACGACTCAGATGTCTCTATTCTAGACTAGTAGACTCTATTAACCTAGTTACTAGTTAGTCTAGTCCCCCGGCTAGTAACTCTAGTATATATAAGTCTATTATATATTGACTTTATATAAATTTAATTATAGACTACACTACAGAGTAACTGACGCCAATCGAACAAGTTAAGCTCAGTCAGTCGCCAACATTTTTATGTTTGAATTTGTGTATCTCAGTAAAGTAAAGATAACTCGCTGTTTTTGTGCTCATTACATATAATTTACATTTTTATTTTGATATTTAATATGAAACTGTAGTGTGTATAATAAATAATATAATAATGACATGTGCGTGTCCATTTTCCAATGATTCTGACCTAATTTCCTTCCAATTAGCTGTCTTTTTATGTAAGAATTTCAGATTTGTAAGTCAGGTTGTTGTTTTTTCTTATCTTACCAGGATGACTTTACCTCTTCCTAGGTCCTCTAGACGCTAGGGTTAAAACTTGACTATATTCGTCTATATACTAGATCTATATTTTTTGGTTGGTTAAGTCTATGCCATGAGTCCTCCAATATTTATTCTGTTTTTGGAGCTGATTTATTTGATTCAAAAGCCAAGTTGTTTGATTCCATACAAGAAAACAAATTTAATAGGGTGTTAGTATTAAATTACGATTTTCGTGTAAGTGGTACCAAAATTTATTCCAAACAGCCAGTTTTGGACATCAATGTTAATGATCTTATATTTGTTTGTTTGTTTGTTTTTTTTTAATGGAGAATAAAGGGGCAAATGTTTGGAGTGAGCTTGATACATTGAATGAAGTTGAATGCCTAGATCTAGACCTACTAGATAGATAAATAGAATCTAGATTTATATGATATAGAGACAATATAGAGGATTTAGCTATTTAGGCAAGAATGGCCATTCTAGCCTGTAATTTAAGTGCTATATACTACAAAAGATCATCTGTATTACTGTATTAGAAATGTATTAAGTGAAAAAACATAAACATTCAACACACATTTAATCATGCTAACATAAAATTAAAAGTCAGTGTAGACTTCACTATCCCAGTGACCTAATTTTGTTAGAATAAGCAAATAAGTATTATAAGTATTTATGCATAATTTGAAAAAATCTTAATTTCATATGAGGGGCTATGCATGGGCCCTCCTGGGGATCTTAAAATTTAGTTAAAATCAATTTAGAATTAAAATCTGCGTTTATTGATGCCAACATTTAGAGGCTGTTTGAAATAAATTTTGGTGTTTGGAATCAAATAATGTGACAAAATTTGTTTGACTTAAATGAACACACATGGCCTCTTTGACCTTAAATATAACAAATATAGGTTAGGGGTACAAATATAAGTCATCCTTATTCTCCTTAAACTAAAGTCACTAAAGAAGATTTTGATACTTCATTTTCTTTTGTATGTCAAACATTTTATCAAATAATGAGCTGTCAAACTCTAGTCTAGTAGTGTCAAATCTGTGTAATTAAAGATAAACTTTAATATTAATTATAATCAAATTTATAATAATAAAGATATAATCATGATGATACCTCTTTAATTATTAATTATGTATGTATGGCTCTAGATTAGTCTAGATTAGATCAGTAGAGTAGACATCTTTTTTGAAGTAGCAGTCTGTATTTTTACGCTTAAGATAAGATTGTACTAGTGAGATATTCTAGACTATCTATCATCTAGACTCCCTAGCCTTAGACCTTAACCACCTTAGACTTAGGCAGACTCTAGGACTCTAGACCCAATATAGACTTTACTAATTCAGGGGCTCTCAACCTGTGGGTTGTGACCCCTTGGGGGGTCACAGACAATTTGTCAAGGGTTGCCTAAGACCATCAAAAATATGGATTGTATTTTGTCTATTCTTCTAATGCTGTGTGTGTGTGGGGCAGCAGAGGGGGGGGTTGTAAAAAGGGTCACCAAGCTTAAAAGGTTGAGAACCTTTGCACTAATAGATTCTAGTCAATCTATGAATACTGGTGACTCTAGACTCTAGACAGACTTAAAAGACCTAGATCTATAGATCTTTTCTTTGTAAAAATATAATATTATATAAGTTATATGCATTAAGTAACAGATCTAGATGTACCTCATCTTAAAGGGAAACTCTCATTGGTTTTCAGTGATGAGTTTATTGAAATGTATTTTTAGAAACTTAAGTCTGTGTCAAAAAAATATTGTAAATTGAAAACATAAAGTTTTTCTTAAGATACTTAGAAACTTGTATATATTTTATATTTATAAATAAAGCACTAAATTGTTCAATTCTAAAAACTACAGTGAACATCTTATTCTTATTTCAAAAAAGAAGATAATTACGTCCTAAGGTTTTATGTGTCGATCTGGTCATGCATGTTAATCAGTGGCTTAAACAATAAACACGGAAAGTTAACCTAAATTTGTACCTAAAACTTCACCAGTTTTTGTATGTTTTACTATTTGCCAAAAAGAAAATTAATCTAGTTATTGAACTCTTTACTAGGTTATCATCTTTGATCCAAGAAAATATTTGCATTTCTAAGTAACATTGGTGGTAAGAAATCTACACAAATGGCAGATCAAGGGGAGCAAGTCAAGTTTCAAGTTCATCATATTCGATTTTTTGAGTATCAGCCCCAGACCATAAATTGTATAGCATATGATGAAGTAACTCATAGAATTGCTCTGTCCAGGTGAGACCAACATATTGTTACTGAAGGATAAGGCAATACAATGTTTGAAATTAGATATTTGAAAGATTTGTCTTTGTGTCCTGGCTACTTTTATTTGACCTGCTAAATTCCATTGAATATGTTTCCTTATTTTTCCTTTATCTCACAAAGAGCTGATGCAACTGTTGAAATACTGAATACCAAAGAGAATTGGTATCAAGAAATGGTATGTTGTACTTCTTATTTATTTTGTTTATAATACTGTCTGATTCACTCTGTCTTCATGAGTGGACTAATAGTGTCCATCACTTCTGTTCTATTACAATTGTATCTTGTTTGTTTAGATAGCAACTTTTTCAACTCTTCTCAATCCTAGACATGACTTTACTTCCTTGTTCTTGACAAATTAAAAAGCTCTTTTACAAACAGAAGAAGTCATTATTACATTGATTGTGTTGATCTGGCGGTTAAGGATGCTATGATTTTTTTTTAGGTTTTCCCTGGAAATAAAGATGCTTCAGTTGAAACACTTTTGTGGTGTCAGGGTCGTCTCTTTGCTGGAGGCATCAGCGGCAATGTTGTGGAACTGGATTTAGTTAAAAAACTTGTCAAGGTCAGTACATTGTCTCAACCTATAACGAGTTATAAATTTATCATGGCTAAAAATAATTTCTTATAAATATGGAAATTTGAGACTTGGTGATCACATGTGGCAGTAGTTATCCTTCCAAACATCATATATTTTAATTCACTATAATGTTCACCTGTCATTCTTGCATTTTAACCATCATTTATACCTAAGGAAAAATATTTATTTTTATATCTCTTCAGAAATCTGTGTCAGCAAATGCTGGTCCTATCTGGTGTTTAACAAAAAATGCAGAAGGGAGTCAAATTGCTGTATGTGAAACTATTTGTTACATTTTTTTAGAATTTGCTATTCTAGTTCACACTCTTAAGGCAATAATTATTCATTAAGATTCTTTCTTGTGTATTACTCTTCATATTGCATTTTTTTTATATAAATGCTTTCTCTCCCTGCATTAGTTGTTGTTTTTATCTTTGAAAAAGCTTTTTTTTTATGTTGAAACAAAAAATACAATTTTATCAATTATATTTATGTTTGAAACAAATTTTTTTAGTGATATTTGTCCTCTCGATGTTGGCCTTTTAGGATCAAGGAAAATATGCTATTGAGGCATGTGGCTGAGTGGTAAATTGCTTGGCCTTCAAACCAAGGGGTTGAATCCTGGTGAAGACTGAGATTTTTCATGTTGAGATCTTAAGGGCCCCTCTTAGTCTACCCAATTCTAATGGGTATCTAAGATTTGTTGGGAAAAAGTAAAGGCAGTAGGTCAATGTGCTGGCCACTTTACACCCTCTTTAACTATGGGCCACAGAAAAAGATGACCTTTACATCATTTGCCCCATAAAATGCAAGGTCTGAAAGGGGAACTTTACTACAACTTATAACATGCTTACTGCACATTATTTTTGTTTTCATTCCCAGGCAGGAACAGAAGATGGCTGTGTCACATTGTTTGATGTTTCAGATGATGACATTGAGTTTTCAAGGGGCTTTGGGAAACAGGAAGGTTAGAGTTTTAAGTTCATTTCTTTTTACATTTTTCTGACCATATCTCAAATAAGTAACATAAAGATCAAGAAATTATTTTATTTTGTTGGTGTTTTTTTTTTTTTAATTAAAATGTTAATGAATTTCCTTTTAAAATTGTTTTTCCCATCTTGTGCTTTTATCAACCATACATAATGCAAAATCTGTACTTTCTTTCTATAATTAGATATGGGTATCAAAATAAAATTTAAAAAATTTATTTTGTTGTAATTCTAAATAAACATCTCAATTGAAAAATAAGGAATTTTTGAAAGGCTATTGGTTTACATCAGTTATTCTCTGCTAAAATTAGTATTTTTACAATTATTTTTTTTTTATATTATTGTTTAAAAAAGTATTGTCCTCACTCCCCACCAACTTTTCTAAAATGTTTTTAGGTAGAATCCTGTCAATAGCATGGTACAACCACGACGGTGTCAATATAGTCATCACTGGTGGTATTAACAACATCCGGCAATGGAGCGTCAAATCTGGTCAGCCAATCAGCAGAATGACCCTGGGACGTAAATTCCAGAAAGACACAATAGTATGGTGCCTGGCTGTGACGAAGTGAGTGTGTCATGAATTGTAATTAGTCCAATTTGTTTTTAACACAGAAATGAAACTTCTTTGTTTTACTGCCATTATCGTTTTCAAAGAAGTTGATGCGTTGGAAGGTTTCTGACTAGCACTTTGCAATGCTTTAGTGAACTAAAAAGGCTACAGTTGTATTGAACCAGGAAATAATTGGGCAACTTGAGACTGTAAAAATTCTGTCTTCTAAGTAAAGAACCTCAGCAATTGACTGAGTGATCAGATCATGGGCTATTGAAAATAAGAATTGCCTGTGTAATACTGGTATTACACCAAATTATTTTTTGTTTTTTGGCAATAATTTGATGCTCTAAGTGCATAAAAAATTAATAGATGCTCATACTGAGACTGACTATGAAATTCTTTAGACAAAAGTTGTGTTTGAAGTTTTAAAAATTGTTTCACACTTAAGCCCTAAGCTTTGTGATACCCAAGTGGATTGATATGAGAACTATTACATTGCTGAGTTGGCATCAAGAAGCTCCTTTCTATTCCGCTTTACTATCTAATGGAGTCATTCCAGATCTGGTAAAATGTATAGATTAGCGGCATCTCTATGGTGCATATCAACTATTATTATGGCCTCCCTCATTTGCATAGCGACTATCATTTCATAGCAATGAGTGCCTGGTCATTAGTACCAGTTACTTCTGTCCACGCAGCTGCTGTGGTCAAAGGAATGGCTAGTGCTGATTGGGATCAATGGTGTTGCCATGTGTAACACAGACTATGCACATTAAAGGTTAAAGATCTGTTAAATACTTATCTTTTTTTTCTTTCTGCAGAGATTTCACAATTATCAGTGGTGACTCTCGGGGCATTGTGACATTTTGGAATGGGAAAGAATCTACACAAATGAAAGTAATTTGCAAATATGTTTCATTTCATTAGTGTAATAATAGCATTGACTTTTTGATTTATCACTTTTAAAAAAAAAGTTATTATTATCATGTTCATTTTATCATAATATCATTGTTTTTTTTTTTAGACTTTTGAATGCCACAAAGCAGATATTTTGAGTCTATGTCTTAGTCAGGTAAATACATTTGATTATAATAATAGTAAAAGCTCCTTTCTTGATTACTAATTGATGTACTTGTTGTTTGGATGTACTAGTTATAGTCTCCCTTGACCATTGTTGAACAAGACTTTATTCATGAGAAATCATTTTGGGATTTTGTGGCACTTTATTTTCCAACTACATAATCAGAGGATACATTTGGGGACTTCATGTTGCTTTACAGTGGTCATACTATGGCCACCGTCAGTCGCGAAGCGACTATGGATCATCTCATTTCCATGAGATGAATGCCTGGGCATAAGCTGTGGTCGGAACGATGTCGCCCACACATCAGTTCCCCCCTCTCCACGCAGCTGATGTATCCAAAGGAACGGCAGTGCCGATACAGTTTGGAGTCAGCAGTGTCGCAGGTTCTGCCAGAGTGTAGCACTGGGTGCTGCAAACTGCCTTAGGGTCGCCAGCTCCTTATTTTTCCTCAGGGTTGATTCCTGAAGCCTTTCCCTTGATTGGGTATAGCTGCAAGGCAGCAGAGGTTTGAATTCAGAGTTTTTCTTCTCCTAGGTGGGTAGCCAGCCATGGCTGACGAGCCCCTCCTGCCCAAAGCTTACTGGTTAAGGCGCCAGTTACTCGCCTGTGCCCCTTCTCCTGTTAGTAAGAACAGTTCCGCCGGACTCAATATCTGAGCCACACGTGAAGGCCGGGAGTTGGACTGGTTGTCAGAGGCTATTTGAGACGCATGCCATTAGGAAGCATTTTATAGGTAGTGGAGTGCTTACATCCATTACCACTTCCGGCAATGACAACCACAGTGGTCATAATATTTTCTTTTATTTACTTAGGATGAAACCAAAGTTTACACTGGAGGCGTAGACTCGACACTTTTCCAATTCACTTTACATGCAGCCGACCCGGTATCAGAGCGGAAGAGGTGGGTTCATCAGCGCCTGCATTCTCGGCACACACATGACATTAGGGCTCTGGCCTATGCAAATGATAGTGTGGTTTCTGGAGGTAAGCTTCAAGAACAAAAGATTGCTGTCTATTGACATATGTTAGGCTTATCATTGTTTTAGTTCTAGAATTATCTTGTTAAAATTTTTTTTCTTTTCATTTAAGAATTGTTCTTTTTCTAACGGGATTGTTCTGCATCTCTGACCCACTTTAAGCTTAGTCACATTCATATGCTTTTATAAATAACAATGGCACTGGTTTCCTTTGATTAGATGTACATCTAGATCTAGTATTAAATCAAGACATTCTAAATCTAAACCTGAATAAGTTGATCCACTTAAAAAATCATATCAATTAGTGAATTATTGCAACATAGTTTTTTATCAATTAAAGATTTATAGATCTAGACCATTTTTAAATGTAAATATCAATGAAATCAAAATGAGGCCATTAATGTAAACATGGATACCACGTGACATGGCAGAAATACAGAACAAGCCGCACACTTAAAGGAATTTGGTTCTTAGAAATGTATCCACAAGAAATTATATCATTTAAAAGTCACTGGGATTTATCTTAAACATAGTCAATGGAATTTGTAAAAATGTCAATCTCAAAATAAAATGTATTATTGTTAACTGTGCAAAGTGTGGTTCAATAATGGAGCGGCACTTACTCTATGTTTCAGGTGTTGACACTTTAATGTGGGTCACTAAGGTCAAGGGTAAACAGACCGTGTCTGAAGTGGCACCATTACCGCCAGTGAGTTTCAACTTAGTAACATTTTATATTTTTTTTTTTTTTGCATGTTTTGGTAATTGAATCTATTTGTTTGAATTTTGGATTGTTAATCTCACAGCCTGAATAAATTAGAATGATTTCCTTTATGGCCTTCATTGTGCAGATGTGCCAAAAATCCAAAATATCAAATATCATATCCTGTTGATATCTTGTCGTCTCCAGCCTGGAGTTTGTCATGTAGCAAAAACAAAGAATTTGGTTCAGCTGCAGTATCAGAACTACATTGAAGTCTGGCGGCTGGGGGCAGCTAAAGCTCCATCTGGTGAGTCATAACCTAAGTCTGTTTTTCACTAAAATGATCAAACCTCATTATAATAGTCTGGTGTATAGTATAATTGTATATGTAACCTGGCTCACTTAAAATACTTAAAGTGTACTATAGAATATTTTCAAAATGGTTTGTTATAACCTTACTAGAAATGTGAAGCTAGATTTAATTTTAAAATAGTTAAATATTTTTAACAGTTATAACAGAGTTGTGCTTTCTTAGTAGTGCAAGTTAACTTTTTTTTTAACCCTCAAAATGCGTGGGGCCACGATCGTGGCTTGAAGTAAACAAAAATTCTAAGGCGTGAGGCCACGATCGTGGCTTCGTTTATATACGTTCGTTTCTTTCGTATTTTCTCGGTAATTAGTTGCGAAACCGTACATATCCGTTTACTTCCTTCACTTCCGACTTTGAATTTTCAAAGAACGCCATTTAATTGCTTTCTAGACTTTTTAAATTAATAAAAAATGAGTAGCGACAGTGAAGTCGATTTTCCAAATCTGACTAGAGACAACCTTACTGACGAGGAATTTGTTGATTCTGATTTAGATGAAGATTTATCTGGTAAGTGCAAATTATACTGATTTTTAGATCTAGATCTAAATCTAGCCTTCACGTGTAGTGATTTTTTTTTTAACAACAAATGTTTTTATCCATAGATTATTTTAATTTGGGGTGACAAAAAGTAACTAAAAGGGGCGTGGCACATCAAAATGTTTGTTTACATTATTGGATCTAGATTAATATTTGAAAATTAGTAAGCTTTACATTAAAATATTAGTGATATTACTATTATTAGATCTATTTAGGCTTAGCCTTAGGGTCTAAGTCAGTCTGTAATATAATAATTTAAGTATAATTAGTCTAGATCTATAACTTATATTTTTGTCTTTTTCTTCAGAATCAGATGAGGCAGAATCCTTTACACCCTCTGCTGAAGAATGGAGACCTGTTGGTGATAATGATTGTGGACCCAGGCCAGTTTTATTTACAGCCCACCCAGGCCCTAAACATGCACCAGCTCCAGATGCAAAGCCTGTTGACTATGTCAACCTTTTTTTGACAGATGACATCGTGACTTTGATTGTCAACGAAACAAATAAATACGCCAGGCAATTCATCGAAGATAATCATGAAAACCTGGAAGCCACGCCAAGATCTCGTGTCCACAAATGGACACCCATGTCAAAGGAAGAGTTTAGGGCCTTTTTAGGTGTGACTATGAACATGGGATTAAACAAGAAACCCAACTACAACGCATATTGGGACTCTTGCAATCTGAGCCAAGAAACACCTTGGTTCCCTGTCCACATGAACCGAGATCGATATCAGATCATTTTAAAGTTCCTGCATTTTGCTGACAACACCCTGCTGCCAGATAGAAATGATCTTGGCTTTAAGCTTTTTAAGGTTCAAGAACTTATCAAGCATTTCAATGGTAAATTTAAATATTTTTACCACCCCACTCAAAACGTCAGCATTGACGAAAGTATGATTGGGTTCAAAGGAAAAACCCCTCATATCCGCCAGTTTATGCCTAACAAGAGGCATGCTAGATTTGGCATCAAGCTATGGTGTCTATCAGACAGTTCTAATGGCTATCTTTGCCAGTTTGAAATATATCAGGGCAGTCAGGGGAGAAGAATTGGCAATGGCAGATCTTATACGCATGAGCTGATTATAAGGCTTATGACAGCAGCAGATCTGTTGAACAGAGGACACCACTTAGGGATAGACAATTTCTTTACTTCCATTGAGTTACTGGAAGAACTTTTCACTGAAAACACAACAGCTACAGGAACTGTTAGGTCAAACAGAAAAGGGCTACCAGAAGTTTGTGTGAAAACTAAATTAAAAAACAAGGAGCTCATCGCAGCCAGAAAAGATAATCTGCTTTGCTTGGCTTACCAAGATAATAGCAGAAAGCCAATCTTGCTGTCTACTGCTTGTAAAGCTGGTCTAATTGACACAGTTAACAGCAGGAAACAACCTGTAACAAGACCTGCTGTGATTCATGCTTACAACCAGGCCATGGGTGGTGTTGACTTGGGAGACGAAAAACTTTACATGTATATGGCTGAGCGCAGAAGCTTGAAATGGACAAATAAAGTTTTTTTTTCCCTGTTTGGAAGAGCTATTCTAAATAGCTACATTATCTATCATAGCAACACATCAGACAGACCAAAGCTCTCAAGGTACAATTTCATCGTGTCTGCACTAGAGAGCATGACATCAAACTTTGTACCCCAAAAAGTGATACGTCGAAAACGCACTAGAGTAGAGATGGAGGCTGCAAGAATGGATCCAACACCACTAACCCAGACAGTATCAGGTCATCCACTTGATGGACATGATCTTAGCAAACTGCCAGTGGGGAAAAAAAGACAGTGTGTTGCTGGTCATCCAACTCGTGTCAGAACTGGGTGGGAGTGCACAGGATGCAAAGTTGGACTGTGTCCCGAGTGTTTTGCTAAGTATCACAGACAGTTGTAAATAATCATTCTTTTTACTTTTACAACTCTTGTATATATGTGTGTATATATTTTTTTCTTAAAATTTTCTAAATGTGGTGGTTTTTTCAAGTTTTATAAGTTGTTATTCTCACGGATTAAATTTTTATTGTGCTTTTTAAAAAAAATGGTTTGTATTATTTTTTAAATAATTTTTTTTTATCATTAATATATCTTAATTGTCTGGACTTAATTAAATTCCTTATTCAATTAGCTTTTCAAAAATGTATAGGTTTAATAGGCTACTATGCATAGTTTGGCTTCTAAAAGAAAAATAAGCAAGTGGGTATCCAATGTTTGTAAACACTAGAATTTTAATCCCACTTTTCAATGCACTCTCTGTAAAATAGCTGAGCACTTGAAGGGTTAAGAGATATAACCTTGAAAAAAAAAAGTAGAAAATTTTTAGAGCCATTTATGAAATAAAAGTTAAGTATATATATATATATATATATATATAAATATCAGAAATTCTTGCATTGGAAGTATAATATTAACAACAGCATTATATGTCATAAGCAATATTTTTAATATGGTTCATTATTTAGGCAATTTGCCATGAAAACAAGAATTAATTCATTACTAATCCACCAATTACAATTTAAAGCATAAAATAAAAAGTTGTAAAAATCTACTTGTGTAACATTTGAAAACAAAAAAAAAAACATCTATATAACCATTTTTTTTTAAAGATGAAACTCGTGGCATGCTGCCTTTAATAGAGAAAAGAATTCGATTGGTCAGACTAGATGCCAGAGATGGTCATGAGATACTGTGTAGTACTATGTCTAGCAATGGTGTCATAGCATTTTCTGATGTCAGGGGAGTTCGAGTCTTTAATCTCTTAATAGTAAGTACACTTTGACACTAGTTTTGTGGTTATTTATTTTTATATTGAAGATGTTCTTTGGAGTATGTCCTTTGTTTGATTTGACCTAAATTCCTCTACTTAAAAGTGATTAGTTAGAAAATATCTTCTATGGCAGACATGTCAAACACTGTGTTCGGGGGCCGCATGCAACTACTTGAGCTCTGTTCTATGCATAACAGCACAACAAGCGAGGATGTTTTTGAGAAATAACAGGAGGTGATATTGTAGTACAATTTACCTTTAGTAAAGCTAGCTAGTCTAACAATGCATGGTGTATCAACCATGAAATGAAATAGTTTTGATGCAAAGCTACTTGCAATAATAAGATAGACTTGCAAAATAAGATAGACTGATGCTAATTTTAAATTTGCTCACTTTCAGTGCATCATTCACAAAGAAACATTCTGCGCAAAGCAATTACAGTTCCAACATGTCATAAGACCGTTTTCAGTCGCTCTCAATTTTATTTGTGACCGTGATGCTTTCAATTTTCAATGTTTCTGGATGCCATTGGACACGGATTGTGTTTCTTACTACACAGAAGTCCGCTGGCTCTCATGTCATAAAGTAGAGAAGTTTTGCACTGCGTGAGGAAATTGTATCGTTTCTGAACATGAAAGTTGAACCTATTGAAGATTTAAAAACTGTAGAATGAGTTCAGGATTTAAACCAAATATGAAGAGAAAATATTGTTCACCTGTCAACGTGTCAGGAACTAAAAATATTAAAAACGGCCAATACATTTGGTAAATATGTTCTACACCTGGAATCGTTAGTAGATGCTTTCAATGACCATTTCCGTGACTTAGTTTCATACTAACAAAATTTTCGTTGTTTGTATCTCCATTTTTATTTGCTTCTAAAAATGCTGCTGATAATGTGCAACTGGAGCTGATAGAATAGCAGTCAGATTCTTTGTTGAAATCGAAGTATATAGAATCGTCTATGTCAAAATTTTAACAGTTATTTACCTGAACGCTACGTTAAATTGCGGCAATTTGAAGCTAGAACTCTTGCTATGTTTGCAAGCACTGATCTCTGTGATCAGTTCTTTTCCATAATGAAAGCTACAAAAACACCTCACCCTTCGAGATTATCTGATCAAAAATTGTCATCAGTGACGAAAGTGTCAGTGGCAAACAAACTTCAACCTGACATTAATAAACATGTATCCCAGAACAAATGTCAAGCATCAGGACAATGAATCATAGTAATGATAATAATTTTGAATTACCAAATAATACTGCAAATTTAGCTAAGGAACAGGTATGCCATTAATTGTTGTATTTTATAGTATTGTTTCTAATTTATATCAAACTGGAAGGCTATTTCGCAACAAATTTTTTGCTGCGGCCCCTCAGGTCATAGTAAGTTTTTTATGTGGCTTATACACCTTAGTGAGTTTGACATGCCTGTTCTATGGTGTAAATGAACAGATTTGAAGCTTGCAAATGTTTAATTTCTGTTAATAAATACTTTGAATTTCTACATTTTTAATGAAATCAGCAGAGATAGATACCTTTTCTGATTTATTTATCATCATAAAAAATATTGACCTACCAAAAAGTTATAATCACGTCTGCTTGGCACTACTACCAGACATTTATTTAGTCAAGTTCTACTTGCCATTTATCATGATGTTAACAGTTTGGGTTTAGGTTCTACCATTTTGCACTTGTTCATGAGAGTTTAGGGCTGTCCCTTTATGTTCATTTCACAAATCTTTACTGGTCTTTTCCCCTTGCTTCTCCTAGTACTACTTTATCCTTTACTTTTCCAATAATAAGGAGGTCAACTCTGGGATTGATATTTTGCTTATCGCATGAGTATATTCTTTAAAGTGACCTGTAATTTATTAGTTGATCATTACAGCTAAATCATAGCAAGTTTCTCATCGGCCTGAACATATACTTTGCTTCATTTGACTCTAATTCCTGCAAGTTTGAGCAGGGCCTCTTCAAATTCTGTTCCAGAAATGCTCAGAGTGTATATTTATTGCTTGGGCTTAGAAAGGGTTGCTGGCTCATGTTCTTAGCCATGCAGGTCTTAGAGAGAAAAGCCACTAATTGATTTAAAAAATATGACAATTTTAAAAGCTAGTTCAAATATTTGAACATTTTTTTTTATTACAAAAAAGAAAAGACTTGAAATTGTTTAGTGTAAACCTTGTGAAAACTAAATAAAATTTTCAAACCTTATCAAGTTGATGTTCCAAGTGTTTGAATTTTGAAAGTAAGCTTTTGTAATAAGAATCCAATTTTTTAAAATATTTTGATAATGTCCTTAGGCTTATTGTAAAGTAAGTTTCTTGTATTGCGTACAGAGTGAGACCCCAACCAGTGTGACCTTAAAGAAAGTCAAGTGTACATTCGCTCATCCTGCACATCATCTTATGTTCACATCTGATGGATCACATCTGGTGGCTGTCTTAATAACAGGATCTATTCAGGTCGCAAAGGTTTCCACGGGAGAAATACATGCTTTCAACAGAGCTTCAGGTAGGTTTCCAAGGAAATTTTGTTAGATTAATCCCGCTCCATTTATTCAACTTCTGCTACATGCCTCCAAGATGTTTGCCTTCTTTCTGCTGCTGCTTTTCTGCTTGCTGATCTTGTCTTAAGGAGGTTTTGTGTAAAGTGTCTTGAAGAGATACTACTCCCACATGACTCATACTTACTAAGCAAAGGGTAAAAGTTTCGGAGGAGATGCATGCAAGAAAAAATCACTTCAAGCTTATTCAAGAAGTTTACCAATTTGTGAGTGACTTACAATCAGACACCAAAACTACTATGAAAAGAGGCTCATCTTTCAAGTTACAAGGCTTAGACGGAATCTAAGCTTTCAAGGACTAATTCATTCCTGAAAGAAATTCTGGAAAAGAGGAAAAAGAGACTGTAGACAAGGTTTTAGCTTAAATAGTCACAGTTATTTGATTGTTATATTCACCAGGAGCAACTATAGCTATTCATTTTGTATATTTTATAGTTTAATTTTAAATATTTAAGTAATATGAAAAATGTCCATGTCAAGTGTGTTTGAAAGTTGTTGTTTTTATTATTTAATGAAGATATTATATTATATATATATATGGCTCCTTCTGTCTCGGAAGACAATGGATGCGCCGAGGTGAGTCACTGGCTTTGGTTACGTCTTGAGACGGGGCAGAATCTGGAGTGGCTGATCAAGCCAATTCTGGATCTGCATAGTTTGCCACAGTTCGTGCATTTATATTCCTCAGTTTTAGGGCTGGCTGACAGCAGGGAAGCTTTCTTTTTCATTCTCTTGGCCGAAGCAGCTTCATTTCTTTTGCATTCAGCAAAGTTCGTGCCAGCACGCACAGTCTGTCTCCATGCTGTTCGGTCTTGGGCTATCTCCTCCCACATGCTTTGGTCGATGCCCGTTGCCTTCATGTCTCGCTTGCAGACATCTCTGTAAGTTAATCTTGGGCGGCCCTTAGGTCTGGCTCCCTCTGCTAGCTCAGCGTATAGGATGTCTTTCGGGATTCTTCCATCTGGCATGCGCGTGACATGACCCAGCCAGCGTAGTCTTCTCTGTTGAAGGAGAGCATAGATGCTGTGCATGTTGGCTCGTGTCAAAACGTCCTGGTTGGTGACACGATCCCTCCAGGAGATGCACATTATGCGTCGCAGGCAACGTAGGTGGAAGCCATTTAATCTGTGTTCTTGACGCATGTAGGTTGCCCAACTCTCACTGCCATAGAGGAGTGTGCTTAGGACGCAGGCATTGTAGACAAGGATTTTTGTTGCCGTGGTCAATTTGGTGTTTTCCCACACACGCTTAGAGAGTTTTGCCATTGCTGCAGATGCCTTCCCTATTCTTTTTGTAAGCTCATTGTCTAAGTCAAGGTTGCTGGCTATCGTTGTTCCCAAGTATGTGAACTCTTGCACCACCGTAAGTGTGTGATTTCCGATGTAAATCACTGGTGTTTCTGAAACATCTTGTGCCAGGATTTCAGTCTTGGAGAGACTAATTGTAAGTCCAAACTCCTGACAAGCAACTGCCAGTGCATTCACAAGCCTCTGCAATCCTTCTTGTGAATGAGATATGAGTGCGGCATCGTCGGCAAACAGCAGTTCTCTAATCAAGATACGCCGTCTCTTTGTTTTGGCTTTAAGGCGTGCTAGGTTAAAAAGCTTTCCGTCAGATCTACTGTGGATATATACTCCCTCTTCCAGGGATTTGAAAGCGCTGGTGAGTACAACCGAAAAGAAGATGCCGAATAGTGTTGGAGCCAGAACACATCCTTGTTTTACTCCGCTCTTGATGGAGAATGGCCTAGAGGCGGAACTGTCAAATTGTACGGTGCCCTGCATATTTTCATGGAAAGCTGACACTAGTTTCCGTAGCTTGTTTGGACAGCCGATTCTCTCTAATACAGCAAACAAGCCGGTTCTGCTGTCAAGATCAAACGCCTTGGTCAAGTCAATAAAGGCTATAAAGAGGGGCTGCCTTTGTTCTCTGCTTTTCTCCTGTAGCTGCCGCAGGGAGAAGATCATATCTGTTGTGGATCTACCAGCTCTGAAGCCACACTGCGATTCTGGGTAAACTCGTTCTGCCAAGATCTGCAGCCGCTTCAATATTACTCTGGCATAAGCCTTCCCAACTATGCTAAGGAGTGAGATGCCTCTATAACTGTTACAGTCGGTGCGGTCGCCCTTATTTTTGTAAATTGTGACAATGTTGGCATCCTTCAATTCTTGGGGGACCATTCCTTGCTCCCAGCACAAACTTAGCAGATCATGGAGTGGCTTGATTAGGGCATGCTTCCCAGCCTGAATGACTTCAGCAGGAATACCATCTCCTCCGGGTGCTTTCCCGTGTGCAAGCATGTCAATGGCTGTGCTCAGTTCTTTTACAGAGGGTGTTTCGTCTAATTCGCACAAAACTGGAAGTGGTGGGAAGTTAGATAAAGCAGTTGGCGAGATGACATTTTCAATCTGATAAAGTTCTGCATAGTGCTCCACCCAACGCTCCATTTGCAGTGCACGATCACTAATGATTGAGCCATCTTTTGACTTAAGTGGGGCACACTTGCTGGTGTGAGGTCCAAAGGCTTTTTTCATGCCCTCGTAGAGTCCTCTGATGTTACCACAGTCGGCACAGGATTGGATGTTTTCACATAGATCCTGCCAATATTTATTTGCGCACTGTCTTGCTATTCGTTGGGCATCGTTTCGAGTAGATCTGAGTGCTTGTAAGTTGCCAGGGGTGGGCTCCTTCTTGTATTTTAGCATGGCTGCTCTCTTGTTTCTGGTGGCAGTTTCCATTTCTTGCAGACTTGCTTCAAACCAGTCTTCATTTTTCTTTGTTTTGTTGCCAAAGACCAGTGATGATGTTTGGTACATAGTATCACGTATGAGCGTCCAGGTTTTTTCTACCTCAGTCACTGAAAAGTTTTTGAAAGCTTCCTCTAATTTCTTTGTAAATTCGAAGCTAAGATCAGCATTCTTTGTGTTTGCAGTATTCAGGCGTGCTTTACTTTTTCCCTGTGATGAGTGAATCTTTGTAGGCCGTAGTCTTGTCCGGCAGGACACTAAAGTGTGATCAGTATCACAGTCCGCACTTTGAAAGCTACGTGTCAGCAGTATGTTTCCAAAGGGAGATATTATATTAATCAGAGATTATTCCAAGATACCCCTTACATATTCCAATTGATTTGTCTATATTTTTTAGATTCCTAGGTTAGACAATTGTATGGACATTTTGCATTGTAGCCAGTCTGTACAGTTTGTTTTTTCTTTAATAATTGAGCATTTGTCTACTCAACAGAATCATTGATTCACAGACTGACCATCAGCCCAGATGACCAACATTTGGCTGTAGCAACCATCAACCATGAAGTTTACATTTACAGTATGAAAAACTACCAGGTACAATGTCTATGTATAGAAGATCTTGCGTTATCTAGGAATCTGACTGCATGAATATTTTTCTACTGTCACACTGTCCCTACAGTTTTATCACCATTTAATATTTGTTTCTTTTAAAGGCTCTAATCCTAGACAGAGCAGTCATGCATTTAAAAAAATGAAAATAAAAGGAAACTCTTACCAATCAATAGTTTGGTTTATTATTTAATAATTGTAAATTAGCATGAACTGCATATTCAATCTTTTGATTTGATTTGTAAAGGCAAGCAATAGTGCAGATTTTTTTAGACAGAACAGTCATGCATAAAAAAAAAAGGAAAATAAAAGGAGACTCTTACCAATCAATAGTTTGGTTTATTATTTAATAATTGTAAATTATCATGAACTGCGTATTCAATTTTTTGATTTGATTTGTAAGGGCAAGCAATAGTGCAGATTTTCATACTAAAAATAGCCAGCTTTTTGGTGTATCTGGTGTAGGGAAGTGTAAGTGTTGATATGCTTTGTTTTTTTATAAGGTATAGGAGACTTTTTGTGCACTGTTTAACTAGTAGGCTACCACATGAATTAATCTCTGTAAAAAAAAAGTGTTCCGCTAACTCCTCAGAATGTGGGAAGTGTTCTGTTAAGGTTTGGGAGACACTAACTTACTCAAACGGAAATATTACTGCTTCAAGTTTCAAGAAAAAGACAGTGGTTCTTTATTTTGTTAATGTTTTTTTTTGCCACCTTTAACTTGTTTGTCAAGATGGTTAAATGAAGTGGTCAGTTAGAATTAGTTGAAAGCAAATGTTAACAAGCAGGATAAAAAGTGTATTAAAAGAACATTTTGAGATATTCTGATAACATGAACAGTTATTTTCTTAAATTCAGTGTTTTTGTTGTATTTTTAACAGACTGGAATGTAAATGCAGAACATATAACTATGATTTTTTTCTCAAGTGTCTCCCAATAAATAGCACAATATCTCTTCATAATTTTTTTTTAACATTAACATATGAACATGGTTCATTGCCATTTATTTCAGCACATCTGCTCATGTCCAGTTCAGAGTTCACAAGTCAGTGCGTTAGCCTTCTCACCTCACAGCTGTGTCTTAGTTCTTGCTTATTGCAACCATTCAGTGAGTATCACCTTATGCATTACCTAGTCACTCGGAGTTATTGAACGTTGACCAAATCTATCTGCTCAGTGGTCAACTGAACAGCTTTTAGAAAAAAAAAACAACATTTGATGGTAAACCTGCAGCCATTTTTGTCCTCACTTCTTTTTAGTCAAATCGACATCAACATTTAAATTTACATCAACATTTATAGATTTTGGCCAGTTGTCTTGCAGATCATGGACCTTCTGTTTTCCCCAAATGAACGGACTTTTTTCTTTTTACCTTGAATCAATATTAGCATCTTTTGAGTACTGTTACTTATGTGCACAGAAATATTTGTATTAGTGTTGTTTTCAGCTGACTAGATATAAAACCCTTTTAATTCCTGGGTCAAAATACTGGATATAATTCCTGGTCCAAAAGCCTGTGATTGTTAACCTAGTTTGAAAGCTCTCATAAACCTCTTTGTTGCTTGACACCATTTTCAAATATTGACTAATAAATGGGCGATTCTGCTTACAGTTGTATACAATCATTTTGTTTTCTAATTAAAATTGTTTAAATAGCTTTGACATTATGTATTTTTTTTTTGTATACAGATTTATGAGTTTGATGTAGAGAAAAAAGAATACTCCCAATGGAGTCGTGAAAACAGTGAGAGTTTTGGAAAGAATTGGCTGAAGCCACTGCGCTACATCCAGAACATTGCCTTCAGCCCTGGAGATCCACAGAAAATAATTTTCCATACTTCCAATACTTTGTGTGTACTAGATAAAACTAAGGTGATTGCAACTGAGAACTGCTGTTGCGTTTGTTGTCGTGCAACTGAGAACTGCTGTTGTGTTTGTTGTCTGAGTGATGTATGTCAAGTGAACAGTCAAACCTGGGTGTATTTTTTAGACTTTCTAAACCAAGGTTGAATGTGAAAGAGTGGGACCATTAGAAAAGATATGTCTAAATATTTATTTCTTTTGTTTTGTAATAACATATTAAACAAAACGTTTGAAAAACTTTTCACTTTCTCTTCTCAAAAAGTTTATTTAAAAAATCTTTCCTTTAACAGACTGCCTTTTCGACAATATTTAATAAATTTTTTTTTATCAAATTGGAATAGACTAAGTGCTTAATGGTTGTATCTGATTTCAAAGTGTTTCTACTAAGACTAAGACTTCTTGTTACATCCCAAGTTTGAACTGTTTGGATTGACTGCTAGCTTTATGTAGTAGTTGTAGAACTACTTGTTACCCCTGTTACCTATCCCTTAGTCTGGTGGACCGTTGGGGCACCAAGCAAGACTTGTAGACTGTCTTTCTCCATTCCTCTCTATCCTTTGCCCTGTTTAAAACCTCTTTCAATGGTAGGCCCATCCATTCTTTGATGTTGTCTTCCCACCGCTTTCTCTGACAGCCTCTTCTTCTTTTTCCTGGTACTGTTCCCTGGAGAAAGGTCTTTGCGAGTCCCGAAGATCTTGTTATATGGCCATACATTTTAAGCTTTCGTTTCTTCAGAGTAGTTAGCAGGTCATCATGGGGTCCGATCGCTGCAGTAACCCTGTCTCTAATCTCCTGGTTTGTGACACAGTCTTTAAATGTGATGCCTAGGAACTAATGATTCTGATATCTAGAAGATAAATCCTAATTGAACTCAATACTGTACTGAACTGTTTTAACCTCCAATGTTGTTCCTTTCTTCTCCAGCCACTGCCCAGTTTAACCCTTGAAACCAAGAAAACAGATAAAACTATTGCTGTGAGATGTTGTTACAAATATAAGGTAATTTTAATAGGGATGCAATTACAAACATTGAATAACTATTCTAGGTTTTATAAAGAGGACAAAGAACAATGGTCCATCAGTCAACAGTGGACAAATAATAATTGTTCCTCTGTCAACAGTGTAATCAGGACTATATTTTAATTACTAGCTTTTACTCGTTATGCTTTAAGTCAATATTGCTCAGATAAAATTCCAATTTGTCCCCAAAACATGCTCCTGTAAGTCTGCTTTGTTTATGATGCTAATTGATGATTTGATTGAATTGCATGAAATAGAAACCAAGCTTTGTAAAAACAAAAATTGTTAGTTCCAAGCTTGCACTAAGATGTACTTTGTGTCTGTTCATATTTAAAGGGAAACTCTGATGGTTTTTCAAATGTCAGTTATTGACATATTTCAATTCTGTGTATAAAGCTGTAATAGTAAACATTTTTCCCTTTTTTAATGAAACATTTAAATTTAATAAATTAGAAAGTAAATTCTTAAAATCTAAAAAAATAAAAGTTATTCTTCAAGATTTTGGTTTTGGGCTTGGCATATGTCACTTCCCACAAAAATGCTGAAAGCGAATGTAGATCTAACCAATCATATTGTTTCATTTTTATAGTTTCTGTTAGGCTTAGTGACGGCCCAGTCCATAGCTATCTTAGTCACTGGTACAGTAATATATAGATCTAAAAGCATTAGAAATAACCAATTTCAGAAAAAAAAACAAAAAAATTTTCATCCCTGTCCCAAAAAGTAAATAGATCATATCAGACAGATTCTAACAAACTGGTTACCGTAAGGCAAGCCTAGAACTTTTAAGTAGACTAAATGTAGTTGGTCATGATAAGACAGCCAAGTGATAGTGTTTGTTGTGTGTTGAGTGGTCAGGCGAGAAAATACTGACATAATTAGTTAAGCATGTAAATTTACTCTTTTTTTTTTTTTTTTTTTTTACAAGATCTAGATCTAACTGTATAGACCAAGATCTATTTCTTTTACTAGAATGTAAACTATACTTTACTGTTTTCCATTATACAGTAAGTCAGTAAAAGTAAAATGATAGACACTTTCCTGAAGGTTTTAATTGAAGAGAAACAAAGAAACATACATGAATACATTCTTTTTTATTGTGCAAGTAACACACATCTTTCATAGATATGTGGAGCCAAAGTGTTTAATAGATACTATCATACCAGTTGGTACTTCTGAGATCTAGGTCTACAGAGGGGAATAAGCATTTTAATCAATACTCCTCCCTGACGAAAAAGTAAATAGGCTGGAGGTCTGACTAATGTTAACAACTAGGTCACATAAATGTAGGCCACACATTTAGGTTATTCTAACGTCACCCAGAAACCCAGTAAAAATATGACCGTTTTGGATGCGCAGAAAAATTACTTGAGAAAACATCAATTACTAAGTTATTATTGAAAATAAAATGAAAAGAATAATATATTACTTACCTGTAAATAAAAAGTTGTTTAAACCACCGGAGTGTCCCTTTAAAGACAATTTTAAAACTTTATCAGTCTGTCACTTGACTGGCACGTATGATTTCTGTTCTCAGTACTTATTGTTTGCTGACACCACAACTGACGGCATGCTGGTTATAGTGGAGCGACCGCCCTCAGAGATTGAAGACAACTTGTTGCCTTCCTTCAAACAGAAGAAGTTTGGAATCTCTTGATGGAACTTTTTTGTTTATATGTTGAAAATAAATGCATTCAATGTAGAGCATTGGTTTATTTCTTTTATTCCTATGAGTCACTATTCCAGTGTTTCTAGTTGTGATATGTTTGATGTGTAGATTGAGGCATTCTAATGTTTTTCAGGTCAAATTTTTCATTATAAAATTATTGTGTTTGCAATAGATATCATTGTTAGTGTTTAGGACTCTAATATTGATATACATCTGACATATTTAAAAAGTTTAAGGCTAATAAGAAAACTTAATTATATAATCTTTTTTAAAATTGTTTCAGAATATTTTTCTGGTACTTTTGTTACACAGTGACACTCTGACTTTAAACTTGCCGTAAAATATTACATGTGGCATGCAGTCATCCCCCAAACAGGATAGGTGTCTGACCAAGTATAAGTGACCTCTGAAAGAGAAAGATTGAGAGCATTCACAAGAGACACAGCAGAGACCCAAACAAAAGCCCTTGCAAAATATGTGGCAAAATATACATGTTGCATCTGGGTTTGTGTGGTACTGCACTAATCTTCAGAATCAAAAACAATATTTTTCACTTAAGATATATTTACTTGTTAATGAAGATGAAAATAAATGTGATTTCTTTGTTTTAGAAACAGAACATTGGATTAAGTTGAGAGTAATTTGAGTCAAGGGAGGCCTGGTGGCTAAGAGCTAAAGCACTTATCCTTCAAACCGAGGGTTCTGGGTTTGAATCCTGGGATTTTGAGTTTCAGGATTTTCGGGACGCCTTTGAATCCACACAGCTCTAATGAGAGTCTAATAGATACCTGACATTAGATGGGGATGGTCGTTTAGATGGCCATATGACACCCGTGTTAACCATGGACCACAGAAACAGTTGACCATTACATCATCAGCCCCATAGATTGCAAGGTCTGAAAGGAGAACTTTACTTAATTGCAGTCAATGTGGTTACCTTAATTTTTTTTTAAAGCTAGATGTATAATGGAATTGATTTATAACACAACCTTATCTATTACACAGTGCTAACAAACCTTCCTTGACAGTTTCAAATGTGTCTTGTATGCATTTAACTCATACTCTTGGGCAGCACTTTGGTTTTAATATTGTATAAATGTCCATTTTTTGACCACAAGACAAAGACAAATGACAGCGACTAACAAGACGCCAAGTTTCTCAATGTATTTAATTGATCTGATCAAATGGTAAAGTTTAAAAAAAAAACAATGCATGACCAAAATGTTTCCAGAATAGTTCAATCCATTCACACTTTAACAAGTTTGGGCCCTGTCTGACTTGCAGCTAATACTAGGGCACATCATTCAACTGAATGTTACACTCAAGTGATCTCCCCTAGTTGCTCAATGGCAGTTGAATTCAAATAGCAATAAAATGTATTCAAAAAAAAAAAAAAAAAAAAAAAAAAAAAAAGGGGGGGGGGGGGGAAAAAACTATTAAAACTTTTAATTTTTTTTTTTCTGGGGGGGGGGGGGGGGGTGGCTACATTTTTTAAAGCATTTAAAATGAACAAGTCAATTCAAATAAAATCTTCCTATCCTAATTACAGTTGAATGGAGTCCTAACACACAGAATCTAAGATTGAAAGCAATCATCTAGTACTTGCTCTGAATTTAATCGCACATGTAGTCTGATTTTAATTGTCTACAGATTTGAAAACATGGAGTCAATAGTTCAAGATCTCTACACTGAGAAAAAAAAAGTTAGTCTTAGTCTTTGGTGACCATACAGCACATTGGCAAGGAAAGTAACTTATGGTCAGATAGGGGACATAACAAATATGTTAAGCTAAAAAGGGAAGCATACAAATTCTTATTTATTGTATAAACCATATAATATTCTACAAACATAAAGGCATAGCAAAAAAATATGTTAAAAAAATGTATTTTGTTACCAGGGTGAAATTTCATTTTTGGACATGAAGACCTTCACTATAAGACTTTGTCATGTGCAGAAACAAGTGTCTCTGCACAACTTTTTCCATTTCTTTATGTATATTTTTTTAAATATAAAGCTTTGATTTTCAAATTAGATTTTTTCTGTTTTGGGGCAAGTGTTGCACTTAAACTTTAATGTTAATTTTTTTTTTTAATTATGAAAATCTCTCCCTCAGTGGAAGAATAAAAAGAATAAAAAAAAAAGGTATTAAAGGCAAGCTTAGATTTCAGAAATTAAAACCGGAACATAAAATAAGGACATTCTATAAGGTCAATTCAATATGAAATACACTTTCTCTAGATTGTATCTCTACCTAGACTTACACTAGAAATAATCCATTCACAAATGTAAATTGCTAAGCTTGCAGAAGGAATATTGTTATTACTTCCTCTGTTGCTCTGTCTCTGAACAAAAACAAATCTTGAAACCTTCACATTTGTTCATGGTCTAGGAGAAGCCTAAGATCTGAGCATGTGTACGATAATGAACACTGGAATAGATTATTGCTTAACCGAGTTCACTCTATTTCTGCCTAAGTTATTCATTACTAAGTTAGATACAAGTAACATCATGAATGAAATGTTTGATGGGGGAGCTGAGCCATAAGAACTATAAGGAATAGATTTAAGACATTTGCTGGTGGGCATTAAGAAATTAGTTTTAACCTGAGAAGTTTGGGGGAAAGGTGGCAAAGAGATAGTGCTTTGGTGGCAAACTTAGTGGGTCTAGTTGAAATCACAATCAAGGCTGGACTATTTGATTAGGGATTTTAGAATGTCCAAATCTGACTTTGGTAAAAAAAAACAAACAACATTTCAATGCTGGTATCCTTGGCAACATTCCCAACACCCATGGATACTTAAATGTACTAATAGGACATAGTTGAAAATGGTGGACCTCTATTACTATTATTATAGAGCACAACTAGAGCATGTTCAGTTCACTCTGGTCTAATCTTGTAGACATGTTGGGGAAGGAAGAATGTAGCAGAAGGTTTCTGTGCAGTCTTGAGGTGCCCAGATAACACAGCTAGAGTTACATTTCAAACTGAAAATCCCTTCTGCATAGTTTGGAGGATGTCCCTGTTACACTATCAACAATTGATATTAGAATTTTTCAATTTTTTTTTCTTCACACAACTTTGTATAAGTTTAATTTATTTTTTATATTCCTAAAGCCAAAAGTTATATTTTGCTGTATCCAAAATGAATATTATTAAGCATCATAAGGGCACTGGTCAGTGGGGATACATGATGACAACTAATGCCAAATGTCTATTAGGGACAAGTAAAAATCCTGAATATCAATAGCACACTTCACTGAGTTTTGAACTCTTCACCCTTAGGTTCAGAAGCCAAGCACTTTGCCACTTGGCCACCAAAGTCCCTCCAGAGAAATGTAGAGCTTTGAAATCTCAAAAGTAAAAATCACAATCTGTCTGTTAGGGACTACGATTCACTGGTTCTTCTGTTCTCAACAAGACAACTAAACTATTCTGTAGTGCACTGACATATAGCCAAAGTCTTTTCAAGAAAAACACTAACAATGCTAGCTAGGTTAAGCACTGACATGCCATCATTGACAGAAAGCACAAGTCAGTGACAGCTGACAGTGGCAAGATGAAACTTATTCGGCTGACTGCAAGCCAAGCTGTTACACTAAAACATACCTTTAATCAGTTTTGATATTATACTAATGTACAGAAGTGAATTCAGAGGCACAATGAGACTGCTCGTACCAGATACACAGAGAATAACCTAGCAGAAATGTCATTGTCTAGATGACATCTAGCAGCAGAAATATCCTTGTCTAGATGACACCTAGCAGCAGAAATGTCATTGTCTAGATGACACCTGGCAGCAGTTTGACAGAGAAGACAAATTGTTTAAATTTTAAACAGTTATCCTACACTAATACATGCCCCAAGTCTCCTAACAAAACGTTGATCTTCATATGTCAGTGTCATCAGTAGTCTCCCAGCAAACACAATTCTGGAGTAAAAGGAAAAGGTAACTGGGCTCCAACTCCAAGAAAATGTTTCAAGAGTAGTCTCCCTTTACCCTTCACAGTTTAGGATGCTCTCTCTTTCTCTTTTTTTTTCCCCATCTCAGAATGAACTGATCATACACAAGTGTTGCAGGGGGAGAGTACAAATTATGGCATGATATTAATACTCCATTAGTTCTACAGTCACCAAACTTTTGTTTCATATTAGATTATGCTTCGAAGTGGTGACCAAGGGTTGGTTGTAAAATATACCGATAGTAGGCCCTGAGTTAGGATTATAATATAAAGGGGCCACACACACAACTTAGAAAAAGAAACTAGACAAACTATATACACTCGCTAGACTCTAGATAAATGTTTTAGTGTGTACCCCCGTTGCTATTCCCCATCAGTATCTCAATACCAAGAACCACAACTCAATCCACTAATGTACTAAATGAACAAAAACACAAATTTCAAAAAACAGAAGAGTTGCACAATGTCTATCTACAATGTATTTTGAGTATTTGACAATATCTTTCTTTGAAATAATAAGGGGACACAATCAACTACTCATAAATTACACAAACCAAAGGGAATGAACTCATTCTCACACATGAATATTTGTTTAAAAAAAAGTAAAAGCAAGACATACAAGTTGATCATGTATAGAATAGAATGAGCAAGCCAGGTGAGATTGAATGGCTGAAGACAAACACAAAAAAATGTATCTTTACCATTGTCCAGAAATAAATAAAGTAGCAACTTGTGTACAACAGTTTTGTCCCTTGTTACTTCAGACTGGGCCGCACAAAGCAGTCAGACAAACAGATATTGTACTATGCTTAAAACACACCAGGTAAAGGTGCTGTCATGACATGTGACCTACATCTCAAACATGTGGCTTATCACCATGTACATTTATACAGGGTCTGACATACCCCGATTCTGCATTCAGATGGATTCTGTACAGTGTCACATACAGCTGGTTGCAAACTGTAACAAAGACACACCTGACACACAGTAGAAAGAGATATCTGACACAAAAGATATGACTTCACTGCAAATTCAGGAGGGGGGGCGGCAGCGCTGCCCTGACACAAAACATCAAAGGTCTGCATTGCCACATAACACAAACTTTATACCCTGCACACATAGTATCAAGTCAAACACACATCAAACTTAATTCTGTACATCATGTCCAGGTAACACTGCATGGCTCATTGACCTCTTATTGCACCTTGGAACCACTCCAACCCCAAACTGTAACCCCCCCCCCCCCCAACCAATCTTAAACACAATAGTCACACCACATTATTTTCTTCTACATCAGTTGCACCCCAAATAGTTGTATTATTATATCAAATTATTGCAAAAAATATATATATATATTTATATATAATATCACACATCCCATGACATTGATCCAGTGTCATGTCTAGTTGTAAACAAACAATTCTATATATAATTATATATATATTATTTGTTTATAAATATATATAATCAATATTCCAGAAAGTAGCAATGCTTTTTACAAAAAGAAAAAAAAAAGATTTGGTCAGATTAAAAAAATGTATTTCACTGTCGCCTAGAATGTTTTTGTTCTCTGAAAATGCTTCTCAAAGTGTTGACCTAAGTGGGAACCAACTACCCCTTCTCTTCAGCACAGCTAGTAAATCTCTAAGTCAAGCAAGTTCACAGGCTTTGACATTTTTCTAATGACAATCATCCTACACAATATATAAAATACAATTTATAAAATGAAATTGGGGTGTGCAACTGAACAAATTTTGAACAACTCTCATTAAAAGGAGATGAGTACTTAACAAGTGAACATATTGACCTAGACAAGAGTCTTTGTGGAAGTGCTCAGTCACTGTGACACCAGACAACTTACCAAGTGAACATATTGACCTAGTCTTTGGGGACGTGCTTAGTCACTGTGACACCAGACAACTTACCAAGTGAACATATTGACCTAGTCTTTGGGGACGTGCTTAGTCACTGTGACACCAGACAACTTACCAAGTGAACACATTGACCTAGTCTTTGGGGATGTGCTTAGTCACTGTGACACCAAACAACTTAGCAAGTGAACATATTGACCTAGTCTTTGGGGACGTGCTTAGTCACTGTGACACCAGACAAGAAAAAATATTGCATTACACTTCCTCATTATTACCCACTCATACACATTCACAAAGACCTCATCTGGGTCAAGGGCACAACACGCAACATTTGATTGACTCCAACTGGGTCAAAGGAAAAGCACACTATGACATTTGATGAGCCCATACAGGACCAAGGGTAAGCCAGACATTTGATGAGCCTATACAGGACCAAGGGTAAGCCAGACATTTGATGAGCCCATACAGGACCAAGGGTAAGCAAGCAATGACATAGTATAAGACACAGCTAAAACATCAATGCTAGATGGAAATTGAAATCACAACCGTTTGGACAAGAGGCACCAGTTCCTAACTTTCAAATTCCTGGGAAAATCAAGAGAACACAATTTGATGACAATTTTTTTTTCTTTATCAAGGAATTTGAAATGTAAAACAATTCGTAAAAAAATAAACAAATAAATTCCTTCACTTGTTACACTCTTTCACCCCAAAAAAAATATTTTTTTTGCTACTTAGATTTCACTTTCTAATGACATCAACTCCTAAACTAATTGACCATTTCAAATAAACTTGAACAAGTCAGACAGTACATGAACATGTGGTAAGATTCCAAACACTGAAACACTGTTGGTATCAACACTGGACTAAAGGTAGAGACTTTGCTTCGCACACAAAGATAAAATTATGCTGATAGAAACAACATTTTGTAGTCATTTTTTCCAAGAGCTATCCAGTGCTGTACCAGGTCTTGTACACATCCTACTCAGACAACAGAGTAATGAAAGAATTTATTCAACAGTCTTAATGCAAACAAATCTGAGTCAAATATATTTGCCTTGGTTTACTTTTTATCATTGAAACAAAAAAAATTTCTCTAACAGCATTGAAAACTATCACTTGCAAATATATATATATATATCTATATATAAAACAATAAAAAAAACAACTTAAGTGGCACTACAAGGGCCAAGAATCTTTCTAAAACAAAAACTTAACAAGGAAGAGAACATATTGCAGTAAGCAAGGACAAACAGCTAGTCAATGAGAAATGAAAGCGTTTTGGTAGTTTAGGCCAAACATTGGACAACTGGCTCACTCAGCTGATGACTCGCTTGGCTGCCTTTCATCCTCACAGCGAAATTCATGGCAAAAGGCTCATTGGAAGTAAGTCATTAGGATCCTTGTCAAAAAAAAAAAAAAAACGAGTTAATTTGCAATCACTAGTGAGAGGCCAGGTGTGGGACGGCTAGGCAAGTCTAGACTCCAGTACAGGCAAGTAAATAAAAAAAAAAGTTACAAACCTAAAAAGGAAAGTAATCACATAAATAGATGGCCAATTGGTTTCTTCTTCTAATCATCCCAACAATTGTACAATCTGAGTGAACTGTGTTCATCAAACTATTTAGCAAAACGTACAAGACCAATGAGAATACAAGTAAAGCAAAAAAGAAAATGGAAACAACTGGAAATGATCTACTAAATATTTGCAGAATAAAAATCATTTTAAAAAAAGTTTTTAATGTAGGTCTAAAAGTTTTTTAAAAATGGATCGCCAAGTAAAAATCTACTAAATAGGGCCTACTGCCTGTGTTTTCTTTAAATTCTAATATCAACTCAGAGGAGAATAAACATAAATATTAGCTAGGATGATTGCCAACCACATTTTACAGCAGAAGACAATGGAAAAAACCAACAAACATTCTTTGCAACTAGATCTAATAACCAAGACACATTGGCATTTAGTGTACAGCTGTGTTACTCTTGCAGTAATCTGAACAAGGCTTTGGCTCTAGCTTAAGATCTGGACAAACACGAAACTCATAAGGAAACTTCCTGAAGACAAAATGTTTTTTAAGATTCATAGTGCCTATAAACCCATATCACTGAATTTATCACAAGATTTATCAATCTAGGATGCAAATTTGAAATCAGTCACATAGGAAGAAAAAACAACCAAAAAAAAAAATGTCCCTTTTAAAGCACATCTGACATGTTTTTAGTGTTTCATATATTTCAGGTGTACCTTTAGAGTTTTAGATAATTTACTTCCTAGACCAAACCTCCCGCAGGACAATAAGGGACGGCAGCAGGCAGGGTATGAACCCAGGACCGTCAAGACAACCAAACGACAGTCCAGCATGCATAACCACATGACCAGGCAGCCATCCATTAACCTATAAAAGGAGCTTACACATTAAAGTGGACCATCCCTTCAGCAATGGCTAAATGAATCAAACATTTTTAAACTCAAAATTGATACATCAACCCACAGACTGAATCCACAGAGTTATTTCTTGGGACTAGAGACTTCTGGATTTCTCACTGCCTCACACTAGAAACTTTGTCAACAACAAACAAAAAAAAAAGATTTAGGAACAGATGATCACAACATGAGCTGTGTGAGTGTGTGTAACATTGCTAAGGCCAGGCGGCATCTTCACTTCAATCAAACCACACACCAGAGAGACCAAGCACACGTGAGATACACTCTTCTTAAACCAAAACAAAAACAATCCTTATCATATGTATCTTATGTTTTTGTAGTCTTCAAACAACTGTTGGATATCTAAATATATAAATATATATATACACATAAATTAATGATCAGAAAAACAAATCACTTTTTATTATTAAATAATTCAAAATGGACACACACATAAAAGGGCCAGGTTACAAAGAGAATTTGATTGTAAAAATGCTTGCACATCTGGCTGTGTAAAAGTAATAGCATGTATGCTCTCCATTCACATTTTATGTGCATTCATCAAACATTCACACTTGTTGTTTGTATTTATCAAACATTCACACTTGTTGTTTGTATTTATCAAACATTCACACTTGTTGTTTGTATTCATCAAACATTCACAATTGTTGTTTGTATTTATCAAACATTCACAATTGTTGTGTTATTGTTTCAACTCCCAATTTGTTAAACTAGAATCTAGGCTGTGTACATCGTCCTCAAGGGACAGGGGAAGGTAACTCTAATGAAGTCAATGAAGGACATCATGGTACTAGAACATTAAAACAAAATATACGCTCACGCTAACTCCAAAAATCAAAAGAATAATTAATAATAATAATTAAGCAATGAAATCACATTGGCCTGTGCCTGCTTCCGAATATCACAAGGGACTGTTTGAGAACAGAGTGCAACACATCCATAGAAATGTCCAATTTATTTTGTAGGAAGCTGACCGATGCGCCCCCCAACCACTGGCGTCAATGGTGGCAGGACAGGCTGTGACATCGGGACGTCGGGGAGCTCTGGGAAGTCAGGGAACCACGGACCGGCCGCAGCGGGTTGACCACTCCAGCATCAGCGTCCAAGCTCTTTACCCCGGGAGGGGATAGGGAGTATGGCGGGGGAGGTGTGTCGCAGTCGTAGATGGTCCGGTTGGGAGGGGGGCGAAACACCCCACTCTCCTCCTGCCAGTTCCTGACCAGCTGTTGCTTGGACTGGAGCGATTTCTGTGCAGAGGTGTATCCTTCCTCCCCGTCTCCCGAAATAGCTATGTGGGGAGGATAGAGCTCCTGGGGGCTCGGCTGCTTCCGTTGCTGTCTGTGCTGATGCTGGTGTTGATGCTGCTTATCCACATACACCTCCAGGTGGTGGCTCACCTGCCAACTGCCTTCCCCCGGGGTAGACTCCCTTGGCAAGTTTGTAGGACACATGTGTTGGGGTCTGTGTGGCGGCGTGTGGCGCAGGCCGGACGGTGGTGGCAGCTGCTGCTGGAGTAGATGGTGACTCTCCGAGCAGTGAGCAATGGAGTCTGCATCTTGGTGGCGCTGTGAGTCCTGGACAAGGGCATCATACTGACCACTATCCAACATGGAGCTAGATGTTGAGCGGAATACCTGTGAAGGAGATAAAAGAGTGTTATTTAATTTGTTTTAGGTCTTAGTCAAAGTATTGTAATAAGAGATATTGCATACCAGAGTAGAACAAAACCTTTTTTTTTTAACTAGAAAGAAAAGAAGTAGCAGCCTTTGCTGGCTTGGACATCTTCACAGAATGCCGCAAGGTCAATCCCCACAAGATATTTTGTTTGTGATCTAATCAAAGGCAGTGGAGGCTTGGTGGCTGAGCAGTAAAGTGCTTGGCTTCCAAATTGAAATCCAGATTTTGAATCCCGGTGAAGAATGGGATTTTTAATTTAGGGATCATTTGGCGCTTCTGAGACCACCCAGCTATAATGGGTATCGGATGTTAGTTGGGGGAAAAGTAAGGGTGGTTGGTCATTGTGCCGGCCACGTTAAACCCTTGTTAACCATACTCCCCAGGAACAGATGACCTTTAAATCATCTGCCCTATACACCACAAAGTCTGAAAGAGAAACTTTACTTAATAGGCAGGAGAGCTCCAGGTCGTCCACTGATCTATGCAAACATGACTTGAAGCTCTTCAAGATTGGCACAAACAGTTAGTAAAATGAGGCACTGCTTAGATCCAAATGGAAAGAAAGCATAAAGGAAGAGTCCTGGATTGTAGATGGCGTACACACCAGAACGAGAAAGAAGGGTGATTACAGGTGCCTAACCTGCCACACTAGTTGTGTATCAACGATCTCTTCAATCACATGAGAAGGGACAAAGCGAAAGGATCGTCCCTGGAGAAGTCAAATGTCTCAAGTCCCATGGAAACAATACTTTAACACAGACTTTCTTTTTCTAGCAGGTTTTCAATCGCTGGCTGTTTGGCTCTTCAATGTTAATGTTTAAGTTTTGACCAGAAGGAAATGATCAGAACTTCACACAAATTCTCCTTTTTCCCTAGTGCTATTAGAGCATGGAATGGGTTGCCTGAGCTAGCCAGGAAAACCAGTGACTTGGCAGAATTTAAGTCAATGGTTAATATGCATGACTGAATGCATGACGCATAGGACGTAATCATCTTCTTTTTGAAGTAACGTCTGTATTGTATAAGATAAGATAAATGATCCAGGACTCAGACTATGCAAGATAAACAGTTCATAATACCTAACCCTACCTAGCCTGTTGACAGGAGAGGTGCAACATAAGACAATTGATGCTTTTTTTTTTAATGTAATTATTTATCTTAAATTGTTTATGATGTCTGCAAAAGCTCTGACTAACCTCTGTACTTTGAGAGTGGGGCGGGTGTAATAGTGACCCCCGACCACGGCGCCCTCCAAGGCGCTGTCGGCGACTAATCATGAGAATGCTGACAAGGACAATAATCACTAAAATCACAGTTACTATTATAATTATTCTTAATTTAGATGAATCTGAAAAAAAAACAAAAAAAAAACAAGATTGAGTGTTGATAGCCTCAGTACCATTGTACATTCATGAAATTATATCTAAGAGAATGAGAAATAAATAGAGCCAGACAGAGCCAGAGGAATATCACTAGAGAAAGAGAGAGAGAGAGAGAGAGAGAGAGAGAACATGAGACAAATAGGGTATGTTTAAAAGTTATGAGAAAGCAGAGAAAGAGAGAACACAGACATAAGATGAAGAAATAAGGAACTAAGATAGATAGAGAGACATGGAGGAAGAGAGACAGAGGGGAAGAGAGACAAAAAAAAAGAGAGACAGTGAAAGAAAGATAGAGGAAAACAGAAAAAGAAATCAATAATATAAGAAAGAAAGAAAATGAAAAGATAGATAATTTTAAAATGAAAAAAAAAGCAATAGATAAATATAATCAAAGAGCCAAAAGGAGGGTTTTTTTTGTCTGTGTGATAAAAAGAGCATAAGAGATCGAAAAATTAGAATTAGAGAGAGAGAGAGAGAGAGAGAGAGAGAGAGAGAGAGAGAGAAGAGAGAGAGAGAGAGAAAGAGAGAGAGAGAGAGAGATTGACAGAAAGATCAAAGATGCGGAAATGTAAAGTCGGAAAAGAGCTGTCCAGAAAAGTTTTTCTTTGACGAAGGAGTCTTGAGGGCGGCTACTACCTTGGTGCTCCCCGTGCAGGGACATATGGCAAGTACTCTTGTCTTCATCAGCGCCATCGGGGCAGTCGGTGTAGCCATCGCATAGTTGGTCCCCCAGTAGGCACAGGTGATTGTTGCAGTGGAACTCGCACAGTACGTCTGCTGAGAAGGTGAAAAGCAGATAGACAACATTGTGCCAGTAAAGAAAAAAAAATATTTAAAAAAAAATCAACGGGTCTGGAGGGAGGGGGGGGGAGGGGAGGTAATGCCTGAACATTTGTTGAGGGCGATGAGGGGGACTTGAAGGGGAAAAGAAATGAGATTACAAAGTCATAGTCACATGGTAATAGACACTAACTTAGATCACGTGACTACTAAGTTCTCAGGTTGGGCACGCCTGGGGATGATTGTTTACTGATTGGAGAACCAGTGGCGTAGCTAGGGTGGGGGAGGAGGGAGGATAATTTGAAAACCCCCCACTTGAGGGGGGCCCCCAAATGAGTGTTTTTTTTTTCCATTAAAAAAATAAGTATTACGCAAAATGTTTGGGCCCCCAAAGAGGTCAGTCCCCCCCGGGCCCCCAAACGATGGAAAATTTCTAGCTACGCCCCTGATGAGAACAAAACCACTGGATCAATTATTTATTCTCGTTCTAGTGGCACTCAATTTACACAAACAAAATGTTAAAGAATCACACAATTACTGCCATATATCTCAATACTGCAAGATTGATCTCCCTTTATATAGCATTATTAATTCATTACCACTAATTCATTTAATAAGTGGTTATTGTTTTCCCTGATTTATTTATTGGCATCGGCAATCAATACTTGTACAAAGTTTCAACTTGATTGGAGAGTTGGAAGTGGGGGAAATAACGTGTACAAGATATGTACCAGACAGACAGACAGACAGACTGACTGACTGACAGACAGACAGAGTTGATAGAAGCTTGGTAACAAAGGGGAGAGAGACTTTAAATCTAGTTCTAATGTTGTCAATTCTTGGAAGAGTTTAAAATACTTCAAATGACAGCAAAAAGATGACTTTTGACTACAACTTTGACCTGACGTCTACTATGATCTATGACTTTCAGCATAACCAATTTTTTTTTACTGTGATTTAAAAACTTCTACAATGACCTAAGACTAGCGCAGAAGACGAAGCGAAAGCTAAAGAAAGAGAGAGAGAGAGAGAGAGAGAGAGGGGGTAGAGAGAGGGAAGAGATAGACAATGACTTTGCATTAGTTGTGACAAAATATACAGGTCGCTAACTGGGTTGCATAGCCACTAAAGCCATATATGCCGGTAACTCTATATTAGCAAGATTTAGGTCCGTCCCAAATCAAAAGGGAAAAACGAGTGTTGCACTTGAGGGAAGTGGACCACGAGTGGGCGAGAAGCGCCGCTGACGGACCATGTCAAGATGACATCCAAGTAGTTAAAAAAAAAGAAGAAAAAGGTTTGCACACAACACCAATCTCAAAAGTGGAATTCAGAAACATTGGCGCGTGGGCTTAAAAATAGAATAGAAGATAAAATACACAGAGAATGTGACTTGAAGAGAACTAAAGAGACTTCTGATCGGATATTATCCCAAGGATACGCATCAAGGATAAGAGGTTTCTAGTCGCTACCCAAGTCATTAACTATTTTTCTCCGAAATTATTTACCACATTCTGGGGGAATCAACGTTGGTATCGTCAGTTAGGAGAGAAAGAGTTAAACAAGCCAGGAGGTGGGGTTACACTGACACTCTATTTCTACTGTGTGATAAATGCACTACATCTGGTAGGCGCCTGCAATGTCACACTGACATGGACCCACGTTATGTCCTCTCCAAAGAACGCTGGGATTGTTCTTGATATCATGGCAAGTAGACTTAAGCTAAAAATAGACACTAGTCACGTGATACTTTCATCTATAGGCAGTACTAATTTTTATCATTTAAGATTATAGGTCTACTATAATTGACACTTTTAACTAACAAGGAACTGGGGGGGGGGGGAC
>JADKLZ010000167.1:7661338-7677508 GCA_021533235.1 Biomphalaria straminea
GAGGGTGTCATGTGTCCAGCACAACGATACGAGGGTGTCATGTGTCCAGCACAACGATATTCCGTATTTACGTTCCTCAACTAATGTCAGGTACCCAATAGAGCTGGGTGGACGCCCGAAGATCACGAAATTAAAAATCCCTGTTTTCACCAGGATTCGATCCCCAGTCCCTGGTTCAGAAGCCAAGAGCTTTACCGCTCAGCCACCGCGCCTCCGAATTGAGTCTATACAGACGTTTAAATAGTGCTCATTGTTCCATGCAGACAAAATGACGAGCTTGCGCTCCTGAACGTATACAAATAGAATATAAGCTTTTGCTTCTGTTACTTGTTAGAGAATTGAAATTATTTTTCTTTTCGTCTTAGATTGTTCACATCTACAAGGCCGAATTAAAAACTCAGATCTATCAGCTATAGCCTACTAATCTGTTGTCAATGGCTTTGGAATATAAATAATAATAACATTGTTAAAACTAGACGAATACCTACCTTGAGTTCTAGGTATGAAGACACTGTCTGTGCCAGAGACTGATGCAGTAAGTCACTTGACGATGCTAAAAATTTATTTCTCAAAACTTGCTTCAAATTCCGCGATTTTTATAGCAGACGATCTGTGAAACTTTCTGACATGCGTACAACGCTAGACACGCCTACTTTTTGGGAACGTTGTTTTTTTTTTTGCTTTTTCTTTTGTTGACCGTATTTGTGTGTGTGTGTGTGTTTGTCCCTGGCTAGTCCCCCGGTATTTTTTTAGTCACATTACAATGAAATGTGGGCCCTTCTTTGTTCACGATTTCAAATGACGTCATCTTGTCTAGACGTCACGGGTGTCGACTTCAACTTGATCTTGTTGCTGTTATTGTGTATTGAATGAATGCTTGCATTCATTATGAATGTGGTGTGAACCTGCACCTGCAGAACGTCAAAGGGTTTGAGTTCGAAACCGGGAACATTTCCTAGAACATAAAACACTGTAAGTCACTTTGCGACAGTCATACCATCAAAGTCACATTTACGACAGCCACACATTATAACTGTCTTATCACGATTTTGCACATCATTACTAATGACTATTTTCACATTTATGACTGCCACATTACAACTGTCACGTTATCATTGTCACGTTATGACTCCTTAAGACTGTCACATTTGTGACTGTAACATAAAACTGTCAAATCATGATTGTCACATGGAGACTCTCCCGTTACAATAGTCAAATTATGATCGTCACATTAAGATTGTCACGTAGCAATTGTCACGTCTAGAATGTGATATCTTTATTGTAATTCTAGGACTGACAAAACAGGAATTATTAATTTTTTTTAATAACTAAATAGGTAATTAAATAGAGGTCTTTAATTAATTTTGTTTGACATCGAAAAGGGGGAATAGATTTGACAGTTTTGAGATTATATGGATGTAAATATGGATTTGTTTCCCTCAAATAAACTTTTTTTTTAATGCAACTACACAGGAAGACCGTAAACGAAAGGGCCCATACATGGTGGGAAGCGTGGTTGAGAGGCTTGGCTACCTAGAATGGGGCTCGAGGTTCGACACCCTACTCTGGCAGAGTTGTGTTTATGAGCGCCTAAAGGCAGCACGGGAAACCAACTCCTAGATACCCCCTTTCCCCCACTGGTCCACAAATGAGATTGGACCAAAGCGCTCTTAAAGCATGCTATAAGCTTGATAATAATGTTATATAATAATAATATAAAAATAATAATACATTAAATTTCCCAAAGAGCTGGTCAATAAATAAAAAAGATGTATACAATAAAACATTTTAATACGACTTTCTGTCCTTGTTTGACTACGCCCCCACTTTTGGAGCCCAAATACCTAATGCGGAAATACATGTGTAATATATGAATTTTAGGTCAAATTTATTTTTAACCGAAGGTTTAATCTTTCCAATACTCAGAATATGTTAACACACACACACACTACCTTTTTTTTTCATTGTATTTTATTTCATCTTTAACCCTTTCTGGTCTGCGCTATTCCCAACCAGATCTAACCAATCAGATTTCTTTCGGATGAGATCCGGGTTCTTTACTCCTGAAACGATTTGTTTTCTTCCAGCAGGTACGTCACAGACGTGACCTATTTTACTTGGAGTGTGACCTGATTCTGCCTGTTTTGAAAGTGACCTGTGAAGAGGTGCAGGTCAGAGGGGACGCTGACATATTTTGACTAAGAAAGTTTCACTTCCTACGAAGGGAGAGAATTTCATGTATTAGTCACAAAAGTGATTAAATAACGAATTTGTACATTACTATTAATATACTATCATCGGCAAAAAAATAAAAGTTTTATCTAGGACTGGTGCATATATATATATATAAGAAGCTCATATATGAGGAAGAGCTTTACAGTTTAAAGTAATTTACATCGAAGCTTTGATGCATCGTACACAAGGAAACTATAATAGTCTTACTCTAGGCATCACTGATCCATTTTTGGAATTTGAAAATGATTTATGCACTTATTAGGAAAAATGAAAAAATCTACAAAATATAAACTTTGAAATACTAAGTGTACTGATCCTTTTGTGGGTCTAATAATAAAAATAACAACTAATTGGCATATATTTTTGTAGAGTTTGAAAAGGCTAGTATTTTTATAAGCCATGAATAATGTAGTTTGTAATATTTTCACTTCTGTAAATGTATTCACGGCTTTTATAGTTATTATTTTTTATATTATTATTTAATTTAGACTATTAGTATTTTAACAAAGTCTATTATGTAATCCCAACAAAGTGTTATTATACAATATCAATTAAATAATAACTATCAGTTTTTTTTAAAAATAATAACCATAAACGGAGAGTGGGTGGCCAAGCGGTGAAGCACTTCTTCTTATCAATTAATGCCCACAGGTCTACAGTTCTAGTCTAGGTGTAAGATGACATTCTCTACTTTCTGTTATTTGCTCGTCCCTTAAGTCCATAAACTCTAATTATCAGTCTAATGCAGTGTTTCTCAAACTGTGTGCCGCGGCACACTAGTGTGCCGCCGAAGATTTGCAGGTGTGCCGCGGGAGTTTTCAGAACGTCACACGTGCAGCGTTACACAGGTCTGCATAATATTAAATTTTTATTTTACGTTGCGTTGAAATCCCCACTTGTAACGACCAGTAATAATAGCACTATGCCCTGCTAAATGGGATCGCTCTATTTTGACGAAAAGGGGTGTTAGCCATTCATGTTATGGAATTGTCCACTATACTTATATTATTATAATGACTCAAATGTAGGTCACCCTAGTAGTTGCACGGCAATTTTTGAATTGGTAACGATAATAATAAGCGATGTGTTTGATTTAATCTTTTTTAGGTGCATGCTAATAATAAAAAATTATCCATGGAGAAATACGTTAGCAAAAAACTGAGACTGCGCTAGCGTGAAATGAAAAGGAACTAAACGAAGGTATAAAGAAGATTACATCGGATATGATCATTGCCATTCTATCTGATTTGCAATGCAACTCTGTCGAATGAGGCGCTTGTTCCAAGCAAATTGAAGAGACACTTGGAAACAAAAGCGAAACCTAATGAATAATTCGAAAACATCAGGACTCAAGAAAATAAACAAGAAACTTACGACCTATCTAAAGCTGCCAAGTTATACAGTTGCTCAGTTATTAGCAAAACGTAAGAAAGTATACACGGAGTCTGAATCAATCATTGCATCAGCTGTAACAATAGTTGTTGAAACTATTCTTGGACCCGATTCCGCCGAAAAAGTTAAAAAAGTTTCTTTGTCAAATGACACTATCTCGCGCAGAATTGAAGACTTATCGTCAGATTTATAAGATCAAATATTCGGCACTTCGACGTGACCGACGATGAAGTGTCTCAGTTGAGGTCTCTTCAAGTTCATGAATCCACTGACGTTATCGACAAAGCCCAGCTGTTAGCTTTTATTCGGCTCATAGAGTGACATAAAGGATGAAAAATGTGTCAACGAGTTCTTATTTTGCAAAGACTTACAAACTACGACCAAAGGCGAAGATATTTCAATGTGGTGAACGAAAATATTTTGCTCTTCAAACTACAGTGGAAAAACTGTGTCAGCATTTGCACCGATGGCAGTCCTTCCATGCAGAGAAATAGAAAAGGATTCGTTACTCTTGTGCATCAAGAAAATTCAAATGTATTAGTTGTTCATTGCATGATCCACAGAGAAGCTCTTGCCTTCAAATCCCGACCTTTCTCTCAGCTTTATGAAGCAATGGATTCAGACAAAAAATGCCTCCTGTATGCCTCCATTGTTCGTTGGCAGTCCAGGGGAAAAGTATTAAAGCTTGTCGTCCAACTCAAGGCTGAGTTGAAGAAATGTGAGTTTGTCGACTGGATTAGATCGCATTTGCTCTCAAAAACAAAAGCATCCTTCAAATTAAATATAACATTTAAAACAGGTCAAATAATTTTTCATTTTTATTATAAAACAACTGTTGCTCTTCCTGGTGTGCCGCGAAATTTTTGTAGTATTTTTACTGTGCCGGCAGACAAAAAAGTTAGAGAAACACTGGTCTAATGGGTGTCTGAAATTAGTTGGCAGGGGGGAGTTAAAGAGATATATTGTTGTGCTGGTCACATGATACACTCGTTAGCCGTCGGCCATAGACATTGATGGGCCCTATATCATATTAACATAGGACATTTTGAAATAGGAAGTTAATATTATTATTATTATTATTGTTAATGTTATGTATGTATTTATGTATGTAAGTCCGAATAAAAATCAAAACTGTTAGACCAATCTTGATAAAACTTTGCATAAATGTTTCTTAGATCATGTCGCTTATCGTAATTTATATTAGATATGAATATGTTGACTGAACTAAACACTCTATTTTCATTTTCATGGCTAAATATTGTTAAAAAAAATATTGACGTGAACATTCGCCATGTCTGAAAAGATCTAAAGCCAATCCACAAGATCAGTACCCACACTAACCCCCGCGGGCCACGGGTCATATTCAGCAAGTTATCATTATATTTGTAGAACGGTTCTATTGCTTTTTAAAGCTTTTGACGATTGGCTGTGATAGATTACTGTCACATTATGACAACGACATTATGACAGTCACATCCTGACTATCTCACTATGAATAGATTACTGTCACATTATGACAACGACATTATGACTGTCACATCCTGACTATCTCACTATGAGTGTCACACGCACACTACCTATTCATTTTTTTTTTAATTGTATTTTTTCATTCATCTTTAACACTTCCTGGACTGCGCTACCCCCAACCAGATCTAACCAATCAGATTTCTTCGGATGAGATCCGGGTTGTTTTTTTGTACTGAAACTATTTGTTTTCTTCCAGCAGGTACGTCACAGACGTGACCTAGTTTACTTGGAGTGTGACCTGATTCTGGCTGTTTGGAAAGTGTTTTAGAAAAGGGTGGAGACCGGATGGAATGCTGACATATTTAGACTACGAGAGTTTGAATGAACTAGAGTTGTACTTCCTAGGAAAGGGAGAGAACAAACTGTATTAGTCACTAATGCAATTTTTTTTTTTTTAAAGAAAGCATTAAAGAATTTATTTCTAAATTGCAGTCATAGACAAAAGTTTTTTTCTAGGGCTAGTGTACTTAGTTTGGTTAGTAATGTAAATTACAACTACCAAAGTATACATATACTTAGAAAAAAATAAACTAAAGTTCCCCTTTCAGACTTTGTGGTGTATAAGACAGATGATGTAAAGCTCATCAGTGGCCTACGGTTAACGAGGGTGCTATGTAGCCAGCACAACGACCAACCGCGTTTACTTTTCTCCAACCAATGTCAGGTACCCATTAGAGCTGGTGGACTCAGAGGCGCCCGAAGATCCCGAAATCAGAAATCCCATTCTCTACCAGGATCCGGACCGCGGTTCAGAATCCAAGCGCTTTACCGCTCATCCATCGCGCCGCCTACAAATACATAAAAAACAAAATCAAAGCTAATCTAGGGGGAAGAACTGTACAGCTTAAAAACTTATATACATCAATACTTTAAGATTTAATTCTCTTAATTAATAGCAAACTAAATTAATTAATAACCACTAATCAAATAATTATAAATTAAGCGTTTAATTTTTTGATTGATTCATATATTTTAAGTAATTAAAATTTAAACTTCCTCTTTAAGACCTTGTAATCTAAAGGGCAGACGATGTTGAATCATAAGTCTCTTTTGGTGGCAGTTAACGACTAGGGTGTCATGTGGCCAGAACAACGACGAGCCGCCTTTACTTTCTTGAGCTAAAGTTAAGAGCTTATTACTATTAGAGTTGGGGCGACCTAAAAATACCGAAACTTAAAATCCCGGTGTTCACCGAGATTCGAACCCATGTTCCCAGGTTCAGAAGCCAAGCTCTTAACCACTGATCCCTCTGCTACTGTGTCGCAATATAAATGTGCAAAATGTATAACTTGATACAACAATGGACTGGAATGAGGGAGACGTGACGTGTCCACAAACTGTACCAGACAAACAAAGTTGATATTAGCTTTGAAGTAGAAATTGTATCAATCCCCCCCCCCAGTAGAGGCAATAATAATTTCTATAAGGAGGCGCGGTGGCTGAAGGGTTAAGCGATTGGCTTCCGAACCTGAGGTCCTGGGTTCGAATCCCGGTGAAGACTTGGATATTTTAAATTTCGGGATTTTTAGGGCGCCCCTGAGTTCGCCCAACTCTGATGGGTACCTGACTTTAGTTGGGGAATGTAAAGCCGGTTGGTCGTTGTGCTGGCCACATAACACCCTGCTCGTTAACCGTTGGCCAAAGAAACAGATGACCTTAACATCATCTGCCCCATAGATCGCAATGTCTGAAGGGGACACTTTACTTCTGCTTTACTTAGATATTGAAGAACTAGTTGATTATGTACCACGAACAAAGTTGTTTGTAATAGTTACCTTCTGTGAATGTATATTTTACTTTGTATAGTTATTATTATTATTATGTTAGAAAAGAACGCGTATTTATTCTCTGGCGCATCCAGGGTCGAGTTTCGTTAAAGGCAAATTCATCGTGATCCCTTTATCAGTTTCCACTGAGGAATTTTCTGGTGATGTGGCATGTCTGCAGAAGTACCGCCTTCTGACAGGCAACGATAATGTTCCTAGGAATGCCAAGGGCCTTTAAAGTATCTGTGAGGTCAGTTATTATTATTATTATTTATTATTATTATTAAATGAATCTGTAAGTAGTAGTTATTATGTTATGTAGTACCAAAAAGTGTTATCATAATACTTATATGAAATAAAAAAGATCCATCGGTCTAACGAGTATTTGACATATGTTGATGTGGATGGAGTCAAGGAGGTATGTCGTTGTGCTGGCCACATGACATATTCGTTAACCATCAGCTATAGAAACAGATAAAGCTTCACATTATATTATCATGGTAAGCACATTTTGAAAAAAAATGAAGTCATTATTAGTGGCCCCCGAAAGGGGAAAAGAAGCTATTAGTTTTGTGTGAAATGTCTGTCCATCTCTCCGTCCGTCCCGTTTAGATTTCGTTAACTAAAAAAGAGAGTGAAAATCCGACATCATAATATTTTTTCTTTTCTAAAAGCGAAAAATTTAATTTTTAAAATCTTTTATGCAAGCATTTTTTTTTACAAAATACACCACTTTTACAACTATGTACTATTAATAGTAACAAACATGGGAGGCACTTTAGTAAAAGGATGCAGCTACTTAATATATTTTAAACACATTTATTCAAATAGTTTTAGATTTTTGGTTATTTTTTTTAAATGTGTATTGCTACGTTATGTACGTTCTGTCCCACTTACTACTACATTTATCCAAAACTTATGTTTAATTTTTAAGAGAAAAAAATCTATTTAGTATGCATATAAGGTGTACATAATTTAAAATAACAATTAGTAAGTAGTTTTTTATCTTATCTTCTGAACTGCAGCGCTAAACACACAATATCTATAATTCTCAAAAGACAAGTTCACACAACACGCAACAAGTATATGGGAAGATCCCATGTTGCAGCATGGTGTGAATGGAAACTGGTGCATCCCAATCCGCACTATTTTCATTCACAAAATAGCATAGACATAAATAAACACACAATTGCAATGTACACATTTTTGAATCTTATGAATTTGTGTAGTGAATGGAAGGGAGGTTAGAAAAGTGGAAGCCGGAAGAGATTATATTGTGTCGTAAGACTCTTGAAACTAGAACGACAATACACAGATAGATACTACTCTCAGGTTTGACTTTAGAAGTACTTGAATTAATATCACAAATTACTTTACTTTTACTTTACAAAAGATTTCAATAATTTCCGGAGATTTCCAGGACTTTTTCGTAGGCCTATATTTAATAACATTTCAGGAAATATCCAGGGGATCCTGGTAAATCAAGAGGCCTCGGGAAATCTGTTATATCATGTTATAAAATGGTTCAATTTAATAATTTATACACCTAATAATTAGCACGGGTCCAAAGAAAGTGCGGGGCCCACTGCGGTCGCATATGTTGTAGTGCCTAAGGCCAGCCCTGCAAAATAGCGGCGTATGGTATGCGCCGGTCGACTAGTAAGTATAAAACACTTAACTTATAAAAAAAATTTACGAAATGTTTTTTTTTTTGTTTTAGTATTCGAATAAGAGATTGACCCTTTACAAAACAATTAGCTCAATTTAGTAAATAAGACATCAGTTAGGCCAGGTTCTCATTCAACTTCCCTTTCACTTTCACCTATCATTTGGTGGCAAGGTAAAAAAAAAAACAACAATGAGGAAGTGCTGTGAAGAGCAGGGCGCCAGGACAAACCGTGGACCTTAATCATCACATTCCATTCCACCTTACTACATGTAGCTACACCATACTCCATATAACTCCGACTTACTCCATATAACTCCGACTTACTCCATATAACTCCAACTTACTCCATATAACTTCACATACTCTATATGACTCCACATACTCCATATAACTCTTCCCTACTATATATAGCTCCAGCATACTCCATATAACTCCACCATACTCCATATAACTCCACCATACTCCATATTACTCCACCATACTCCATATTACTCCATCATACTCCATATTACTCCACCATACTCCATATTACTCCACCATACTCCATATTACTCCATCATACTCCATATGACTCCACCATACACCATTTTATTCGGCCTTTTTCCACCAAGCTCTACTGTACTTTACTCCACCTTGGTATCTACAAATCGTTTTTCAATTATTGTAATTCGTGTCATTATATGTTCTCGCCTCTACATTCTGACATGTGAACATTAACTCTCTCAACCCGTAGACCAAGAGTACATTTTCTACTTAGTGTGAGTCTTCAACAGGTGTGACCAAAACTAAAACGTGAGTTCATTATTAACCGTATTGCTTCTCAATAGATGCATGGATGTACTTTTGGCTACACTTTACTTAAGTTAAAAAAAAAGTTAGTGAGACATTTATATAACTAATTGATGTGGGGTTAACATTGGTAAATTTAACTTTTTTTTAATGAAAAAAAATAATGTTTTTTCCTCGATTTTTTTTTTTTTTTTTTTTTTTTTGATTTTTTTTTTTTTTTTTTTTTTAAATTAAGTTAATAAAAATATTTCTATTTGTAGATTTATATTTACACACAATAAGAATCATTGAATGTATACATTGACGGTCATCTATAGTGAAACTATAATCAGAGGCTATTCAGAGGTTCGCGAAGAATGGTACTTTTGCATTCACAAATACATTAAATCTCAATCACCTTACACAGCACTCAAAGGACAGATGCAATATAGAGAAAGAAAATAAGATCGAGGTACTAGGGTTTCGGCTTCGCCCTCTAGACAGCTCTAGGCTGGAACTCTTCTTTGAAAAAGGTGCAACCTGTTTGCGCCGGCTTGGAACCCACACTAAGAGAAATATTGCTTGAATTCAGGCCACTGGAGAGAAGTATAGGGTTTCAAATGACATACCTTCAGATCTAAAAATAGCCAGCTAACCCTTAGTCTGTTGAACCGTTGGGGGACCACATTTGATCTGCCTTTCTCTGTCTATCCTTTGATTTGATTAGAATCTCTTCCAGAGATTGCCCCATTCACTTTTTGATGTTATCTTCCCATCGCTTTCTCAATTAAAACCAGGGGTGACAATTGATGAGTCTCTGTATGACCTTGAGAAGAAAAAAGTCACGTGATTAATTAAGTGATTTTTTGAAAAGGATTTTTTTTTTAAAGTTAAATGAAGCGTGACTGAGTGTTCTGTCACGCCCATAAAAACAAATGAATTCGAAAATTGAACTGACAACTAAAGTTGTTTGTATGTACATAAGGTTAAGGCAGTTTTTTTTTTTAATAAAATACTAAAATTAAAAGCAACACATGACGCAGTGAGACTACACCATACACATAGGAAGAGTGGTCGAGAGGCCAAGTGCGCTTGAACTTGGCTTGGCTTGGCTACCTTGAAGGGAGCTCGAGGTTCGACTAAGCCCGATATATAGTTCGTCCATCGTGGTTCGATGATGACCACTTTGTCATCCAGGGGGCTGAGGGCTTTGCACTGGAGTTTTGTGCCTCCTCATGTGGCTGGTGATATATATATATATATATCTTTGTACATACATTTATTTATTGCTTTAAGTTTCAAGTTTAAAATAATTAAAACTCTAGAAAAGCATATCAACACTTTGTTACTTCATTAATTATTAATTAATGTTAATAATAATTATAACTATTAATTTATTAATAAAACCGTTTGAACTATAATAAAGACAACTCCGAACCTGCATATGTCACAAATTTATCTAATCAAGATCTTCAAGTCAACGAAGCATAATAAACACGTGACACTCATAGAGCACTGTAATAGTTGGCTAGTAGAGACTAACAAACACTTTCTTGTCTGTTTAAATGCTGGTTTATTCATGTTAGATCGTCCATATATATAGGCCTAAAAGGAATTCAATTATCCCTCCTGTTAATTAGCGCATTCTTTCAAACGTGTCAGCAATGCGTGCAAATGGGTTACTATAACGAGACGGGTCTAACAAAAACAATAACATTTACTATCATAAGCACCCTCCTTTTTGAATATCGATATTTAAAGTTAAAGTAAAAACCAGTATTCTTTTCTCTAATTTATTATTCGTCTTTTTCACGCGTTCATATTTCTCTCTCTCTTTTTCTCGCTCCCCCTCCATCTCTCTCTTTTCATATCTTCCCCCCCCCTCCTCCCGCTTCCCTCACACTCTTCCCCTCACTTACTTTCATTATACATAACTCTTCACTGTTTCTATTTTCTTTAATTCTATAACTATTCCAGCTCGGTCTGGTTGCCTCCAATTGCAGAGTCACTTGACCTGAATGGGAGCTTCAAGGCACTACGCCTAGTTCACCTTTCAAACCTTGCGATCTATAGGGCAGATGATGTAAAGGTCATCTTACTCTTTGGCCTACAGTTAACGAGGGTGTCATGTGGCCAGCACAACGACCAACCGCCTTTACTTTTCCCCAACTAATGTCAGGTACCCATTAGAGCTGGGTGGACTCAAGGGCGCCCAAGGGTCCCGAAATAAAAATCCCAGTCTTCACCAGGATTCGAACCCGGGACCAAGCGCTTTACCGCTCAGCCACCGCGACTATGAAAGTTGTAATAGTTTAGTTAATATGGAACTTTTTATATGTCTAGTTATAACTCATTGTGTCAAAAAGTATTTTCTATATGCGAAGCTTATCAATCTTTATGAAAAACAAAGACCGACAATATACACTTCTATCTTTAGTCTCCGTTTTTAATTCACGTGCTTAACCATCCAATCTTATCTGATCTTTATTAGATCTTGTAAAATCTTCTGAAGAGGCTAAGGATTTTGTTACTGAGAATTTCTGAACCCTCGGTTCAGAAGCCTAGCGCTCTATCGCTCAGCCACCGCGCCTCCGCACTACGCCTAACAGCACAGTTTCTCGCCAAGGCCCTACCAGAGGACTAGCCCGTCCAGCCTTGCTATTAATTACAGTTCATCTCAGGTTGCTTCCAATAGAGTCGGCCTACAGTAATAGGATGTCCAGGCAAAGTGAATTTAGTGGCCACAAATGAATTTAAAAAAACACCGAAAAAAAAGAAGAATCACGCCCTTCATTAGCGTTTTGACACAACATGCTCAAAATAACGTTTCGAAACATTCAACAAAAGGTAGCAACAAGGGTCTTCCATCAATAGGAGTCATACAAGTAGACCTAAATATTTGTGGGATTTAGATGGTTTTGTGGACTCATAAATCCATATTATAATTTCGCTACCACCAAAGCGAAAGCCACCTTTACCTGCAATATAAGAGGACGGGAGTGTTACAAACATGTGTTTTGAGATGAACAATAGTTGTTTTACGACTGAAGGAGGCCAATATATATACATTCATAATAGAGCTTTGCTAATTTTGAGATTTTATTTAAGTTGGCAAGTTTAATTTCTTTTTTTTAAAGGTTTATGAGCAGCCCCCCCCCCCCAAATTGTAGGCCGTAGGTGGCTGCCTATTTTGCTTATGTCTAAAGCCGACCCTGCTCATTATATTATAATCTAAACACATACCCACACATATTTTCTATACATGTATTAATTAGACAACCAATACTCTCACTTGGATTGGTACACTCTAAGAAATTAGCGAGACCTCATTACCATACATTCAAAAACACATTTGCCGTGCAACTACCGCCATGGGCTTGAAGCCTTCAAAGAAGCCAACAGCTTGCAAGAGATATCTTTAAATATAAAGACCTCTTCACAGTGACTTTTTCATCCTTATTTTGATCACCTAGGGACTGGTAATTGCCTATAACATTATTCACCATATTTATTTTTAAAGCGTGTCTGATAATGAATTTAATTTAAGTAGTTTACTATTAGGTTTATATTTTGTTAAAAATCTTTTAGTCGTCTACCAGCGTTACGCACACAACAGTTAAACTTGGTTCTTAGCTAGCGTTTTCTGATCATATTATGTTTTTCTTCAAACAATAAATAGTTATTATTATAATCTCCAAAATGAATTATATTTTGTGTTCATAAAAAGCATGCAGCTTGATTGAATCTAAACATCAAAATCTAGTCCTATTTAAACGTAAATTAAGTTGAGCATAAGATTTAGTTGTATGATTTATATTAAATACATTACAAATCTGTAATTATTGAAGATTTACTTTTTCCATTCTTGTTATTGACTCACACTTTTGTCGTAGTCAAGCATTTTAATCATTTATTTGTACAATTTTATTCTAGCGAGCTGTAATTTCATAGGAAAAATCGAGCTGAGAGACAAAACAGTATATTAACATTTCAGAAAGATAACTTCCTTAAAGTATGGAATAAATTAACAATATTAACCGTAAAAGTTAATTGTTATATCTTTCGAATTCAATGGAAATAACACTTGTTTTGCATTTTCCTTATTACTATTGGGAATATCATAGTATGGATATTCAAAAACTCATCCACCATATAACGTATGTGCATTTTGTCAGTCTTCAAAAGAGGGTTGAAGCTTCCAAAAAATACCAAAATACATACATCCAGTCTCCCAATGGGAAAGAAATAAATGTCCATTAACAAAATCCTTAGCCTCGAAAAAAGATTTTACAAAATAATATAAGATTGGATGGTTAAGCACGTGTATTCCAATCGTGGACTAAAGCTATAAGTGTATTATGTCGATCGACGTTTTCATAAAGATTGATTTGCTTCGCATATAGAAAATACGTTTTGACACAAGGAGTTATTAAAATAACTAGACTTATAAAAAGTTCCATATTAACTAAAGCATTACAATTTACGGAGGCACGGTGGATGAGCGATAAAGTGCTTGGCTTCTGAACCGACGGTCCCGGGTTCGAATCCTGTTGAAGACTGGGATTTTTATTTCGGGATCCCTACACGCCTATGAGTCCACCCAGCTCGAATGGGTACCTAATATTAGTTGGGAAAAAGTAAAGGCGGTTGGTCGTTGTGCTGGCCACATGACACCTTCGTTAACCGTAGGCCACAGAATCAGATGACCTTTACATCATCTGTTCTATAGACCACAAGGTCTTAAATACCTTTGAAGAACTAATTGATTGGAAAGGAAGTTTCATTTCATTTAATTCAATGTGCTTAGCGTTTTGTCCAAGTTTCCTTCCTTATATTTCTGCATGTTTCACATATTTTCTTTACATATTCAGTGACAGGTACAACAATGCATTGGTCAATAAGTTCTGTGGTTGGTTTGTACTTAGTTCTCTATTCGCCAAGCGTTTATGGTAAGTAGTCTAGTCGTAGTTGTGGAACAAGAATAAATTATATACATGTAAAAGATTGATTTGAAAATAGCTATTGAACATGTTAAGAATATATAAGAAATCTAGTATATAAGTAAATAACTAAGAAATGTGCTAACAATATCTAATCTCTACCTGAAGGCAGGATAGGTAGAGTCCGATTAAAGTTTGTGCTTAAAAAAAAAGTTGTCCATCATGTTATCTTTAAATAAAAAAATATCTAGTTAAGCGTCGCACTCTTGTCTGAACAGTTTTCGTCCACAGGCTCGCTAGTGTTCCTCAGAAATTGTTCGGACTTAAAATTGTATATATTAATATTTCTGTAGTAGTAATCCTTGACTTGGCACAGTGTCCTGTAAGGTAGATTTCTAAAAGACGTTGGAATTTCGAACAAAATTGCAGTGAATTAATTGTTGACATTGTATTTATGTGTATGTCTATTTTATGCTACTTTAGTATTATTCCCCTTAGCATGAAAACTCATATTCTATTATTATGTGTAACCTATATTAAGTGAGAATGTGTTTTTTTTAAAGAGCCGGATGTAGTCAGAATGTTGACGTTGATAATTGAGTTCAGTGTTATATAGTTTATTAAGACTAATACTAAGACTGCCTTATTGATCCTTACGGAAATTTGTTGTGATTACAAGGACCCTTTTTCTCATATAAAGACAACACAACAGAAACATACACATAAATACAACAGACACAACATAAAGAGTTCATTCAGCGACTACACACAGGCAGTATTGAAATCAGACTCAAACGCTCCTTGGTCACGGCCACATTCTTATATGCTTGCAAATCTTGGACGCTAACTGTAGAGCTAGAGAGAAGGATAAATGTTTTGTTTTTCTTTTTGTTTGTTTGTGGATTCGATTAAGAGATTGACCCTTTACAAAACGATTAAATCATATATTTATTACAAGACATCAGTTATGCCAGGTTCGCATGTAACTTCACATTCACTTTCGATTAGCCTCACCGTGAAGCTTGGATAGAAACGTTGGGTTGCCTAACAACCGAATCCATTTTACTAGTGGGTATAAAAGAAAAACCAAACATTCACTCACCGTTTCTGACAGGGCTGTTTTTATGACGACACCTGAACAACCGATAATGTATAGAGAAGGAATATAGGGGAATTTTCCGTGTTCTCGACCTTCGGTCTCGCTTTTAACCTAAGCGTCTTAGGATACGAATCATCAGTAATGTGTTCAGACAGCTGAAGTATGCGGGCTTAGAGTTCCAAGAGTCAACTCTTAGGATAAATACGAAGTAAAGAAGGAATCCAAATTTCTTTCTATTTTATGACCCAATAATTATTGAGCTAAAAGGTTAATATAATATTTGATTTTTAAAAAAGTGTTTATATTCACTGAGGATAAGATTGTAATCAAATCATATTAATAGCCACAACTAGGAAGACAATCTTCAAAGATATCACCAGCTATTAAGGATGTTATTCGCAAATCTGATTCTAAATCCTCTTCATTTTTTTTTTAAATTAATGAGTTTTTTATAACTTTTGAATCAAACGTTTGCGTCATTCATAAAAAAAAAATCTTAGCTCTGTTTGAAGCCTAATATAAAACAAAACATCGTCTCTCTTCCTGCTCTCAAATGAAATGGTGAATTGGTGATTTTATCTCATTTAAATGTGTTGGTATGTCACGTGTGCGTGTCTATAAGACAGCATTCACTCACACACTCCTTCCTTTTTTTTCTTTCTTTTCTCTCTGTCTCCCTCTCCAACTCATTTATCATCGGCCCAAACCAATAGCTCATAGCCACGTTTTACAGACCTGTGACGAGGCAGTAAGCTATTGGTCCCCACTGCCTTG
>JADKLZ010000167.1:7677518-7696247 GCA_021533235.1 Biomphalaria straminea
CATAGCCACGCCTTACAGACCTGTGACGAGGCAGTAAGCTATTGGTCTCCACTGCCTTGTAATGTTACAGGTCAAGTGTTCAGACCTTCTGTAATGAATGGTCTCGGTTCATCACGCTCTCATTTGCAGTCTTTCCTTTCTCTCTCTATCTCTTTCCTTTCTCTAGCCCTCCTCACCTCTCTCTCTCTCTACCTATCTCCCCTCCTTCTCCTCTTCTCTTTCCCGATCTCTCCTTGTCTCTCTCACTTTTCCCTATCGCTCTTTCCCTCTTTCTCTTTCCCTCCCTCTCTCCCTCTCTCTCCGTCTCTCCCCGTCTCTCTTTCTCTCTCTCTCTCTCTCTCTCTCTTTTTCCCTTTGTATAAATGTTTCGATGGCCATAATGTAACAACTGTTTTAACAAAAAATCTAAGAAAAACATTTTTTTTTTCATTAATTTTACACTTCATAACATTTTTTTTTTTTTTAAATAAAGATTTGTTAAAAATTGGGAATTCTGAAACTCAAAAACTTAAAGAAAGCATTAAAATGTAAATAATCTAAACGCTGAGTGTTCACTAACGACATAAGTTCACATATAGAGACATGTGACGTCAAGTTTGGACAACGCTGCGAAAAATACACTCAGAACAAAGAATTCAACATTTGATAGAGCGAGAGTTTCTGCGTCACTTGTAGTTGTTAAAACTATTTCGGTTGTTGCAGTGTCTCTGATTAATGTTTTTGGCGTTGTGGCTGTTGTGATTCCCTCCCCGCATGTTGCAGCTATCAGTCTTATGAACTCGTCCACTGTGCAATTGTTTCTTAGGCATGTTTCTGTACTCCAGCTGGAGTCGTTGAGACTCAGGAACTCACAGTAATGCTCGTCTCTCGTCAAGCTCTTCGCTGTTCCGTTCGATTCAATACACTGAGATAGCTGGCTCCGGCATGACACGCTCGAACTCAGTATCGCCCGGGAGAATCTCTGATCAACACTGGTCAAGTTGTTCGCACACGCTGCCTTTTTCAGAGTTTGGAATTCGCTCGCACTGCAGTTTGTTGATGCGTTCTTGACATAAGACTCCCAGGAGATTGTGTTGACAGTAGTATTTATAAGTGCACAGAATTGCTCCTCTGACTTGAGAACCGCGAAAATAACTGAATAATAGGTACTGTTGACCACACGAGACTGACAATTTTGAGACACATTTGCTAGAGCGTTGTAAAAATTGTTCTTGGCGTCACTGCTGTTTAAGATTGCGCTGCTTACATTACACTCGGTAGCCGTTAGGTTTTGGAACTCGTCTTCTTTACAGAAACCTTGCTTGACGTAGCAGAGGTAGGTTGGGTTCTCTTTTAGATACTGACACACTGATGTCCTGTTGGAAAGGTTGCTGCGATCACATGTCCTATCTGTTTCTTTACAAGCCGTGGCATATGAGGTACTATTGAGTGGAACTAGAGAGGTGGATGCACTGTTGAAGCCAAGAACAATGCCTATACAAAATCCAAGAACGTAGTTCATTCTGTCTGAAACATATGGTAATAAAAAAAAAAAGAAGTGTTAGCGTTCATACACTTTTTAGATAAATACAGAAAGCTTTATACTCTTAAAATGGATCAAAATGCAGTGGCGTCGCAGGAGGTGAGATGTGAGGGTCGAGGACCCATTTTGGTGAGACGATGTTCAAAAGAAAATGTATTTTCTCTAAAAAGAATATATATTAGTAACTAGATTTTGAAAAATGAATTCGCCACAAATTATTTTTCCTCTTCCACTATAGTTGGTGGCTTATAAAAATATAAATCTTTTTCCTATTGGTATACCACGCATATTTGATTTGAGAAAGGTTTTCGTTAATTCATTTGGACCTAACGTGTCATGCTTCTTGAGAATTACTTTAAGCAGTTGTAACTTCACCACGACTTTGTCACCAGTTAATCATTAGTCTGAATGTGATTTTACACAGTGTTGGCTGATACCATGCGTTAACCTCATCGGGTAACACCAACCATTGTGACGCCTATGTTAAACTGTACACAGCTTAATAAATACTTGCTTAATCACGTTTTTTTTTTAAAAAATGAAAACTAATCTTCAATAAAACTTGAGTTTTAAAATTTTACGAAATCATTTACAAAAAATTATTTTTTTATAAAGTATCTGCAATTAGTCATCATTAAATTTTCCTGAGATTTTCAGAAACAATGGCAAGGACACAAAATTAAACTTCAAAATTGCCAACTAATTTAAAGTTACAAACATACAAATTGAAAAACTTAGAAACTTAATTCTGCAGTGCCACAATATAGATATGGAGTATCATGCAATTATTAAAAACATAACTTATCAACACTTTCTGTATTTTTTACACCGGAAACACCAAAAAGCTTTGCTATTTATAGTTTTTCCCGCCATGTTTGAACATGTTCAATTCGCTTGTTCTCAAACACGCTCCATCTGTTTGTTAAACGAGCCGAATTCCTGATTGATAATCATCTATCGTGTTTTTCTAAGTGATATCCCAAGCAAACTATATATTTCATCGTGTAAGTTATTTTCCTACATTAAAAAAATAGATTTCAAATGATCAGGAACAACTGCAATGTTTAAGCTATAGAAAATGTACCAGGCTAAGGAGAGATAAGTCTATCTCTATTTTCACAAGTACTTGGATAGCTCAGTGGCTAGCATGGAGGCATGAGACATAGAGTTCGAATTCAGACTGAACAATTTTTTTTTGTTTTAATATCTTTTGAAGACCTTCTAACAAAACTGGTCTACAAAAGAGAGATGATATCATACTGAACAAGCTGTAAGCATGAAAGTTGGAAGCTGCGCAAATCAAAAAACAATAAATACAATAAACTATTTTAATCCCACGTTTATTAATGTAAGTCTAGGCCTATCATTAATAAAACACACAATTGATTTAAAATAAATGTATGCGTTTCGCTAAATATAGGCTTTGAATTTTTACTGGTTCTAATGAGAAGACTGATTTAAAACATTACCTTGCAAGTGTTACTGGCAAAAAACAGAAGACCAAAATGGCTGGGAAAATATTTGACAGTATCTCAATGACCTGCTGTTTGAAATGTTGGCTCAGTAAGGACAGAGAGACATTATCGTATTTTGTAATCAACCCCTAATTAACATCCTATTGGGTGATTAAATCACATGACACTATTCATACATCTGCTGAGAACGTGTGACTACATTTCAATCAATCTTAATTCAAACATAATAATAATAAAAATAATAATACGGCTTGTATTCTATTCCAAAGATTAACAAAGAATGCCGTATTTGAATATAAAGTAAAGTTCCCCTTTCAGACCTTGTGGTCTATAGGGCAGATGATGTAAAGGTCATCTGATTCTGTGTCCTACGGTTAACGAGGGTGTCATGTGGCCAGCAAAACGACCAAACGCCTTTACTTTTCCCCATTAGAGCTGGGTGGACTCAGAGGCGCCCAAGGATCCCGAAATAAAAATCCTAATCTTTACCAGTATTCGAACCCTGGACCGCAGGTTCAGAAGCCAAGCTGTTTACCGCTCAGCCACCGTATAGATAACAATTCATTTATTTTTCTGACAACATCCTTGTGATTTGAATCCAATCATTGCATAATGAATCCTGTCAGAACGAATAATTTCATAATCAATCGTTTCAAAATACTCTGACGAAACTTTTACTATAAAGATGTACAGAATTATCTCACAAATACACACTGGCGAAAGGGCAGTCGCATGTATGTTTGTTAATGGTCAACCTTGAAGAAAAAAAACAAAGATACTTTTTAAATAGTGAGTGAAGGGAGAGCACCGTTCTATCGCTGCCATATTTCTCAAAATTGCAAGTTTACCTCCCCTTTTTCAATACAAAATAATTAATTTCTTTTATTTCATTAACTAATTGGTTTATTCTTTGATTGATTCATGTGTTATCATCAACATTGAATAATTTTTCAAATTTTAACTTGATCTGCGAACGGAAAACGTGAGGATAAAAGTGTTAAGGACTCCACCCAAACAGCCAGATGGGTTTAATTAAGATAATGTTTGTTTACAAAAAAAAGAATTATGTAATAAAACCAGACTATTAATCCAATTGATATTTCAGCTACTTCGACAGAGTGAAAATAATTTATTTCATATAGCTCTATAATACTCTATATATACATTTATTTCATTTCATAATGAATAGATAGGATTTCTTAGTCGCAATGTTAGCTTGCGATAATCTTTTTAAAATTATCTTAAACTTTGAGAAAACAAAACTAAATTGGTCCATTTGTAAAACAGGAGTAAAAAAAATAATGTCCAGTTTCTGGAGGTTCGCGCTTTAATACAGAACAGTACAGAAAGTTGTTTCCCTTTAAGACTTTTGCGATCGACAGGGGAGACGATCTAAAGGTCAACACATTGACCACCTCTCTTTTCTTCCCCTAACTGATGTCAAGTACCCAGGGTCAACTCAGGGGTGTCCTGAAATGTCCGAAATTCAAAATTCCAGTCCACCAAGAATCGAACTCAATAACTTTGGTTTTAAAGAAAAGCAACCCAGTCACCAACCGGTTTTAGTACAGACTCAACTCTAATTCTTGAGTGTGTGTCTTCAAATAGAATACGTCGTTTTATAACTGAAGTTAGATTCGTACATAAACGCCATTTTAAATTATGCCACTAAAAAGTTCGCAACAGCTTCAGTGTTCAATAAAAAATTAACAGTAATTAATATTGAATCTCTGCCCCTTTATTAAGGATGTTAAAAACTGCAAAAAACTTGGATTAATGTGTCATTACAGCGTTACGTTCGTTTATTATATGGAAATATATGCATGACGCGTCGGACGTCATCATCTTTTTTTTTTTAAGTAACGTCCGTATTATATAAGATAAGATTACAAGGACCACATCTTTGTAATATATTATCACAAACTGTCATTATGAACCCCCGTGTAAAACAGCTGTGTGTGACAACCCAGTGGTGACGTTACTATCTGCCAGGTATCACTATGATGAAGCTTCTATTGATCTGCTTTCCTGGTCTAGCCGAAATATCAAGGGACACATCTAGGTCACTATAAGGATGTGAAATCACCGGAGCGTGACTGTGTATGTGTGGGTGGATACGTTTTGGAGCGAGGCTAGTTATTTTAATTCATCTCTAGTGGAAATGGAAACATTCGTTTCTAATTACAAACATCAACTACAAATGATATTGTAGGCGTTTTAAAATTGGTATCGCACAGGTAGAATAAAACTACACAAACATTGTTGTTTTTTTTTCCAACAAATACGAAAGTAGCTTTTATTAACACGGAATTGTCCATATGTATCACTGTATTGAAAGGGAGGTAACCAATTATGAAATAAAGTAGCGAAAGGTTAATTATCTTGTGTTTGTTATTAGACAATTAAACAATGAAATATGTCTTGTGTTTGTTATTAGACAATTAAACAATGAAATATCTATATATTATTTCTCAAAGTAAATAGGTCAGACGGGCAACAACAACACAATGCAACAAGTAAATAGGGAAGATCCCATGGCGCACGCACCACGGTGTGCATGGACCCAATCCGCACCGCACTATTTCATTCACAAAATAGCATAGACATAAAGAAATCAATAGACCGGGAAAAGGAAGTAACTTTATGAAAACACATGTATATATATATATATATCTACTATTGAATTACAAAAGATTTCAATAATTTCCGGAGATTTCCAGGACTTTTTCGTAGGTCTATATTTAATAACATTTCAGGAGATATCGCAGGGGCTCCTGGTAAATCAAGAGGCAGCGGGAAATCTGTTATATGTTATAAAATGGTTTAATTTAATAATTTATACATCTAAAATCTGTTCCTAGATCTAGATCTAGATCTAAAACTCGAATTCAACTCTAAGAAGATTATAGAACTTCTCTTCGCAAGTATAGTTTTATGCTTTAGCACATGAACATACTAATTATAGTCCATTTAATCAAATTAACATTCAAATTTGTTTTTCTAAAGCATTGTTACATGAGTGCAGCTATATTCTTAATATCGCGTAAATTAAGGTCAATTAGCCATTTTTTAAATCTACATTCATAGTATTTTTCATTCATGAATTCACGCATTTTTACTTATAACAAGCAAATGGGAAGATCCCATGGCGCAACATGGTGTGAATCGAATGGGAAATAATAGCCTATCCAAATCCGCACTATTTTCATTCACAAAATAGCATAGCATTTTTTTTTTTACTTTAAAAAGATTTTAATAATGTCCGGAAATTTCCAGGACTTTTTCGACCGGCGGCATAGCATTTAATAACATTTCAGGAGATTTCCAGGGGGCTCCTGGTCAATCAAGAGGCCGCGGGAAATCTGTTGTTTTATAAAATGGTTCAATTTAATAATTTATACACCTAAAAATTAGCACGGGTCCAAAGAAAGTGCGATACCCACTGTGGTCACATATGTTGCAGTGCCTAAGGCCTGCCTTGGAAAATAGCGGCGTATGATATGCCGCCAGTCGACTAGTGATACATAATAAGCATGGACTATACCACGTATCATGTTATTGTGTGGTTTCCTGTACTACATCATCTCATCATCTCTGCCTGTGGTCCCTACTGGGGCATAATAATAATAATAATAATAATAATAATAATAATAATAATCTACTGATTATCTGCTGTACTGGGATAGACCTATTTTGACCGACAAAACAGTTGATTTTAATCGCCATGATCTGCTGCTCATCGATAAAAAGGAAAAAGTCGCTACCATTATCGACATTGCAGTACCACTATCTCACAACTTAAGAAAAACTGAGTTAGAAAAACAACGAAAATATGGGAACCTAGGCTTGGAGATTAAGCGTCTATGGAAGCTTTCTAAAACAACAATATACCCCATTGTCATATCAACCGAGGGGATAATAACAACTGACCTCACAGATACCTTCAAGGCCCTTGGCATTCCTAGGAACATTCTCGTTGCCTGTCAGAGGGCGGTACTGCTGCAGACCTGCCACATCACCAGAAAATTCCTCAGTGGAAACTGATAAAGGGACTACAATGAATTTTGTTTCCCTTTAACGAAACTCGACCCTGGCTGCGCCAGAGAAAGAATACTCGTTCTTTTATCATAATAATAATAATAATAATCTTTATTGTCCGTGAGGAAATTTGTCTTACAATTTGTGCATTACACCAAACAAAACATCAAGCCTAAAAAAACACCAACCAACTTTCCCCAGGCATCTCGGTTCTGGGCGAGTCTCTCCAACTGTCCCCATGTCTTGCCCATCTGCTTGGCTTCTGTTTCCAGATCGCGGCGCCATGTGTTCCTGGGCCGTCCTCTCTTCTTCTTTCCTTGCGTGTTCCAGGTTAGGGCTTGCCTTGTTATGATGGATGAAGGCTTGCGCAGTGTGTGACCTATCCATCTCCAGCGCCTCTGAAGGATATCCACTTCAATGGGCTGCTGTTTTGTTCTTTGCCACTGTTCCTCGTTCGAGATCTTGTCTGGCCAGCGCATCATAAGAATCTTCCTCTGGCAGATATTGATGAATACCTGGATTTTTTTTGATGGTGGTGTTGATGGTTCTCCGGGTCTCTGCTCAATAAAGTAGTATCGGCTTAACAATGGTGTTAAAGAGCCTAATCTTGGTAGTGGTGCTAATTTCCCTAGATCCCCAGGGGTTCCTCAGCTGATGGAAGGCTGCTCGATCTTACCAATGCGGGTTCTAACATCTGCCTCTGTTCCTCCATGGTGATCTAGATTGGCTCATGAAGACAGCAACTGACCAGAAGAGGAACGGTATACAGTGGACACTGTGGAAACAGTTAGATGACCTCCACTTTGCAGACGACTTAGCTCTTCTTTCTCACACAGAGCAACAGATGCAGAAAAAGATAAATGTCGTAGCAGACAATGCAGCTAGAATGGGTCTAACCATAAACAGAGGGAAGAGCAAGGTGTTTAAGATAAAGGCATTCAACAATATATATATATATTCAACAATCAACAACACACCCATTACAGTCCAAGGTGAGGCGCTGGAAGAGGTGGAAAGCTTCACCTATCTCGGCAGTATCATGGATCACCAGGGAGGAACAGATGTAGATGTTAGAACCCGCATTGGTGGTTCCTGTTCTACACTCATTTATAATTGTAACAAGTCTCTTCTATCAATGATGAATGACGAATGAAGACTTCGCCAACTTTATCTTGAGGTGTAATAAGAAGTTGCTGTCCGAATAGAAGAGTAGTCTTGTGCTGCCGGGGAATTTAACTTGAATTAATTATAATGATGAACAGAGACGATCTAGGAATCAAATGAATAACTTCTTCTATGAATAAAACACTGGAAACTTTAATTCTTATATAACTTAAGTACAGCTTATGTACAAGGTACATATCAATAAAAATGAAGATATAATACAAAGGCTTCTTTCTTCTATAATATTTCAGAGCACATTAGAAACACAACCTATCGTCTTGAAAACTCGCTCCAGACTGAATCTGGCGCGTCTTATATCAGCTGACCTAACTCTTTTAAAAAAATCTTTATTTATTTTCAAATCAACCAATAGATTTGCGACATCATAGTTACGTCATTGTTAAACCTGAGGCGCTGTCAAGGAACTAGACTTTTTGGGTAATTCCTGAGGCTCAGTTAGGGATTTCTATTTCTATTTGGCACACAAGCTTTTAAATACAAATAAATCTATAATGGCATCTGTGACAATAATGTTCCACCAATTTATTTAACAAGATAAGTTTTAATGTTTTATTTAATTAACCACAACATCCTCAGTCTAAACTATCCACGTAGATATCATCAACTACCATGTTTCTAACGATGTCAGGAGTATTTCCACCAATCTAACATTTGAAATTCGCAAAGAATCACGTTAGCGGAGACTTTTAAAAATGTCTTCTTGTAAATATTTAGAGTGGATATTGCTGCAGATTCCTCTCTCGAAAACATTTACTCTTTCCTTTCTATAAGATGAAACGACGCCTCTTATTTGAAATATTGAAATTATATTTTATTTTATTTTTTATTTTTTTTATAATTTTTTCCTGGTTAATATTCAAACATTGATCAATAATTATTATATAAAAAATTATTTTTGCCACTAAAAAAAAGGGGGGAGCGGCTTCATATATCCCTCCTTTGTTAGGAAGTTCCGCGAGCCTTATGAGAAAGTCCTCACCGAAGCTTGAGAAACTCTAACGTACTAACGTAAAAGTAATTCTAATGTACTAACGTACAAGTAATTTACCACTAATATACTGCTATCATAATTTCTATTAAAGAAAAGTACATGTTGTTGCTGAAATCTCCAAAGTTATTTATAAATTCAAAATTTCAATTTTTTTTTGGTAAAACATAAGAAAAAAAGACAAAAAGAGAAAAAAAAGGAAGGGGTTTATGTTACGTAATGTGACGTAGTGCACTAACATTTTTTGTGCATGGAAGTAAGTATGATTGTACTTGATCTACGCCGTGACCATTAAGTGTACTAACAATGTCGATCATCCAGTCTGGCTATCTTCTAACTCCAAGGACAATCACGCGATAAGATTATCCAAGATATAAACGATGTTAGAAAATGTCTGTCAGAAAAACAAAAAGGTTGAATAAGACTATAGATTTTATCTTTATTGGTAAATTTGTGAAATATTAGATTTTTTTATTCTTTTTTTTTTTTTTTTTGGCATAACTTTAATTTTGGTGACAATGTTATTTTTTTTTGTGTTTTTGTTTAAACTTATTGGCTGCAAATACTCAGGTCTCGGGGATATAACTTATCTATTAAAACGCTGCTGATACAAACGTTGCTTAATCTGGCTATTTTTAAACTAACGTAATATACACGCTAATAAAAGTATAAAACAAAATCTTATTTTTATCGCGCGTTTTAAATTATTAATTTTATTATAACTTTTAACAAAAACATCTTATATACTTCAATATATTATTAATTCTTTTTTCTACATTATTTTTCATTTTTAAATCATTATTACTAATCCTTATTTTATTCGCATAATTGTGTATCATTGATATACTCTAAATCTCTAATTATACTGAATTAATAAAAAACATACTTAGACCTGCATTTCAGTTCTTTACCCTGATTCCTTGTTCCTGTAGCGTACAACTTGTCTGTTCCCTGACAATCTCACGAAGATGTATCCATGCACGCTTGTTTTTATATCAATTGTCTTGACTACAACGGAGACGAAATTTATCGAAGCAGACGAGACTAGAGAGAAACGTAGACTATGAGTTTAGTCTGAGGTCAGCTTGTCTTATCTCTTGCTTTTTAACGTCTGTAACATTGTTATTTTCTCTTATTTCCAGGGGGGTCTGTTTGTTACGGTTCTCTTGGCTGCTTTGCAACTGAAGGACCTTTTGGAGTCAGTTTGAAACGTCCTGTAGTGCTGAATCCACAATCTCCACAACAAATCAGGTAAAAGACAGACAGACAGACAGACAGACAGATAGATAGATAGATAGATAGATAGATAGAGATAGATAGATAGATAGATAGATAGATAGATAGATAGATAGATAGATAGATAGATAGATAGCTGTAAAGATAGATCGATTGATAAATAGATAGATAGATAATTATTTTTCTATATATTGTCTGTCCTTCTAGAACTCTCTTTAGGCTCTACACACGTGAGTATAAAACTGTGCCTCAGGATCTTCCAGCTATCCACACCAGTAATGCATCCACCACTTTCTCTCATTTCAAGACCAAAACTAAAACCAAAATTGTGGTTCACGGTTTTTTGGATAACCCAGAAATTGCTTCTTGGCAAAAAGTAAGGATGCACTCATATTGCTGCCAATTATTATTGAAATAAAAATTTCAGATTCTTGGAGCTCCAAGATCTCACACAAAAAAAATTCTAGAATCATAAATGGATTTAAAAGCCAAATTTCTGATGTTATTGTTTTACTAATTTTTTGAGGGATTTGAAGTCAAAGATGTCTATATCCTTTAACTCCATCTAACCGTATTCTAACCAGATATGAATATACAGTCGGTTGAACGGGTAAACCCATTTTCATACTCCAACTTTGTTTTTGTAGCAAAATTTTAAAACTCTGAAGAGAACAATTTCCATGAATGACATATAAATAAAAATCCAGTCGAACAGCGATACCCAAACTAGGGCCCGCAGGCAGCGGATCATATCCGGCTAGTTGTACATAAGAATATTGTCATTAAAGTTTATTGTTGGCAGTGTTATTGTGTAAAACAATTTCAAATGTGTGAAGGTTTATTCTATTATTCTAACTTCTTGTACATATTGATATAAACAAAATTATTCCTCTGCTTCAATTAGTTATGTTCTTTTATCTTATTACTAAAATATTATAGTTATAATTCTTTATATAATAATGAAACTATTTACATGTATTATTCGTTGTATTATTGTTGTTATTCTTTTGTTAATGCAGAATTTAAAAGATGAACTACTAAAACAAGGGGACTATAACGTTATCATCGTGGACTGGTCAAAGGGCAACTTGCCCCCCTACACCCAGGCCACTGCCAACACTCGAGTAGTAGGAGCCCAGATAGCAGAACTGATCAAGCAATTTATAGTAAGGTTTACACATTTGCAATGCCTTTAGTTCTATACATGTAACCCGTTTCTTTTATTACTGTCACAATAGATGTTTGTTGTGGTGCCGGGGATTCTATTACTTGAATAAAATATGATTTGAACAAAGACGATCTAGGATTCAAATATAGTAATGTTTCGTAGAATTAATAACACTGGAACGTTATTCAAATTTAACGTAAGTACAGCTTTGTACAAGTTATGATTCAATAAAATGAAGTACAGAACATAGGCATCTTTCTTATAAAAAATACAGAGCGATTAAAAACACATCCGCTCACAAGAACATTCCCGCATAGACTAATTGGCGCGTCTCTTTTTTCCGCCAACATTTTAGCGCCAGTTTCTCTTTGCGCCAAACCTTTTAACCAATCAAATTCATACATCCAAATTACGTCATTCCTGCACAGACGTATATTTCTAAAAATAACATTTCTTTCTTAGCTGGGAAATTGACCTAGACTTGTGCAAACAAACATTAAATTAACATAGACAATTACCTAGATCAGTGTTTTCCCAAACTGTATTACTAAGTACCTCAGTGTTCCGCAAGGCTTGAACAGGTTTTCCACAAACTAATGGAATGACACTAGGCCACCATGTGATTTAATCTCTTTAAAAATAAGCTAAATACTCAGAATGCGCCAAGTGTTACGTTAAAGAAAAAAGGTAGGGAACCACAGTCCTAGATAAATGAACCGCTCTAGCACAACTGGTTCTCTGCAGGCATAAAATGTATTTAAATCCAAGGAGATCTCTTTTTTAAAAAAAAAAAATTAAGCATGTTTCTATGAGTATAAGAGTTGCATTTATTATTATTTTTTCCTGATTATCAATTTTTAAAATTATTTTTGTTTAGGCGTATCCCTCATGCTATTAGCATGTTGAGTGTGATATGATCCAATCTATTTTGTGCACCGGTAGGGGGAGGGAGTATTTGGGAGGAAGTTTCCTAGCTGCCTTGAGGTACTCAGCAAACTTACTTCTAATGTGGTTTAGAACTCTAGCTCCTTGGTATGTAGATAAAAGCTATGTGGCTCTCAGCTAAACAGCAGCAATAAATCTTCTGATTGTAACTTTCTAGCATTAATTCGATGTATTGAGTACTCGCCGTTCTGTTATCTCCCTTTTCAAAGCTAACACGATTTAAAGATTGATAAATAATGACTTCCCTGTAGCCTACATAATGCCTCTTCCACTGCTGTACACTATACACAAGCCTCTAACTTTGCCCGCGTTATGTATTATAAGACTATGATTAATCTGACATTTAATTGGATCAGAAAACTAAAGGTGTTACCGCAGCAGACTTTCATATCATTGGACACAGCCTGGGGGCACACATCAGTGGTTATGCTGGAGAGAGAGTTCCTGGTCTTGGAAGAATTAGTGGTAAGATTTAAACTCTGTAGCACTTCCACGTACACCTACAAACCCACTTTCACGTACAACTGCAAACCACACAGTAGAGGGTTTACTACAGGGGCGTAGCTAGAAATTTTCCATCGTTTTGGGGCCCAAGGGGGACTGACCTCTTTGGGGGCCCTACATTTTGCGTAATACTTAATTTTTTATGTAAAAAAACACTCATTTGGGGCCCCCCTCAAGTGGGGCCCAGGGTGATTTTCAAATTCTCCCCCTCTTCCCCCCTCTCTAGCTACGCCACTGGTTTACTAATGACTAAGACGACACTATCTTATACAAGAACTCCTTTAGCTTGGCAGGTTTTGAACTCTAGACCATTGTGACGACTATGGGAAGGCCCTACCGCCAGTGATACATCTGTAAGAAGACTGCATTGGACTGTTCTGCTTTATTTATGTCTCCGCCATGTTGGACCAGAGCAAAAAAAAATAGTGCACACATTAAAAGTGTTTAATTAACTCTGAAATTTGAAACTACTTTTCATTCTTCTTTATCAAAACTAATAATCCTCACCTAGGATATTTCTTTAGAGTTTTCGGTAATTATATTTGGTATGTTTCTGCATCTTTTTAAGAAATCTACATTAGGCGTATTACTTTAAAGTACCAAGTAATTTAATCTGTGTGGAGAGGGGGCGCTGTGGTGCGGTGGTTAAGCCCTTGACTTCCTCACCTTGGGCCCAGGCTTAGAATTTCAGTGAAGACTGGAATTTATAGAGTTTCGGGATTTTCAGGGTCTCCATGTGTCTACCCATTTCTAATGGGTACCTGAGTCTAGTTGGGGAAAGTAAAGGCTGTTGGATACTTGTGCTTTTCACATGACACTTTGCTCATTAACCGTTGGCCAAGGAAATAGATGATTTTAATATTATCCGCCCTTTAGATTGCAAAGTCTGAAAGGAAACTTTACTTTTTATCTCTGTTTGGGATGCTTCTAGATCGTCTCAAGTCATCTATGCATAGCATGCTTTGAAAGTTATGTTTAAACGTTTTAAACTACAGTTTATAATTGTATAATTAAAATATTGATTTTTTTTCACCTTTTCTCAACTGAATATCACCAGGTTTGGACCCTGCTGGACCTTACTTTGAAAACACTGACGCTAGCGTACGACTTGACCCAACGGATGCAGTCTTCGTGGACGTGATACACACAGACACTGAATCATTAATACAATTCAGTAAGTCCCAACCCATAGACACTGAATCATTAATACAATTTGGTAAGTCCGATAACCCAACACACAGACACTGAATCATTAATACAATTCAGTAAGTCCTATAACCCAACACACAGACACTGAATCATTAATACAATTTGGTAAGTCCTATAACCCAACACACAGACACTGAATCATTAATACAATTTGGTAAGTCCGACAACCCAACACACAGACGTAAGAAGGGCTATCACGCTGCAACAGTATGGGGAGCAAGGTTTGTAGAGTTATTTTGAACAATGTTTATTGATATGCGTGATTGGAGGATGAATGAAGTATATAGAAATGTCTTCCATTACCGCCTCTATTCTCTGGTTTCTTCGGTGATCTACTGAAATTCTCCGCCGCTGGTGCTGTCACGGAATCAAGTTTATGTATGTAACATTTATGGTAGGAATGGTATTGCAATTATGCTTAGATTACTATTTCGTTTCAGGTGTGGGTATAAAACAGCCAGTTGGAGACCTGGACTTCTATCCTAATTTAGGTCGTGACCAGCCAGGGTGTACACCGAATCCTTTCACTCAAATCTCCGAATGGGGATTGATCCAAGGTACTGCATTAGATTATGTGCTTGAAGCGTCATGATATTTGGCTCAGTGGTTCTCTACATGCTAGCCTCATTAGGGCAGGGGAAGTGGAGAGAAAGTCTGAAACACAAGAAGAATTTATTTCAGAAAAGTTTCATTCGTTAAGAGAGTAACAATTTCTAATTGTATATTTATAATAAACTTGTATTTTCTATGTAGGCCATATAATATATATAATATATAATTCTATAAATTTTTCTTTGTCGTCAGGGGCTGTTGTTGTTGTTGCTTGTAATCACTTTAGGGCAGTTCACTTCTACACTGAGAGTATCAACTCACTGTGCCCATTTATGGGCTATGTATGTGACTCTGAAGAGGACTTCACTGTAAATATACATTTAGTCTGATTTTAAAATAAGCAGTATCTGTTACATGATCTAGAATACTAATCAGATAATGAGGTCTCTAGTATATTTGAATTTTACTATATCTTTTATGTGTTTAGTGTGAGGGGAAGAAAAGATGCTCAGTGTTTCAGTGCACAACGCAATCATACGACGGTCCCTGTGTTCTATATATGATCCATTACCACCCATATATAGTATTACTTCCAGGGAGCAGCAACATAGGCAACTATATTATCAATTGACTTTAACTTCAACTAAAATTTTCCAACCTCTAATTGATCTGAAGTCCATTCCATTCTAATATTCCACTTATTCCTACCACTCTTCCCTACTTATTTTCTCTCTCTCTCTTATCTCTCTCTCTTCTCTCTCTCTTGTCTCTCTCTTTTCTCTCTCTCTTGTCTCTCTCTTTTCTCACTCTCTTTTCTCTCTCTCTCTCTCTTTTCTCTCTCTCTCTCTCTTTACTCTTTTTGATTACATCCTTACATTCTCTACGAGCAGAGCCTACGATGTAACTCCTGTGGATCTGCTGGCTGTGAGTTCATGGGGTTTTATGCTGACAGACATGTCCCACCCAAAGGACAGACAAGAAAGATTTACTTGACTACATCCTCACGTAAACCTTTCTGTCGTAAGTTTCCAATAGTGTAATACAACAGCTTTGTTGTGCGTTAGGACATAGTTGTTGTGTTTTTAATTATTTTCTCTAAACAGGTCATGAATATTAAAGCAACGAAATCTATGCATTGTAGGAAAAGAAATTCTATACAAGACATCAATAGAAAGATTTGCTATTAGACGAAGACTAACAGTGGATAAAACATATCTGTAAAGCTCTTTAGTATGGCTCAACAACAGCAAATAAACAAAAGTAAAGTACCTATTTCAGATCTATGGGGCAGAAGATGTAAAGGTCATCTGTATCTGTGGCCCAAGGTTAACGAGGGTGTCATGTGGCCAGCACAACGACCAACAGCATTGACTTCTTCCCAACACATGTCACCCATTAGAGCTGGGTGGAGTCACACTACAGTCCCGAAATTCATAATCCCAGACTTCCCAAGGAGTCGAACCCAGAACACTCGGTTTGGAAACCAAGCGCTTTACCACTCAGCCACCGCGCCTCAATCAATGACAGCAAAGTAAGATCGAAATGTTATTGTGAAATTTACAATAAATTAGTTAGGGTTTAAAAATGTCTATTTTATCATTTCTTCGTGTCTACAGAGTATCACCTAGATGTTGCTGTAAAACTCTCCTCTGGAACAGGTCAAACAGAGAGAGGTAAACTGTTTGCTGTCTTCACTGGAGACAATGGCAGCACCGAACAGATCCAGTTGAATAATGAGTACGTATCAATGGCATCAATCCTTAAAGTAAAAAAAACAAGCTTACAAAGAGAGTTTGTGTGATACACAAACTCAGAGGCGGCCCCCGTCGGAGTCGGATCCCTGTCAGATCCGCCTATTCGCAAGATGTTTCGGATGTTCCTTCTAAGTCCCTGGCTCAATTCCTGTATGCTCCCATCCTTAAACTATCGCAATATTTCTGAAAGAACAGTAAAGGTTAAATCATATTTTCAAAAGCCTTTAGTGTTTTTTTCTAACCGTGACGGACAGACCAATCAACAGACAAAACGCACAAAAATATGTTAGCTTCATTTTAATGGGGGCATTATACAATTTTATTTTAAAAAATCTGATTTTTTTAAAAATTTAAGAAATTAGTTTAGAATCATGTCATTTCCGGTCTTTATGCTAGTACACGAAAGCCGCTGCTAAAAGTTCATTTTAAAAAATGTGCGTGATATTTACTGGTCTAGAGCATTTCTTATAGTAACATTTCCTCCCTTACATTTACGTAATTGTTTTAGAATTGGTGTTTTGTTATTAAAAAAATCGCTTGCATAATTAATTTTATAAATTAAACGGTTTGCGTTTAGAAAACTAAAAGTAGCCATTGCACCTAAACTTTTCAAGCCACATTTAATGGTGAAAAAATATTTTTCGTATCTCTTCTAGTTTTGGCGCTCTGAGTCTGACAGACGGACAGACAGACATAAATTCATTTTTAAAAATGTGCGTGATATCTACAGGCCAAGAGCATTTTATATAGTAACATTTCCTCCCTTAGATTTACGTAATTGCTTCACAATTGGTGTTTTATTATTAAAAAATCGCTTGCATAATAATTTTTATAAATTAAACGGTTTGCTTTTAGAAAACTAAAAGTAGCCGTTGCACCTAAACTTTTCAAGCCGCATTTAATGGTGAAAAAATATTTTTCGTATCTCTTCTAGTTTTGGCGCCCTGAGTGTGACAGACGGACAGACGGACATTTTGCACAAACCTAATAGCGGCTTTTTCCCCTTACGGGGGCCGCTAAAAAGTAAAGTTCCCCTTTCTGACCTTGTGGTCTATAGTGCAGATGATGTTAAGGTCATCTGATTCTGTGTCCTACGGTTAACGAGGGTGTCATGTGGCCAGCACAACGACCAACTGCCTCTACTCAACTAATGTCAGGTACCCATTATTATCATCATCAAACTCCATTTGAGTGAGGGCTTGAGAGGCTTAAATCCTCTCTTGCAAAAGGATCCTGAAATAAAAATCCCAGTCTTCACCAGGATTCAAACCCGGGACCCGCGGTTCGGAAGACAAGCGCTTTACCGCTTAGCCACCTCGCCACCGGTATCAATACATGACATGTCAATATGGATTTCGTCTATTAAAAAGAATATTCACAATTTTAATACTCAATATTTATTGTTACAATCTGATCAGATGCCGAATGGCTATATGGGCGTTCGGGAAAATGCCCGTTAGTACCCAAATGGGCCTGTAGGACCTCAGTAATCATCTTTTTTTTTAAATCACGTCTGTATTTTATAAGATAATTGCCGCATGGATGTCACTAAGGCAAGTATTAAATTGTTGAAGGTTTTATTGTTTTCTCTTACAAAAGGGGCCTCTGAGCGAGGTATGCACTGTTTGCAAGAGTACAGCAATCGATATATTATCAAACTTTGAATGATTTTGAGGATAACAATAAGGTAGACCTAGAATTGGAAGTCCATCATATAATATACAAGTTATAGACCAGATGAATAACAAAGTCCCGAGACAATTTTGAGACCCTTGATTCTGATGTTCATTGTTTTCTCTATCAAACTGTCTCCTTGTTGCAGCCCTATAGATCTTCGTGTTGGTACCACTCATACATTTCAAGTCGGCACAGACAAGGACGTCGGCACCGTCCACTCGGTGACAATCACATTTACTCACGTGGCCCCCATCTTGAACCCATCCCAGTGGGATGTACTCGGACTACGGAACCCTAAAATTTACATCGCAGAAGTTGACGTAGTCAACAAAGAATCAAACTCCAGGTAAGTACTTGACCAAAGTACTTGACCAAAGTACTTAACCAAATTACTTGACCAAAGTATTTGACCTAAGTACTTAACCAAATTACTTGACCAAAGTACTTGACAAAGTATTTGACCAAAGTACTTGACC
>JADKLZ010000167.1:7696864-7711645 GCA_021533235.1 Biomphalaria straminea
CTATGAGTTTTGTTTATCTCTAAGACTGAAGATCATGCAATTTTTCAGAATTCGGAAATCCGAATACAATAGATATACATGTTTTCAAGTTACATAAAGTTACTTCCTTCTTCCAGTCCATATTTTTTTTATGTCTATGAAAATAATCTTTAAAAGAATTATCTGGACGTCTCAGCAATCTTTATTGTGAACACACATAAGTGAGCGGGTATATCCGCAAGTCTTCATTACTTAGTGAAATAAAGAAATAGATGTCCGGGAACATGTTGTGCTGTATCTTCTATTAGCCTACCATTTGAATTGTATTTTTACTCAAGTAGATTTATACATTCGCTTAAACCTTAAAAAATTAAATGTTCCCTATTTATCCATGATCCAACATTGCACATTTTAAAAGTAGATTCATACGTGGAAAAATAGTTGTAACAACCTATATATAAAATGTACAATATATAATTGTACAATAAATCATGACAAAACTCCTCTCTCTCTACTATATTCTTTCATACGATGCATGCACATTGACTTCCACTTCCACTATAGCTTTTTCAATCTTGCTATTAGACATCTTTATAGTTTAAGTTATTATATATGACATTAATGCAGTGAACATGTAATAGTTGTTTTTATAGTTTCAGGACACGTCTATGTGCAGGTGGGGTCAGTGTTGAAAGTGACAAGTCTGTAGTTGTAAATAAGTTATGTTAGTGATTTAAAAAAAATTGTAGTCAGAGCTAGAAAGAATATCAAAATCTGGCGTCGTGAGTGGGAATTAAAAGAAATGGAACTTAACACAAGTGTCGTTGTTACTACACAATTCCTGTACTGTGTATACCCAGGACTAGAAGTTAGATTCTTCAGGTTATCATTTTCAAATGTTTTGTAAGTAACCAAACACTGACGAACAATTTAAAAGAAAATAAACAAACAACAAAAGAACAATAATTGTGCATGTGTTTTAAATAGATATTTATTGAATGTTTTACAGTAAAATAAAAAGAAATGTAAGCTAAATAGTTATCGCACTTAATAATACTCAATATCTAAAAGAAAACTTTTACAAATATTATACAATATCGGACCAGCTTCTGACCACATAAGAGGCATGTTAATAATCCGTTGCTTAGTTTGTTTACTGTTTACAAAGATTATATCAACTCTGTCTGTCTGGTAAACAAGTGTGTACACAATAACATCTCCCACGCCCATACTTGGATCAAGAAGCAACTTCTCATAAATATTTATTGACATTGACAAGACATGAATCAATAAAAAAAAAAAAGTAACTGATTAGACAATGAATCACTGGTAATTCATTATTTTGATTAATAGCAACATAGGAAAATAATAATTCAGTATTCACATATATGGCTAAATTTGTTGGGTTTAGTCCTCTTAAATAATTGTTAACTCTATTCCTCACGCATTTTCCTATCAAGTTCATACTTTTTAAAAATTATTAATTGTACCTGACCAAACATGGACCAATAAATAATAATACAGAACTAGTCATTTAATTATCGGTAATATTTGTTTGATAGTTTGGTGTAACATAAGGGAAATAACTTGTCATATTTTTGGTAGATATAGTTTCAAGAATGGAGTTCTTCCCCTTTCAATAAGCTTTGTCTTTAATTTTTAGTTTTTTTAATTCTCTAGTTTTACTTCTGCAGACTCCAGATAGTTCAAAGACGTGTGCTATACAGTATATACAAAGTACTTTGCGAGTTTTTAAATATTATTTTAAATTGAAACCGTAACATCATATTTCTTTTCATACCATTTAACAAATGTATATCCAATACAGCAATATATAACATCAGATCGTAAACTATGAATGCTAATGAACCTAACATCAGAATCAGTGGCGTAGTTAGGGTTGAGGTCCAAATTTGAAAATTCCTCCTAGTACCCACTTGAGGAAGTCCCCTAAATGAATGTCCGAAATGAGTTTTTACATCACATACGACTCCATTATCTTATGTCATGATGTCGAATGTCAAAATGCAGGGTCTCCTAAATAAGTCAAGCCTCCCCACGCCTCCACACCCCTAGCTACGCCACTGTCAGAAACACAAACTTGGGGAAAAATAAAAAAAAAAAAAAGGGACAGACAAACAGTAACCTTACCCAGATTCTACACTAAGCAGCACTTTGTCTGTTTCATCTCCACGTGACCTCTCCACGTGACCTCTCCACATGACATTTGCTTCTAAAGAGCTTAACGAACAATAGAACATAATTGTATTCTATGGTTTTTTAAAAAGCTTCACTTAACAGTATTTCTGTATTCTCTACACCGGAAACACTATCAAGCATGTAATTTAGATAATGGCCTCAATGTGGAAATCCGCAATACATTTGGATCTCGATCCTTATATTTTTTCATACATCCATAATTGTGTATATTGCTTTTTAAATTTCCTACAACATTAAACATAATTGTAATCATAGTATTAAAACGAGTGTACCTTCAATGAATTCAAATAATTAAATCTTTAAAATTACGTAAAACAGCTAAACAAAAGTTGTTACTTACAAACACTCTGAAAACACAAAACCGTTTAGTGTATTTCCCTATCCTTAAAGACTTATCTTTAATCACATATTTATGAAGATCTAATAACCAATCAACCATACAAGTTGGGTTTTTTTTTCCCGAGTAATAAATTATTGAGCACACTAAAAACATATCATTAAAATCAAAACCTAACGTGCGCGATACGAATCACAACTAAAAGAATCCGCCGCAGAAGGCTGCGGTCAAGATGAGGACAAAAATAATCGAAGCCGCAGAAATGTTGGTGGCAGTATTTGTAGGTGAGGTTGGGCTAATGACCGATGACATTGTCGCCTCCTGGCCACAGGCTGCAAGCTTCAGCATAGCAAACTCTGCATTAGTGCAGGCACCGTCTTGTTTAAAGCAGGCTTCGGCTGACCCAGCAGTGCTGCTGATCTTTAAAGAATCGCAGTACTTTTGAAAAAGCACATCTATGTAAGCCTCTGTGCTGCTTTCAGCGCACTGGGAAATCATGGACTGACATCTTGAGGTCGTGCTCAATAATGCCCTGGAGAAGCTCTGATCCACGTCTGTGCTGTTGACACTACATGCAGCAGACTTTAGCTGGTTAAACTCGTCCTGTGTACAATTGTAGTCTCCTGTAGTTAAGCATTGCTCTGAAGTTGTGCCGTTGATATTTAGGCTCATTAGGGAACAGAACTGCTCCTGCTGCCTCGCTACCATGGAAATCACGGATGAATTTATGCAGGTGTAAATATTGGACTGACAGTTGTGGGATACGTTGTTAACGGCGGCATAGAAATTTGTCCTAGCCGGACTGACTTCAGTGTCCGTGACGTTACCGCCACACACCGTCACTGTTAAATTGTTGTACTCATTTTCCGTGCAGAACCCAAGCTTCACTCTGTCAAAATACCCAGCATTGATACTTATAACACTGCAAGATACAGTCAAGTTAAGGACCTCCGAGGAGTTATAAGCAACTACCAACTGGCATGCTTGTGTGTAAGTGGCTACAACAGAACCCAGGTCAGATGTAACGGCATTCGCCGTGGTCAGGTAACTGACAGCCATTACAAATCCAATGAATGCATTCATGTTTTACAACTGTGTAACAGAAAAAAAAAGTATTTACATTATGTGAAAAAATAATCTCCGAAAACAAATGTTATCACAATTCTGTTTTAAATAATAATTTGATTATCCCACAAACTATTACATTTATGTGTGGTGGACGTTGTTAGGCTCTTCAGCGCTGTGTATTAGGCAGCTAAGTTGAACTGAGGTAAAACTCATTCAACGAAATGCAATAAAACAGGCGAAAGGCCACCAAGTTAAGTGAGTCGACGCTGATAGTGAATGTCGAATAACTTAAATAATAACAAAGAGAACCGTCTAATGTCGTCAAGCTAAATGTCTACCTTCATAAAAGCTGCCTATCTCTTAGGCCGGGAGCGCGGTGGTCGAATGGTTAAGCGCTTGGCTTCCGAACCTGAGGTCCTGGGTTCAAATCCCAGTGAAGACTGGGATTTAGAATTTCGGGATTTTTAGGGCGCCCCTGATTTCACCCAACTCTGATGGGTACCTGACTTTAGTTGTGGAAATTAAAGGCGGTTGGTCGTTGTGCTGGCTACATAACACCCTTCTCGTAAACCGTTGGCCAAAGAAACATGATTTTTAACATCATCTGCCCCATAGATCGCAAGGTCTTAAGGGGACACTTTACTTTACCGTTACTCTCTAAAGCCGTCAAAAGTGGTCGGTTTACATTTCTCTCTTTTTTTCTTATAAACCTAGTGTTGTTTTTACTGCTTGCGTCATTGTCTCTACGTCAATTCTCTCTCTTTATTTACAAAACAAATAACTAATTCATAATCGTGCCATAACAACGATCTCTAGTGAGACAAGGAAACATGCATATAAAAGTTGGGCTATACGACCTCTCCTTTAGCAATGCTGAGACATTGACCTCACCTTCGGGTTCCATTAGAAAATTTAATTGACGTGAATTCAAGCAAAAAGCCAGAAAACATAAAGCGAAACTACAATTACCCAAATTTTAAGGGGAGGGGGTGAGGTCGAGGTTCCAATTAAAAAAACTTAAGAAAAACTATAGTCACTAAATTAAATGGATGAGGTTTCAGGATCACCCCCCCCCGGGCAAAAAAAAATGATGAGAAAGTAGTATTTTAAAATACTTGTTTTTACAATTTATGTTTTACACTGTTCTTTCTAACCTAATTCATTAAATTTTATGCTTTAAAAAAAAAAAGAAAACATAGAAATATAATTAGAGACACAAGGCAACGATATATTTGTTAGTTATTTTTAACGTCATTTTTTTTGTAGTTTTATTACTGCAATTAACTATAGTGTTACTTTTAGGATAGCTATGCACAAAATTATTTTTTTTCTAGTTTTATTAATGCAATTAACTATAATGTTACTATAGGATAGTTATATACAAATTTGAATTTTTCTAGTTTTATCAATGCAATTAACTATTGCATAGTTATGTAGCAATTTAAATTTGTAGCTATAAAATATTTCATTTTTAAAGGCCGCTAAGGTCATTTTATAAGATATAATATTTAATAGTTACTTACGGTTGCTTCCTAAAGACCAGTTCAACTAAGGACAAAAATATTCTATGCCAGCAGTTTCTCCAGACCCTTTCAACACTGAGGGCTTATGTAAAGTTGGGGTTGGAACCAAAAGTTGTGATGCATGACCAGGGGAGATCTGATTACATCGCTAAAGCCTTTTTTTTTAAATTACCGGTATGCGTGTGTGTCTGCTGGGGGTGGGGAGGGGGTGGGATAACAGGGGGAGGTGGTGGAATGTACAATGTCAGAGACTTCCCTTCTTTTTTTTTATACAAAATTTATATAATCTCTCCATCACTGTTTTATTCTTTCACTTAGACATACAAACAAACACACACACACACACACCCACACATAACACACACACAGGTAAGATTGCAATTAACTGTTAGCAGAACTTTCGTGTAGAATTTGAGAATGAGGTCTACGCTGACATTAAAGAATTCACCTTAAAGTCCCTACCAAGATTCCTATGGTATCAAGTGTCGTTATTTGGAAACAGGGTCTCGTGACATATTTTATTATAATAACAAACTTTCAGAAATGAAACTAGGTCAGTAGTACTAGTTCGTTATTATTAGCAACTGAAGAAAATACATTTATATTAAAACTTTAAAAAATTAGATATAAGACCAAAATAAGTTTGGTTACTTTCTTATTGGTACAGATTTGTCGTAATAGAATGAAACAAAATGACTTTACACTAATGATGAATAATACTTGAGAATGCGATCTCCAAGAATAAACAAAGCTTACCATGCTATTTTTTCAATGTGAAGATTGGACTCACTCCAACCATTGAGTTCTTTATGACTGAGAATGTGACGAGATGGAGGAGCTAGTTAATTAGTATAGAATTAAATTGTTATACTTTATACTTTATATAGATTAAAAAAAATATGTATTATTTCTTCCAACGGGGTGGGGGGTGGGGCGGTTGTCGAATAGTTAAGCGCTTGGCTTCCGAACCTGAGGTCCTGGGTTAGAATCCCGGTGAAGACTGGGATTTTGAATTTCGGGATTTTTAGGGCGCCCCTGAGTCCACCCAACTCTTAATGGGTACCTGACTTTAGTTGGGGAAAGTAAAGGCGGTTGGTCGTTGTGTTAGCCACATAACACCCTGCTCGTTAACCGTCGGCCAAAGAAACAGATGACCTTAACATCATCTGCCCAATAGATCGAAAGGTCTGAAGGGGACACTTTACTTTTTTTTACTTATCTCTTTCAACACCTACACACAGACGCCACACATACAACAAAAAAAATGCACATCACATACAAGACACACACATACACTAGACATAGAACAAACACACAAACACTAAACATAATACACAAAACACATGCACCACACATACTACACAAACACACATGCACCACACATACTACACAAACACACAAACACCAGGCATACTACACAAACACACTAACCCCACACATACTACACAAACACCACACATATTATAGACACACAAACACCACGCATATTTTAAATACGAACACCACACATACCCTACTTGCGCTTAAGAAGGTAAAAGGTATCTAAATGTACCCCCCTTTTAGACGTTGCGACCAAACGAGGGTGACATGTAGCCAGCAGAGCCACCAAACGCTATACCTCCCCAACCTATGTCATTGTAACACTAGGGTTGGCATGACGCAGGAGCGTTTTAAATAAAACAACACAAAGTCTAGATTTGAACTGGAGACTCTCGATTAAGAAGCCAAGCGCTTTAGCACTTGGCCAAGTCTAACATCTTTAAGTAACCATTTCTTAACATATAGATAAAGTCAATGATTATGTGTCATCTAAAGTTCTTGACAAGAAATGGATGCGACGTTTAGTATTAAGAGCGATGTCAGACCAAAGCACAGAGCCTTAACCCAATAGCTCCTATTTCCGGTTACGAAAAACCCTTCTGTAGTCCTAAGCAAAGAGGAATAACTCCGTATTTTTAAAATACTAAAAAAATATTTATTCTGAAAAAATAATCAAACTTAAGATCTAATACATATAAACAAACAACCAACTCTAAAAAATAGAACTATATGTCTAGTTTTTAAATATATATACGTTTAATACCACTAGAATATAAAAAACTTAAAAAATTCTCATTTTCCCACGTGGGGGCTTATACACTGGGGCTATGGGCCGGTTGGTTTGAAAAATTATTTAAAAAATAAAAAACCTTCCCGATTTTATTTAAAATAGAATAGGTAATCTCCAAAATGATTTTTAATCACGCTTGCGACGAGACTAGAAGAAATCTTGTTTTTAAAAAGTTTAAATCAAATATATTGAATAGGGGATTTTAGAAACGTTTTACAACGGTTTAGGACAAAAACGGGAAAACGTTTCAACAGCGGTAGGAGCTAATGGGTTAACAGAGAAGTTTCAAGACTGACAGTAGTGAGACAACAGTAGCTAACATAATACTTTATTTTTTTCCAAGTCTATGGATTTAATTCTAGTTTCCAGATGTTAAACTAAGAATCGAAATAAATGTCAAAACACATTGTACTAGAAGAAGAATATTGAATTTAAACGAAAATAAAGAGAATATGTGTTTTCACACCTACTCTAAAGCGACCTCTATGAGACCCCATTTTGATAAACAATGCAGTTCAAAAGATATGTTTCGTTATATAAAGAGAAATATTATGAAATCGGAGGCATTGTGGGTACGTGGTAAAGAGCTTGGCTTCTGAACCGAAGGGCCCCGGGTTCGAATCTCGAGTTCCAATTTTGGTGAAGAGTGAGATTTTGAATTTAGGACTCCCTTGAGTCAACCAAACTCCTGACCTTAGGTGGGGAAGGAAAAGTCGGTTGGTCGTTGTGCTGGCCACACGAGACCTTGGTTACCCTTTTCATCATCCGGCCTGTAAATGTGAATCGCTAAATCGGAAATTTTAGCATCAAATCGGTATTTGAAGAGCTATTTTATTTCACGAAATCTAAACGTAATAAGACAATGACGCTACACTTTCAATTGAAAACACAGTGCCACATACAGGGAATTGCTAAAACCCTAACTATATCTTTGCAAGACCTTAATTAAAATTCGTCCGCATTGAACACGAAATAATCCAGATGGCTGTCAGTGGCGTAGCGTAGGGGGGGAGGGAGGGGGCAATTTTGAAAATCCCCCGGGGCCCCCACTTAGGGGGGCCCCCAAACGGGTGTCCAAAATTTTTTTTATAAATCCATAAATTAATATATTTGATTGACAAATAGTGTCAAGTACCAGTATGTTTTAAAATATTTTTCCGAAAGAGAAAAGTTAAAGTTAGTTTTACTTTTTAAAATGCAAATCGATTTGTTGCTGATTTATTTTACTTTCAAAAGAGATCAAACGTGCTTGCAGCAAAAACTAAGAATATTACTCTCTTTGTTGCCACGAACAGGGGCGTCCTTAGCAGTGCGCGGGACCCTGTGCGTGTGTCATGTGCGGGGCCCCGCAAGGATAAACTATATATACCGTACCACATCACGCTAACCTGCTAATCCGTCTGCCTTAACGCTGTGGGCCTTCCTTTTTGTTACAAAACATAGAACATTGGCTTACTACTGGCCACGCTAAGTGCTATATATACTGTATTGTAATTGTTCTGCATAAAGAAAATTCTTTCAACTTTAAAAAAAGTTTAGAAATTACTCCCATGGCCATAGCATATTGGGAAAAAAACAAATACACGGAAGCAACCAATCCATATATTTTATTTCGTATGCAAAACATCGACATCCAATCGGATTGTATTAGGAAAATATGTTGTGATCAAGTTTGTGACAATAAAATCTTCGATCGCGGGGCCACCCTCATGCGCCACTTGCCACTCCCTAAGGACGCTACTGGCCAGGAATAAAACTGTATGATATACAGCGTATTCTTAATAATTATTATTCTTAATTATGCTAGAATTGTCCATTATTCGGGTTGACCAGGGTGGGGCTACAAAACAGCGTGATGCATTGGTTAAACCTATGATAACGCAGCCACAATGAGTGGCCGTCTGTTTGGCTAGCCAATACGTCTGTTAGGCATAAATCCAAAAGCAATATTGAATTGTTCAAATTTTTTTCCCAAATTAACCCCAGAGATCCTTCCTTTTCAAATTATTATCACATCCTTCCTACTAAAGTTCTTAAACTGATATCTACTAGGAACTTTAACAATTCGACCACTTCTGGTTGTCTTGACTGGCACAACATGTTATCTAGACTTTGGTCTATAACTATCTGTTTCTGTTGTTCTTACATTTTACTGTTCTTTGCCTTCATCGGTATCATAGTACCCAAAGATATCGTGATCGAAACCCTTGTTCAAAAAGCGTTTATTTCTTCTGTATGTTTTCCCATTGTTTGTTTATGATGTAAGATCTGGGTGAGGAATGTTTTTTTTAATGACAACTACTTTCGTCCATGTTTGTTCCAGACGAACTCTCACTTTCTCTCTGACAGAGTAATCTTTAGGTAGTCTTGCTTTTGCATCGTATTTCACTTTGCTTTTCATCTGTCGTTCGTTGAGTAATGTCGCATTTTCAGTTACCGATGGTTTCAATAGTTTTGGATCAGTTTGATTAGTTACCCTGAGTCTTCTACTCATCAGCAGTTGTGATGCGTATCGGAGTATTTCTATACTCGAGCATGCTTTCTGCTAAATGACGAGAAACTGATGAAACTGATCACCCAATCCAACGAAAAAGTAAAAGAAGGTAGTGAATACTATGGATTCCCTGTAATCAAAACAACCAGAATAAAGAAAATACTTAATGGGAAGTTGAGTTATAATGTAGGACTGTCAATAGAAATGCAATTCAAACGTGTTGCGACAGAAGTGCTGGACAGATTTCAAATGGGGATGAAGTATAGATTTCAAAGGCTGGAAAAAAATGGATACCTTTGGGTTTCTTCTTGAACCAAGACACCTGTTGGATGATGACACGCTTATGACAAACTGTGTTACTTTTTCCTGTTTGTATGATTAAATAAATGGCAAATCGCTTGTTCAAAGATGTCGTTGATGAACGAGCAGTTTTGATCAACAAACCATCCACAATAGACGGAAACGGGCTTCATATGGTAATAACGTGTGCTTTAACCTTGCAACCTCCTCCGAATACCGCGAACTTAGGCCCCCTCTCTTGCGTCATTCTCAAAGCTCAAGTTCATCAAAAACAATCCCAGGAGCACAATGACGCAAGAAAGGCTTATCATGGCTTTAACGTCAGTGAAGTCACAAATACTAGAAAGTATCGATGTAGATAATGCTATAGATGTGCACAGAATGCACGACGTGAAGAGATATGAATTGAGATTTGTCACGTGTGTATTATTTAGCCAATAAACAACGGTATTATTTATTAAGAGTCTTAATGATAATTTTTTTTTGTTAAGTTTACTGATATACTGAACTAATTTAATCTTGGGCTTATATACTTTTTGCGTACATTATGTCATGTCATATGTCGAATGCTAAAATGCAAGGGGCCCCCAAAGAGGTCGATCCCCCCGAACCCCTAGCTACGCCCCTGATGGCTGTATTGAGCTGTTACAAAAGTATGTTTGTGATTCAAAACATGTTGTATTAAAAAATATATTAGTTCAACAAATCGCTTGAGTAGAATTTACAATAAAAAGTTATGTATGTGCCAGTGCTATAGCTCAACATCTAGACGACCAGAACTTAAACCTATACTCTCCAACTTACCATCATTACACTATTTTCCCTAGTCTATAATCCGATTAGGCAACAAGCGAAGCATAATGTCAAAATAATTAAACAAACACTACTGTACGCGTATTTAAATACATTTTTATTTCAATTTCTTACAATAGAACTGTTTCTTACCAATCTTACTATCTTCAGAAATAAGCTAGAAAGCATAGAATTCATTAAATTTATTGGGAAAGGTTTACAAATATAAGAGATTTTGTGTAGTTGACATAAAACTTAAAGTTTTACCACTAAGATATACGATGACAGAGAGTAAGAACGCAAGTGAATAAACCACCATAAGGATTCCATGCCTTTTTTTTTAAAAGGAAAACAGAATAAGCTTCGTCGAATACTAGAGGAACTAACGGATCATCTGCCACATCTACTATTGACAACTCTCCGACTCCGACAGAAAGAAGTAGAAGATAAGAAAGATGAGCCAATCTGAGAGAGATGAGCCAATCTTAGAGAGATGAGCCAATCTGAGAACGATGAGCCTATCTGAGAGAGATGAGCCATCTTAGAGAGATGAGCCAATCTGTGAGAGATTAGCCATTCTGCAATCTGAGAGAGATGAGCCAATCTTAGAGAGATGAGCCAAACTGAGAGAGATGACCCAATCTGAGAGAGAGATGAGCCAATCTGAGAGAAATGACCCAATCTGAGAGAGATAAACCAATCTGAGAAAGATCAGCCAATCTGAGAGAGGAGCCAATCTAAAATATGATACTTGACCTAATTTAAAACTATCATTATCTAGTCTACATCTCGATCTCCCTCTCCATCTAAAATCAAGATCTCACGAATATTAGATTTACGTAAAAAAATATGAGTAAATCTTACCTATTTTTAGCGGCCCCCGAAAGGGGAAAAGACGCTATTAGTTTTGTTTGGCCTGTCTGTCTGTCTGTCTGTCTGTCCGTCCGTCCCGTTTAGTGCTCAGAGAGTAGAAGAGAAAAATGAAAATCTGACATCACGATAATATATATCATTCAAAGTTCTGATGCAACGGCTATTTTTTTTTTCTAATGGCTCAAAATCTAATTTTTAAAAATCATTTATGCAAGCAGTTTTTATAGAGAAAAACCTAATTAGTATGCATTATAAATAAAACCTAATATAAGACAATTAATAATGTTATAAATTTCATCTAATTTCAAGTTGTGTTTTCGAGCAATCTAAGGAATAAAGAAATTGAATTAGTGAATCATATATATATATTACATCAGTCGGTCCAGATTCACATCTAACTTAACTTTCACCTACACCTATCCTTTGATCTGCTGGACCGCTAGGGCACTATATAAGATGTCAACCTTCTATCTGCATTCTTATCTGTCATTTGTCTTTGATATAATTTCATTCGGATGTTCTTTCTGAAAATATTGAAACCTGCCTGGGTGGATCACTTCGGGGGCCGATTTTAAGTTTGTGTTTCCACACAAACTGTCTTTGTAACCTTGTTATTGATACAAACTGATATAAATTGTGAATTTTTTTCATGTCTAGTTTATTTGTTACATTTTGCCAATTGAAAAAAAACAAACCTAGTTATGAATGTGTGTTGGTACATAACTAAGTATTTGTGGATGTCAACTCTGTTACCTGAGCTTGGATGAAACAAATATGCGATATGATTTTATTATTTGGTCCTTTTCACTCCCCTTGGACCAGAGGGTAGCAGCAGCACTTCAACAACGGGCTCTGCTCTGGGCAATTCTCCCCTGTTGGGTCCATGTCTATTTCCGTCGTCAAACAAAAAAGAGTAGCATCGCTAACATAAGGAAGTGAGAGGACATTGAGACCTATTAGTGGGCCAATATCAAATTTCAAGTAGGCGCATTTCTATAAGCTTTTCTTTCTTCGGTCGAGTAGAGGTCACATGGAGTTGTCACGTGGACAGGTCACATGGAGATGCCACGTGAAGAGGTCACGTAAAGAGATCACGAGGAGGGGTCACAAGGAGAGGTCACGTAGAGAGGTCACGCAGAAAGGTCACGTGAAGATGTCACATAGAGAGTTCACGTGAAGACACGTAGGGATGTCACTTAGAGAGGTCACGTGGAGATGTCACACGGAGAGGTCGCGCAGAGAGGTCACGTGAAGAGGTCACGTAGAGAGGTCACGTGGATATGTCACGTGATGATAAAGCAGACAAACCGCTGCTTAGTGTAGGATCTGGTAAAGTTTACTGTTTGTCTGTCCTTTTTGTTTTATTATACCCTGAATTCTGTGTTTCTGACAGTGGCGTAGCTGGGGGTTTGGTAGCCAGGGAAGGCTTGACTTATTTAGGGGACACTGCATTTTGACATTCGACATCATGATATGAGATAATGTGATGTAAAAACTCATTTCGGACATTCATTTGGGGGACTTCCTCACGTGGGGCTCGGAGGAATTTTCAAATTTGGACCTCAACCCTAACTTTGCTACTGATTCATAGATTATTTTTATTATCCTATCAAATTCTTTTTGGATATACATTTGTTAAATGGTATGAAAAGAAATATTTGATATCACGGTTTCAATTTTAAATAATATTAAAAAATCGTAAAGTACTTCGTCGTTGAACTAACTGGGGTTCATGTTTGTATAAGTAGCGAATAAAAAAAAAACAACTTTTAATAAAAGAGACAAAGCTTATCGAAAGGTGAAGAACTCCAAGCTTAAAACTATATCTGCCAAAAAATGACTAGTTATTTCCCTTTCGACTTATGGAACCATCAATATATATTACCGATAATTTAATAACTAATTCTATTTTCGTATCTATTGGTCCATATTTTATCAGGTACTATTAATATTTTTTTTAAAGTATCAACTTGATAGGAGAATGCGTGAGGAATAGAGTTAACAATTATTTAAGAGGACTAAACCCAACAAATTTAGACATAGAATACTGAATTATTATTTTCCTTTGTTGCTATTAATCAAAATAATGAATTACCAGTGATTGATAATCTAATTAGTTACTTTTTTATATTGATTCATGTCTTGTCAATGTTAATAATTATTTATGAGAAGTTGCTTCTTGATCCAAGTATGGGTGTGGGAGATGTTATTGTGTACACACTTTTTTACCAGACAGACAGAGTTGATATAATCTTTGTAAACAGTAAACAAACTAAGCAACTGATTATTAACATGCCTCTTATGTGGTCTGAAGTTGGTCCGATATTGTATAATATTTGTAAAAGTTTTCTTATAGATATTGAGTATTTAGTGCTTTAACTATTTAGCTTAAAAATGTTTAAACATTTTACTGTAAAACATTCAAATAAAAATATATTTAAAAACACATTCACAATTATTGTTGTTTTGTTGTTTGTTTATTTTCGTTTAAATTGTTTGTCAGTGTTTGGATACTTACAAAACACTTGAAATGATAAACTGAAGAATCTACCTTCTAGTCCTGGGTATACACAGTACAGGAAATGTTAGGTAACAACAACACAATTGTTAAGTTCTAATTGCTTTTTATTTCCAACTCAAGACGCCTGGTCTAGATGAAGTAGCTCCGACTACAAACTTTTGAAATCACTAACATAACTTATTTATAACTACAGACTTGTCACTTTCCACACTGACCCCACCTGAACATAGACGTGTCCTGAAACAATTAACACGACTATTAGATGTGCATTGCATTAATGACATATATATTTATAATATAAACTATAAAGATATCTAATAGCAAGATTGAAAAAGCTATAGTGGAAGCATATACATAAATAAATATAGACTGGCCAATAAGAGACTTTTGTAAATTGAAAATTTGTGAATTGCATATGATAGACATAAATAATTATAGACTGTAAAAAGGAAGTAACTTCATGTAACTTGAAAACATGTATATCTATTGTATTCGGATTTCCGAAATCTGAAAATTTTGAAAAATTGCATGATCTTCAGTCTTAGAGATAAACAAAACTCATAG
>JADKLZ010000167.1:7721066-7734982 GCA_021533235.1 Biomphalaria straminea
TGTATGTATGTATGTATGTATGTATGTATTAGGCCTATGTCCCCGTATAGAAATCAAAACCATTTCACCGATCTTGACAAAACTTGACAGAAATGTTCCTTGGGTACTAACTTAGACCTGTATGTATGAATTGTAGCCCTAAAACAAACTTAAAACCCTAAAAAAAAATAAAGTTTCCCAAGTCTATTACAGCTATACTATTTTATGAACTAGGCTTTGTTTACAAATGTTGACATGAGAAAAAGATCGAAAGGATTTAGATCTAGATTATTCTAGATCTAATTTTAAGAAATACACTTTGCACTTATAGATTTTAACTTTGACGCATGAAAATACAAAATATAGTCTAATGATTTAATTATTTAACAAAATTAACCTTCGAATTTGTGTTTCAAAAGGATTTTTACATAAATTCGTTCTTTGTATCTGCGAATATAAAAATCCTGTTGAACATAGTTGCATTAGACATTACCGAAAGGTTACAAATCTCTCTATTCCTAGATCTAGATCTAGGTCTAGAACTAAAGATGATAGAACTTCTCTTCGCAAAGATAGTTTAAGGCTTTAACACTTGAACATACTAATTATAGTCCATTCATTTCATATTTTAATCAAATTAACATTGAAATTTGTTTTCTAAAGCATTTTTACATGATTGCAACTATTATCCTATTATCGCGTAAAATAAGGTCAAGTTTCTATTTATAGCTCCATTAATGATTTCTTTTTTAACGTGAATTCGCGCATTCGCTTTACTTTAAACATTATTATTTTCTTTGTTTCTAATGCACAATATCACTTACTACATCAGCATTACGCAAATTAAGACCCGCGGACAGCGGGTAATATCTGTCTAGTTAACCTATAAAGATAAAAAATCTCCATAATTCTATTCAACTTTTTTTTTGTTTTTATGACAGACATTTATGAAAATCGTTTTTATCTTTCACAATCTTATCGTGTGGTTGTCCTTGGAGTCAGAAGATAGCCAGACTGTATGACCGACATTGTTAGTACACTCAATGGTCACGGCGTAGATCAAGTATAATCACACTTACTTCCCTTCACAAAAAAATACTACGTCACATTACGCAACATAGCCCCCCCCCCCCTTTTTTTTTTCTTTCTTATGTTTTACCAAGAAAAAAAAATTATGAATTTATAAATAACTTTGGAGATTGCAGCAACAAGAAGAAACAGTTGTAATAGAAATTATGAAAGTGGTCTTTAGTGGTATATTAATGGTATATCAACTTTTCTCAAACTTTGGCGAGGACTTCCTCTTGAGGCCGACAGAATGTCCTAACAAAGGAGGGATTTGTAAAGTCGGTCAATTTTATTTTTACTTGGAAAACAAAATATTTTTCAAAAAATAATTATTGATCCATGTTTGAATATTAAGCAAGAAAAATGACATTAACAAAAAATACTAGATAGATATTTCAAAAAAGAGGCGATTTTTCATATATAGAAAGGATAGAGTAAATGTTTCTGCTAGAAGCGCCTGGAGCAATATCTACTCAAATCACTTTTGGTAGGACATTTTTAAAAAAGTCTCTGCTAACGTGTATCTTTGCGAATTTCTGGTGTTAGATTGGTCGAAAAGCTTCTGACATCGTTATTTTGATGACTTTTGTGTGTGTGACAAAAAACGAAATTATTATAATTATGTTTTTATTTAGGATTCACCACAGTTAAAGTTCGAGACTATATTTTATGTCTATGAGAGACAACTGACAAACGCTTGCGAGTTGAGACAAAAAATGATGCAATTGGTTGGTGATATTTTAAAATGTATGACAAACAAAACTATTTAGCACCAGACACTGATGATGCATTGTAAGTGGAAGACTGGGTAAACAAATGATTGCAGCAATGAAAGCATCTACAAATCGTAAGCTACATATTCGGTCATTAATGATGAAATGATATGGACTACAAGAATTTGGTAGTAAAAATACAGATATGTGTTTGATAAGCTATAGGTCGCCTTGGCTTTAGAAACATTGTACCTCATGATATCTTTACACCGGTGATGCCAAAAATACGGCGCACATTTTTTTAAATGAATTTCTTACTGTCTGTCCGTCTGTCAGACTCAGAGCGCCAAAACTAGAAGAGATACGAAAAATATTTTTTCACCATTAAATGCGGCTTGAAAAGTTTAGGTGCAACGGCTACTTTTAGTTTTCTAAAAGCAAACCGTTTAATTTATAAAATTAATTATGCAAGCGATTTTTTAATAACAAAACACCAATTCCAAAACAATTACTTAAATGTAAGGGAGGAAATGTTACGATAAGAAATGCACTTAAACAAAACATATCACGCACATTTTTTAAAATGAACTTTTAGCAACGACTTTCGTGTAGTAGCGTAAAGCCCGGCAATGACATGATTCTTAACTAATTTCTTAAACTTTTTTAAAAATCAGATATTTAAAAAAAATTGTTTAGTGCCCCCATTAGAATGAAAGAAGCATATTTTTGTGCGTTTTGTCTGTTTCTTGGTCTGTCCGTTACGTTAGATAAAAAACACTATAGGCTTTTGAAAATATGATTTAACCTTTACTGTTCCTTCAGAAATATGCGATAATAGATTGTTCCGGATGTTTATGTCTAGATCTACATTGAAATGTTATAATAAACTAAAACTAATTTTCTATTTTTAAATTTAATATTGCATTCATTCTCTTGATTATCTGGGCTTTTTTTTTTATTTTACGTAAATTTTATCTAAATTACATCCAAATTATTAATAATAATAATTAATAAGATATATATTAAGAGTGCTAAATCAGAAGTTTAGTTTATGTAGATCTACATCTCTACAGATCAAAGCTGCAAGATTATTTAAAATCGCTCGTGTGACATATTGTATATATCAGGCTATTATTTTGTAACCAGTTTTTTATTAAGTTAAGAGCATGCCTTGTCGTGCGGTTAGCGTGCTGAACTGATTTCTCTCGACGCTTCCGGATTATGTATCTGTTTGTTTTACATGTTTCGAATGTTTCTTCAGAGTTAAAGTTAGTCCAAACCTTCAGCAGGAGGGGATAGGAGCGTGAAGGAATTGAGCCAGGGACCAACGATAAATCCGAACTACAGTCTAGTGCGCAAACATCAAGATAAGGCAGGTTTATACCCTGCTCGCTATCCTTCGTTGTCCAGCGAGAAGTTAATTATTTTTAGCTTAGAAGGAACATCCGTAACATCTTGCGAATAGGCGGATCTGACAGGGAACCGACTCCGACGAAGGCCGCCTCTGTGATACACAAACTCTCTTTGTAATCTTGTTGTTTTTTGGCTATTGGGACACGAAACGGAAACTAATGCAAGATTGCAAGAGATGCAGAGACCTGGCAGATAGTGGCGTCATTACTGGGGTGGCAGACACAGCTGTACGGTGCTTCTTAAAGACAGTTAGTGACAATATATTGCAAAGATGCAGGGCCGAATTAAGCCAATTTGGTGCCCTAGGCACAAACCCACATGGGTGCCTCTTCTGCCCGGAACCCCGATCTTCCACTGACAGCTGGTATGTTCAATATTATGCAAAAAAACTAACAAAGACAAACGATTATTAACACGTCGTCCAGCGAGAGGTTAATTATTTTCAACTTAGAAGGTGTCAGAATGTTCAAATTTATATATATATATGTTTGGCTCTTGTTCTTGTCTCTTGTGTTTCTTCTCTTGGTTAGATATGGCTCACTAGGGGTATGATGCTTATTACTTTCTAGTTAATTTATACTTGCTATTCAAATACACTTAATATATATATATATATCCAACTCAAGTCTGAATGAATCCAAAATACGAATTATTTATTAAACTATTAGGAACACAATAAAATATAAATACAAAGACCAGTCCAGGAAGCACACGTCCAACCTTCCTGGACCGGGAGCAAAACCTTACTAACTAAAACATTCTCTCGCACATTCAACTAAGACTAATCATTCAGTCATAACCCGTGCAAACGACTATTCACATTCACAACAAGGGGACATAAAACTACCATACCAAAATAGCAACTTAACAATCATTCTCGCCATACCTCACCCTGACAGAAGGAACATCCGAATCATCTTGCGAATAGGCAGGTCTGACAGTGATCCGACTCTGACGGGGGCCGCCTCTGAGTTTGTGTGATTGTTTGTGTATCACACAAACTCCCTTTGTAATCTTGTTGAAATAAAGTTGAAGCAACTTTAAATCAGTGGCGTAGCTAAGGGGGGGAAGGGAGGGGGAGATTTGTAAAATCCCCCCCGGGCCTTCACTAAGGGGGGCCCCCAAAAGGGTGTCCGAAATTTGTTTGTATATACATACATTAAGATATTTGATTGACAAATAGTGTCAACGTGTGTCTTTTTTTCAACATTTATGTATAACATTTAAAACAAAGACTTAATCTAGATCTATGTATATCAGTACGTTGACATTTTAAAAATATTCTTTCGACAGAGATCAATTTTTTTTTTTGCTAATAGATTTGTTCCCGATTTATTTTCCTTTCAAAAGAGATCAAACATATGCTTGCAGCAAAAACAAAGAATATTACTCCTTTGTTTTCACGAACAGGGGCGTCCTTAGCAGTGCGCGTTGCCCTGAGCGAGTGTCATGTGCTGGGCCCTGAGCCGTGAGGATAACTATATATACCGTACCACATCAAGCTAACCGGCTAATCCGTCTCTAACGCTGTATTAATAACAAGACAGTATGTCCGCCTTTACGCTGTGGGCCTTCCTTATTTTTGTTACAAAACATAGAACATTGCGTAGCCATTGTTGGCTTACTATTGGCCGCGCTAAGTGCTATATATACTGTATTGTACTTGTTCTGCATAAAGAAATTCTTTCAGCTTAAAAAAAGTTAAACAAGATTACAAAGAGAGTTTGTGTGATACATAAACTGACAGGCGGCCCCCGTCGGAGTCGAATCCCTGTCAGATCCGCCTATTTGCAAGATGTTTCGGATGTTCCTTTTAAGTTTAAATTTTATTAACTTCTCGCTGGACGACGGAGGATGGCGAGCAGGGTATAAACCTGCCTTAATGTTTGCGCACTAGACTGTAGTTCGGATTTATCGTTGGTCCCTGGCTCAATTCCTGTATGCTGTCATCCTTAAACTATCGCAATATTTCTGAAAGAACAGTAAAGGTTACATCATATTTTCAAAAGCCTTTATTGTTTTTTTTAACCAAACCGTGACGGACAGACCAACCAACAGACAAAACGCACAAAAATATGCTTCTTTCATTCTAATGGGGGCTCTAAAAATTTTTTTTAAAAATCTGATTTTTTTTTAAGTTTAAGAATTAGTTTAGAATCATGTCATTGCCGGGCTTTACGCTAGTACACGAAAAGTTAATTTAAAAAAATGTGCCTGATATCCGTGTGCAGTGAGCATTTCTTATTGTAACATTTCCTCCCTTACATTTACGTAATTGTTTTAGAATTGGTGTTTTGTTATTAAAAAATCGCTTGCTTAATTAATTTTATAAATTAAACTTTTGCTTTTAGAAAACTAAAAGTAGTATTAGGAAAATGTGTGGTGATCATGTTTGTGGCAATAGAATCTCCAATCGGGGGGTCCCCCTCAAGCGCGACCTGGGGCGGCCGCCCCACTTGCGACCTCCTACAGGCCGCTACTGGCCACGAATAAAACAGTATGATACACTGTCAATTTCAGTATAACAGATCCAATAGGTATTCTTAATAATGCTAGAATTGTCCATTATTCGGGTTGACCAGGGTGGGCCTACAAAGCAGCGTGACACATTGGTTAAACCTATGATATCCGCCACAATGAGTGGCCGTCTATTAGGCATAAATCCAAAAGCAATATTTCTGAACTGTGATAAACACTCTCAACCTGGCAGCTTTTCATTCTGCTGAGATCCAACGATTGTCACCTTTTTTGTAACTGAACATGAATTGTTCAACTTTTTTTTTCTCCAAATTAACCCAAGAAATCCTTCCTTTAGAAGTTATTACCACACCATTCGTATTAAAGTTTTTAAGGCTGATATCTACTAGAAACTTTAACAATTCGACCACTTCTGGTTGTCTTGACTGGCACAACGGGTTCTCTAGACGTTGGTCTATAACTGTCTGTTTCATTTGTTCTAACAGTTTACTGTCCGTTGAATTCATCGGTATCATAGTACCCAGAGATATCTTCATCGAAACTCTTGTTCAAAAAGCGTTGCTTTCTTCTGTATATTTTTCCATCGTTTGTTCATGATGATGTAAGATCTGGGTGATGAACATGGGCGCCCGCAGGGGGGTGCAAGGGGGTGCACTTGCACCCCCCTGGATTCTGAGTAGCAAAATTCTAGACATTACCATTTTTTTGCATCATTAAATCAATTAACTTCTTAGTAGCCACTGAGCAAGTAGTAATTCCGCTGTTACCTGTTACCTGTTACCTATCCCTTAGTCTGGTGGACCGTTGGGGCACCAAGCAAGACTTGTGGACCATCTTTCTCCATTCCTCTCTATCCTTTGCCCTGATTAAAACCTCGTTCAATGGTAGGCCTGTCCATTCTTTGATGTTGTTGACAACAACAATTCCGCTGTAGTACAATCATAAGGATATTTAATCTTGGGGTTGACTAGTCTAGGTTTAATAGGAATAGATGGCCGACGTGCACCCCTCTAGATTCTAGTAGCCACATTGTAGTAAATTTTATAAAAATTAATTTCTTAGAAGTAGCAATTTAAGAAGTTTTGCTTCCACTGAAGTACAGCTGTAAGGAAAAACTAATGTTTCAATAAACTAGAATATGTTAATCAGGTGTTGATGGCTGACCATGTACCTTTTATTATAGTCATGCAATTTTTTGTACTATTAAAGTTAAGTGTGAAATATTCTATTGTAAGTAAGTCGTGACAAATTGTTATCTCTTGCACATAATTATACTTATTATTATATTTAGTTAGGGTCTAGAATGGGAGAAATATTTTTTCTTTGTCTTGGAGAAGAAATCCTTGCTGATTTTATTTCAATACGATAAATGTGAAAGCTTCTTTGAACAAGAATGAGGAGTGCAGTCATATGTGTAAATGTATTTATGTTATGCGGAGTTAAGGTCGGTTTTAGTTCTTGATAGCAGGTTAAACACGTCCACCAGTTTACGATTGCAGACTATACAAGAATGTTCTTAATAATAATACAATTTTATTTATAGAGCACTGTAGGCTCAAGGCACTGTGATAACATTACAAACATAACAAGGTTACAAAGACAGTTTGTGAGAAAACGCAAACTCATTATCTGTCCCCCAAGTGGTCCACCCATGCAGGTAAAAAGACAAGTATCAATATTTTCAGAAAGAACATCATAATCAAATTCATCATAATCAAATTCTTTCAAAGAAAAATGACAGAGTAAAATGGAAAAAGAAGGTTGATAGATCGTATGTGGTCCAGTAGACCAAAGGATATGGGAAAGTGAAATAGGAGTCAAATGTGAACCTGGCCATAATTGATATCTTATTATGAAGATCTAATTGTCTGTAAGGGTCAATCTCTAAAAAAAAATGTTTTTTTCCTAATGGAGAAGCAGCACACAGCAGTACACGTGATAATATGAATACCTACTTATTAATTGTTGTTTTAAATTATTTTCCACTAATTTGCATATTAAATAGATTTGTGTCTCTTTAAAAAAAAAAGGAAACATTATTTTTGGATAGGAGTTATAAATTGTATGATAAAACTTAAATAGCGTAGCGACAGAAATGTAAAAAAAAAATAATTTTCTACAAAAAGTCTAAAACATTCGCATAAATGTGTTGAAAATATGGTAAGTAATTACCTCCCTTGCTACTATTTATAGTGAATAGTTGTAAAAGTGGTGTATTTTATGAAAAAACTACTTGCATAAGTGATTTAAAAATTTAGATTTTTCGCTTTTAGAAAAGCAGAATCTAGTCTTGTTTTCCGATGGGCTATACATGCGGTGTTATTCAGAATTCGCTGCAGCTTTGCTATTTTGCTAGTAAGGTGTTGCAGTAGTCAGTCGGGAGAGTATGAATGCTATAGCTAGCTTTTTGTTGACTTCGTCGTCAAACTGAGTCAAACATGGTCGCATATGACCTAATCATTGAAACTGAAGATAACGCCCTATGGAGACACTATGGAGTGAGAAATAAGAACCCAGTCACAATTTTGAGATGATTTGTTTGGCGGATGTTAATTGCAATTCGTTGTTAACATTTTCTGTTAGATCGACCGTAAGTAGGCATAGACAGAACGGATAAACTTAACGCGTAAAGTAAATTGTTTGTTGTTAAAATGTTAAATATTTAATTTGAAACAAATATTTAAAGGTCACTTATTATCGTACCTATATGGGGGGGGGGAACCAGTTCCTTTCTTTATTATTCTCCGTAGACGGAAATTTGCACCCCCCTGGAAAAAATCCTGCGGGCGCCCATGGTGATGAATGTTTTTGTTTATCACAACTGCTTTCTGCCATGATTGTCCTAGATAAACTCTCACTTTCTCTCCGACAGAGTAATCTTTAGGTAGTCTTGCTTTTCATCTGTCGTTCGTTGAATAATGCCTCTGCATTTTCAGCTACCGATGGTTTCAATAGTTTGGAATCAGTTGGAATGATGTCCTTGAGTCTTCAAGTCATCAGCAGTTGTGATGCTTATCTGAGTGTTGCTATACTTGAGCATAGAAAGATATGGATCTTTTTTGATAGTTGTGTTCTGAATCCTTTTACTTTCGCACGAAATATAAACAATAAATAAATTGAAACTAATTCATGCTTTCTGCAAAATGACGAGAAACAGACGAAACTGATCACTCAATCCAACGAAAAAAAAAAGCAAAAGAAGATAGTGAATACGACAGAAGTGCTGGACAGATTTCATATGGGGATGAAGGACAGATTACAAAGGCTGGAAAAAAAATGGATACCTTTGGGTTTCTTCTTGGACCAAGACACCTGTTGGATGATGACACACTTATGACAAACTGTGTTACTTTTTCTTGTTTGTATGATGAAATAAATGGCGAATCGCTTTTTCAATGATGTCATTGATGTACTGGCAGTTTTCATCAACAAAGCAGTATTACGATCCACAATAGACATATTGCGGAAAAAGGCTTCATATGGTAATTACGTGTGCTCAAACCTTGCAACCTCCTAAGGCCACTTCTATTGCGTCATTCTCAAAGCTGAAATTCATCAAAAGCTATCAAAAGAGCGCAATGACGCAAAAAAGGCTTATCATGGCTTTAATGTCAGTGAAGTCACAAATACTAGAAAGTATCGATGTAGATGATGCTATAGATTCTTTGCTGCACAGAATGCACGACTTGAAGCGATATGAATTGAGATTTGTCACAAGTGCATTATTTAGCCAATAAACAACTGTATTATTCATCAAAAGAGTCTTAACTCTTTTACCCCGCAACGACGCTCCCATCGTTGATTCTATCCAGATATAAAGCTATAAATTCCGTCCAAACGTGGAAAATAATTTCGGTGTAAAAGAGTTAATGATTATATTTTTTGGGTAAGTTTACTGAAATACTGATTCGGCTTATATATTTTTTGCGTACATTATGTCATGTCATATGTCGAATGTCAAAGTGCAAGGGGCTCCCAAAGAGGTCTAAGTCTCTTCAAGTCAAATTTACATTTATTTATTCTTTACTTTGAAAAATTATAATGGTCAAAAAAGAGTTTTCCCTGTGTGGCCAGCGCGCCAGTAATTCCTTTCTTAGCTCAGCGTTAGATTTCTAAGGAAATCGTTATAGATTATTGTCCGCCCAAAAAAAAAAAAAACAACAGATTCCTCCATGAAAAAGTAACTTAAATAGAGGTTTTGTATAAAGGGCTTTAAAAAAAAGTAACATGAAAATTAACAAAAACAAACAAACAGAAATTTGTCAATATTAAAATTGTATCAACAGAAAATACATTCATAATTTCAGAGCTGAAGTATGACACTGACGTTATGAATGGTAAAATAATTACAAGTTCTAATTCTAAAAAACAAAAACAAACTTGATTGTAAAATAATGTAGCATGAAGTGCCCCCCTACCATGACTTTTATTAGTTGTAGTTTAAATTTTCAATGTGATTAAATAAGGACAAGAAGCCTATACTATGCAAATATGTTTTCTGTGAGGACTTTGATCTCAATTGACTGCCATGTTTTAGACACACACCAAAATGTTAGATTTTTTATCGTTTTCAGTTAACAATTGTAAGTTTAAAGCATAAACTGTAATCAAACATTTTCAGTTTGGCATTCGGTCTCTCTATTCTCTGCACTAATATTAAAATTCTTTTTTTTTAAATAATAATAATAATTAAAATAATTTTATTATCCGTAAGGAAATTTGTCTTTCAATTTGTGAATGACACTTAATAAAATATTAACTCTAGAAAAAGAAATATATTTTCTCACTAGTTTTACTCAAACGTCCCATATGAACTGTTGGTGTCAGAGAGTTAAATTGTAGGAAAACAACGAAGTTTTTGTGTGTTTTTTTTTAATCGGTGTCTTGTATCTCTTTTGAGATGCTAAAAATCTAAAAAATCATGAACCAGAGGGTGTTGTTTTATTTTTATTTAAAAAGATCTTAGTTTTTTGTTTTTTTTTGTGACTGTTTCTCCTGAACAGCTGTCCAAATTTGGTTTTTTATTAATGATCATACCAGCAGTATTTGGTCAATTATTTGTTAAAGACTAAGACTAACATACTGACAGGTTTAAATAAGCTTTATAAGCCCTGAATAAACTGTAAGATATTTTATGTTTCTGAAAGTATAAATTGTCTTATTTAATAATCTTCAAATTTTGGTAAATTATTTGATTTAAAAAAATATTAAAGTTGTTAATTTTGTCGTTAATTCTGGATAAAACATTTTAGTTTCCATATATTGCCATGTATTTGAATACAGAGAAGAAATATTAAAACGTCTGATGCATTTGTCTGAAGACGTCTTTAGCTTATACAGTTATTTTGGATGTCCGTTGACCGATGCAGCCTAAAGGATATATTTTTTAAAAATTTCTTGAGTAACAAATTATAGGGCACACAGTAAACATGTCTTTAAAAAAATATTCAACTAAATAACAAAAATGTGACAGTGTCATTATAACCCTGGCAGTGTGCCGAAGAAGGCTGTCGCCCAGCTTAGCACAAGAATCATCAAGGCCCCAGAAATATTCGTGGCAATATTCGGAGGTGTGGTAAGAGTGAGATTCGTAGCACCAGTTGGATGTGTGGGTAGGGTAGTGGTTGGGCTGCTGCCTGACGATGTCGTCGTCTCCGGGCCGCAAGCAGCAAGCTTTAGCATATCAAACTCTGCATTGGTGCAGGCGCCTCCATATTTAAAGCAGTCCTCGGCGTAATCGACCTTTAAAGCCAGGCAGTACTGAAGGACAAACACGTAGTACCAGGCGTCCTTGCTGTTTCCACCACAATAGGAGATCATGGACTGACATGCTGAGGTCGTGTTCAGTAAGGCCGTGGAGAAGCTCTGATCCACAGTTGTGCTCTTGACACTACAGGCAGCAGTCTTCAGCTGGTTAAACTCATCCTGGGTACAGTTGTAGTCTCCTTTAGTCAAGCATTGCTCTGAAGTTGTTCCGCCGACGTTTAGGCTCATGAGGGAGCAAAACTGCTCCTGCTGCCTCACTGCCATGGAAATCACGGATGACTTAATGCAGGTGTACGTCTTAAACTGACAATTGTGGGATACGTTGTTCATGGCGGCATAGAAATTTGTCCTAGCCGGACTAACTTCAGTGTCCGTGAGGTTACCACCACACACCGTCACTGTTAAGTTGCTGTATTCATTTTCCGTGCAGAAACCAAGCCTCACTCTGTCAAAATACCCAGCATAGATACTTATATAATTACAAGATTCAGTCAAGTTTAGGACTTCGGAGGAGTTATAAGCAACTACCAATTGGCATGCTGGTGTGTAAGTGGCTACAACAGAACCCAGGTCAGCTGTTCCGGCATTCACCGTGGTCAAGTAACTGACAGTGACAGCTATCACAAATCCAGTTATCATATGCATCTTTTGGCAACTGTGAAATAATTAAAAAATAAATGATTATTACAAGCATATGCAAAACAAGAGAAATAAGAATTCGAGTTCTAATTATTGATTTCTTTTTTTTTTTCGTTGTATACGTATTACATGAAAAGTGTTTGTGGACATGAAATAAGTTTCTAGGCATGAAATATGTTTTGGACATGAAATATGTTTTGGACATGAAATATGTTTTGGACATGAAATATGTTTTGGGCGTGAAATATGTTTTTGGACAAGGAATATGTTTTTAGACATGAAAAATATTATCTTATCCTATCTGTTACAGATGTTACTTCAAAAAAGAAGATGATTACGTCCTATGCGTCATGCATTTAGTGATGCAATGAGTTTGTTTTTTGGATTTGAAGATTATGGTTCAGTGTTTTATGTATAATTGCTACTTTCTTTTAAGTCTTCTGTCCTGAAGGCTTTCTAAATTTAGTGATTTTACTAACGGTGTTACTCTAGTCAAATGTGAATATTCGTTTGTTATAAATCTCACTGCTCTATTTTGTGTCTGTTCTAGTTTCTAAATATTTTCTTGAGTTGAGGGGTGCCAAACGGAGTTTGCATATTCTATTACTGGCCTAACCAAGGTTAAATAGCATTTTAATTTTATGTTCTTATTTGATTTATAGAAATTTCTTTTAATAAACCCTAATGCTTTGTTTGATTTTTTGTATAGTTTCATCAATATGGGGATTCCTTGACATTTTTACATTTATTATAACACCCAGGTATTTTGCGCTTTTAGTCTGTGTTACTGGTTTACCATGGAAAAGTAAGTGGAATTAATTTGTTTTAGTTTTTTTGTTACTCTTAATAACTGATGTGTATACAAGTGGAAAGACATTCTCCAATTTGATTTCCATTTCTGTAATTCATCTAATTCTCTTAGTAAAATTGCTCTGTCTTGTGTTGTTTTATTGTTCTATATATATATTGCAATCGTCTGCAAAAAATCTGACATTTGTTCCTGAACTAATGCAATTTGGTAAATCATTTATGTAAATTAAAAATAGTAGTGGTACTAAGACTGTTCCTTGAGGTACACCTGAGTTTACTGTTATCGGTGTACATTTAGAGCCATTTATTATTACAGTTTGTTCTCTCCCTATCATAAAATCTTTAATCCACTGATGCAATGGACCATTAATGCCGAAATTTTATTATTTATGCAAAGTATGTTGGCGAACTTTGTCAAAAGCTTTGGAAAAATCTAGTAAGATAGTATATGTCAAAAGCTTAGGAAAAATCTAGTAAGATAGTATCTATTTTGAAAAAACATCAATTAATCCTATTAGTTGTGTTTCACGTGATCTTGTTTATTAAAGCCTTGCTGTTATGGAGTATAGTTAAGAAAATATGTGTCACCAATGTATTAATTATATGTGTGTTACTGTCACTGGCGGATCCAGGGGGGGGCGGTAGGGGCGATCGCCCCCCCCCACTCGGCCGACCCCTCCCAAGGGGGGGGGGGCGGACGAATTTTAGTATAGAATTCACACTATTGCTAAATGAATTTGTTACTTATGTTAATAATATATACTAATTATTTTATATTTCTACATATTTTTAGATGATTTCGCCCCCCCCTCTAGTATGTTGTCCGATATGGTTGGGCCGGGAGGGGGCGGTGGCATCAATTTCGCCCCCCCCCCCTAAGCTTTCGAGTGGGGGGCGGTCAAATTTCGGATGGGGGGGCGGACGAATTTTAGTTACAATTCACACAATTGATATACGAACTTATTACTTGTGTTAATAAATTATACTGATTATTTATATTTCGCCCCCCCCCCCTCTAGTATGTTGGCCGATGTGGTGGGGTCCGGAGGG
>JADKLZ010000167.1:7736898-7752016 GCA_021533235.1 Biomphalaria straminea
TATATGCTTTACACACGTTTATGCATAGGGTTAGGGTTTACTGGGCGTTAGGGTTAGGGTTTGGAAAAAAATCGCCCCCACCCCACTCCAAAGTTCTGGGTCCGCTAGTGGTTACTGTTGGAATACGTTAGCTGTAGGCGTGGTGGTAACATTCGGGTTCATCTATAAACTTGTTTATTGTAGGCTTTGTCAGGATCAATCCTCAATAAGTTCACGCTTCATTTATAAATGATGAAATAACTCCTTTTATAGCAGACACAAGTAATACGTGTGGTATTCAGTGGCGTAGCATCCATGGCGCGAAGGGGTTCAATGAACCCGGGCCCACGACCATTAGGGGCCCACAGCCTGTGGAGTAGAAACAATGTCATAAAGGGGTTGATTGCACTTGAGCCCATGATACTTGTCTGGTGTGGCCCACGCGAGAACTTACGGATGATACTAATTCACGAATTAAAATTTCGAAACAGCTGTTAAGTATTCATTTTTCTTAAAGCTTAATTGGTTTCTTTTTTTTCTGTATTTATAATGTTTGATAACAGCATTTACTTTAGAAAAGGTATTATATTTGAACTAACTTTCTACTGCGTTAAAAATTTTATAACGTCTCTTTGTTACTATCGATATGGCGAACTATTAGAACTAACTTTCTACTGTTTTAAATGAGTTTGTAAATAACTATCTCAACAGTAATGATTCTAAAACGTATGTGTCCGACCCAATGAAGTAGATACTTGGAAATTGTGTAAAAAACAGGTTTATAAAAAAAAAAGACAAGAACATAGAGACATGTCCAAGTAAATTATGGAATAGTGTCTTTCTCTGACCCATGCTTAGTGTTTGTTATTGAAAGTTAACATCATTATATTTTTACAAAAAATTATCATGGAATAGTGTCTTTCGGAGATGAATGCCTGTGTATTACCTGTGGTCGGAACGATGCCGCCCACACAGCAGTTCCCCCCTCTCTACATAGCTGATCTATCCAAAGGTATATGTATTAATATAAATATGCAACTTTTTCAAAACTTTGAAACCTCTGACTAGACTTTATTTAAAATTGCTATGAATATTGAAATTTTGACTGGAAAACAAAGCCCCACAGATTCAAAACGAGGAAATAGAGCTGTTGGGCAATTCAATTCTGGCTGAAATACATATGTCCAATCCGCACCATTTTTCTCTTTCATTGTTAAGAGCACTCAAAACATATTACAAAAAGTTGATCAAATAAAGCATGATTAAAAAAAACAACTGTTTTTAATCTCATTGATGGAATACCCCAGAAAATAGCAATAAGAGAAGTATTGCCAGGTTTTCGTTTTTGTAAGAACCAGACGTCTGCAGAATTGGCTGAAAAATGATCCAACTAATGAATAATCCCTATTTATCCTTAAATAAACTGCGAGGCCAAAGCTATGATGGTGCTTCCAATATAGGCCTAAGTGGATAGTAGGACCTAGAATGATCTTAGGGTATTGCTACATTAAAAGAAGTCGCTCGCGCATTATGTTAACTTTGCTAACCATGACTTAACTTGGTCCTAAATGATTCCGTCAGCTGTGTTCAAGACATTGCAGATTGCTATGACTTAGTGTTTTTTGCTCACAGCATCTCAAGATGGGCGCGTCTTGAATCCAATAGGAAGAGCAAAGTATATAATACGCTCAAAAACTTTGCCCACAATGTGGTCATCAAGGAATAATGCTCTAACAACAATGAGATTAGGATATTTTGATGTACCGAAGTAGTTTGTGTTTCTCAAAGGTAAAAAAAAATGCATGGAAGCTGCAGCATTTAGAAGAAAATTAGAATTATTCGCTAACAATGTCCTGCTTATCGTCGAGTACAAAATTGTAAGCGCAGTCAGCGTTGCGTTGAAAATGTTGAAAAATGAGAAGCAAGATCTACATAAAGCAGAAAGTATTGGAATGACTTTTGTTTATTATACCCATACATTCAGATTCCATAATAGTTCTGTCACACTATACATTCGTCTTACTTTTGAGTAGGGGGGGCCCACCAAGATATTCTTGAACCCGGGCCCACGGATACCTTGCTACGCCACTGGTGGTATTGTACAAATAATACCACATATGAAATATGATACAAACAATTCCAGAATGATTAGTAGATATCCATTATAGAACGTTTCACAAATACTGTAATATGAATAACTCAATAGTGGCTGCTTACAAAAGCAGGCTTACACATAACTCAACTTAACTCTAGTGACTGCTACAAGTAACTTTAACAACTTAACTCTATCAACTGCTTGTACCAACTGACTTTTAGTGACTGTCTCTAAGTATCTCAATCAACTAACTGTTTCACTCAAGGTTACAAGTATTCACCTTCTCACAACATGGGTAGTGAATTAGGTTCACAACATAGTAAATGGGGTATCCACTCAATGGCGCCAACTTTGAGGTGGGGATAATATGTTTTGGGAATGAAATATGTTTTGAACATGAAATATGTGTTGTGCATGAAATTTGTTTTGGGCACGAAATATGTTTTATGCATGAAATATGTTCTGGGCATAAAATATGTTTGTTTGTTTTCTGCGTTGCTTCAATTTTAAAAATTATAACGTCCTATCTTAAATATCCATTCTGAGTAAACAAAGGGAGGTTAATGAAGAAATGTATTTAAATCTAATATTTGTATTGTTTATCTCCCTCTCCTACACACTCTCATTCGCATAACTCAGCTAAGTAAATCGAACATTTTTAGCAGTCTTCGAAAGAAGAATAGCCACTATCGGTCAGAGTTGTGTTTACTGAGCGCCCAAAGGCAGCACGGGAAACCAACTTCTAGATCTAGATACCTCCTCCCCCCCCCCCCACTGGTCCACAAATGAGATTGGACTAAAGCGCTCTGAGCATGCTATAAGCATGAAAGTAGCGCTATATAAAAGTTATAATAATAATTATTATTATTGTTAAAGTGATAAGTGATCGCAGTCTACTTTGTAGGCGTGGGTTCAAATCCCACTTCTGTCACCAGTGTTATGTTTCCCTATGAACCCTTGAACAAACAATATTGCCAATTCAAGAAACAGATAACTTAGGTTCTAATAAAACGAGATGTATTATTGAAGTAATAAATGATGAATGAAAAATAGTCAAATACTTTACAAGTCTGAATAGAATCACATTAAAAGAAACCAATCGAGTCTTTTTCCAACTGTCTTGGTCAGAGCACACAACAAAACCGGTTTCCTACACATCGGATCTTTACATCCGCCAGTCCTTTTCTAACTACACAGGCCTGAGTCGTCTGTGTCGGTTGACCAGCCGTAAGGTTACAATGACCCCCTTACAGCTCAGTTATAACAATATATTTAATGACCTGATTGTTATGAAGATGTCATTCAGTGCAATCCGAGCCTAACAGCAATAGAGATTGATGATATAATGAATAGTTTTGTACAGGGCTAATCTCTTATTTGGTATCCGGTCAGTTGTTCGCGCGTCAATTGTTCGCGTGCCACTTGTTGATGATGTTGGACTAAAGGTAATGTATGTAAGTAATGATGATATAAGAAATTTTATACGTTGCTTGTCAGCACTAGCGTATGTGTCACCTGAACATGTGATTGAAGCATTTGATATACTGGCAGAGAGTAAACCACAAACAGATGAAGAAACAAGTTCAAAAATAGAGAAGTTATTGACATATTTCAAAAACACGTATGTCAGATGTAGGCGTGTAAGAGGCCGTTTATGTTTATGTTAAAGTTTGTTTATTATTCTGAATTATTGATGTTTCATTGAGGCAATTGGCACGCAAACAATTTGGAACGCGAGCAATTGAGGCGCGAACAATTGACATAGAACCCTCTTATTCAAAGAAGAAAAAACTTTTCCATTTGATTGAAAGTCTAATGGTTTTAGATCTCTTTATAGTACAAATCAAATCGTATTATGCTTCAATGTTTATTACATGTTTAAAATATTTTCCACTTATGTACATACTTTCTTTTAAAACAAAGTAAACACTTTATGTATAAAGTAAGTAGATTGTCTGTATAGATATAATTCTCTTCATGGCCCAAAAAATGCGGGACACCAGTGGCGTCACTAGAAGTGCGGGGATGCGGTCCGCACCGGGTGACACACGGGGGGGGGGGGAAGACACCCGAGTGGAAAAAAATGAATATTGGCAAAATCTAGAAAATAAAAACCCGAATGAAAAATTGAATATCGGCATAAACTAGCACATTAAAAAAATCTCTATACCAAAATATGCATAGGCATATCAAGTGTACTAAACTAGATCTATATATTTTTAGAACCTTTTGTATATATTTTATTTTGTTAGGTACAGAATGTCCAAAAAAACAAGGGGGATGCAAAGACTTTTTTAAGAACAGAAATAGGTTCTAATTCATTATCATAATCTTTCCTTTGTGCTTCACAGCCTGATCTTTTTAATGGCTTCTCAGCTCTCAACTGTCCTCTATGCTTCATCTTGTACACTGCGTAAGCACGTTTTTAGTTGTTTTTTTTGTTTTTTTTGGTCTTCCTCTACGTCTTGTTCCCTGTGTGTTCCACTCAAAGGTTTGTCTAGCTCTTTTACTGGTATCTTTTCTAAGGGTGTGACAAATCCAACTCCACTTCCTCTCTAAGATCTGCACTTTTATATTACTTTGTTCACCCAGAATGTATTTGCGTTGTGGTTATTTTGTATTTTAGTATCGATCAGGCGAAAGCGACTCTATTACCAAATTTTTGGAAAAATTAAATTATTAATTATGTGACGTCGTTTTTTTTTTCAAGTAGAAATTTTCTACGTTAACAGCAAATCAATCGATAAATTTATTTAAAGAACACATTTTAATGCCTCTAAAACAAAGTGATTCTACAGTCTACCCTGTTGTTACGGTGGAGTGACTCTGTAACTCTGACTAACGTATCATCGCACTATTAAAGTTTTTTTTGTGTGAACAGAAAAGGTTTGCTACAAGACGAATTTCTAAACAAGAGAATGATCTGCGGAGAACAAGTCCATTACAAACTCGTATCAACTAGTACAGCCTTACTCAAACTGTGGTGGGGGCACCCCATGGAGGGCGCGACGTCCCGGCCAGTGACTAAGTAGAAATAGCACAAGATAGACTTAATTAGAAAGAGTTTTTGAAGTTCTGAAACGCTGAAAAATGCTTAGCGGTCAGGGCTTCGTCCAGGGACTTCGCTGAGGTATCTTTCTATCTATCTTTCTCACTGAGACCAATAAACGACTAAGGTAACGCCTAACGTAAACGTTCTACTTTAGATGGTAATCAAAGTCTAGTGTTATACCGTTACCCTCTAAAAGTCTAACCAAGGAAGCATGTTGATGATGTTAATAAATATACATTGCAAAACAAGCAAAACTATTGGAAAATGGGATTTTATAGTAGAATGGACAAATTTTACATGTGTGCAAAAGTTTAACGGAAAGAATTAACAATACCTTTTATTGGGAAAAGTTTGGATAAAGCGGATGGCGGAGGGGGGGGGGATTGACTCCCTGATCTAGCCGCATCGGGTAACACCGACCCTAGTGACGCCAATGCGGGACACTACGATGAAAAGGTCCTGGAAAGATAACTCTTTTATCTCTGCAAAACGGACTAGAGTTATCCCACGTAACTTTCGCGGCGAAAAAAAAAACGAGAGGGAAGGGAGAACCGATAATCTTCTCTGTATTCACCTGACACTTAATAGTAAATAGTGGTGTAGGTCAACTCTATCTATCTATGGCCACCGTCAGTCGCGAAGCGACTATGGATCATCTCATTTCCATGAGATGAATGCCTGGGCATAAGCTGTGGTCGGAACGATGTCGCCCACACATCAGTTCCCCCCTCTCCACGCAGCTGATGTATCCAAAGGAACGGCAGTGCAGTGGTGTGGGTCAACTAGTATAATAGAAAACACCAAACTTTACAAAACAAAACACGTTTGCATAAATCTTTAAACAAATATACAGAAATATCTCCTCTCATGTTAGCAGTCTCCTTTTCAATACTATTACTTAAATATTTGATTGTTCTTTTAAAGTGTATTTTTATTTGTAAAAAAACTGCTTCTGTTATTAAATTTTAAAATCAAATTTCTCGCTTTCAAAAAACGAAAAGGTTTATACTGTCATGGTATCGGATTCTCTATATTTTTCCAGTGTTTTCTTTTAATCTAAATGGGAAACACAGACAGACTAACGGACTGACACACCACACAAAACGAAAAGCGGCTATTTCACTTTCTAAACGCCACAATGTCTAAGCTGTATCTAAGAACACATATATTTTCTTTAATATGTTTATAATATAGAGAACAAAAAAAAACATGTATAAATTAAATTATGAATTTATGTATATTTATTTTCCTTGAAGTTTATACATTATATTTTCATTATTACAATTGCATCGTGTCTTCGATCGATCAACATACACACAGAAATATGCTGGTCTATTAACATTGATATAATTAGAATGCAACTTTAGATTTATATAACTTACGATTTGTGCTTAATTGTATAAACGTTTGCTAGCGAGCAGTGCCTGCAGGGCTATAAAATAAGACAGAGGTTCCTTTTATACTGAAGTCTCAGGACCAAAATAAGTGTCCCGTGACCAGGGGTATATTATGAAAGCCAGTTATTATTATAATAAATTCATGAATCTACAGTTGTACGTGTGTACTGTATAGATTTATGTTTCTCGTCAGGTGGAGCCCTGAAGAGGAGGAGGAGGGGTGGGGAGTTGAACGACACAGACACAGTGCTACCTTGATGCACCAGTAGTGTGATGTCACTGACAGTACTTTTTAACCACTGGCTTTGGTCGTTATAGTTAACGTCACGTCACCCTCTATCCGTTTCCCTCTCTCTCTCTCTCACACACACACACACACACACAAACACACACACACACATAAACTACACACATATACACAACAAGTATACACACATATCAATAATGCACACATAAAACAGACACATTCACAAATATAAGGGGTGAAGTGGGGGGGGGGGCAAACAGTAATTACGCAGTAACTGCGTTACAGTAGAATATTTAAACGGAGTAAAATCATGTTTACCGAAAATAAAATCGCATTAAACAAGATTACAACGAGAGTTTGTGTGATACACAAACTCAGAGGCGGCCCCGTCGGAGTCGGATCCCTGTCAGATCCGCCTATTCGCAAGATGTTTCGGATGTTTCTTCTATATTGAAAATAATTAACTTCTCGCTGGACAAGTGTGTTTTTTTTTATCTAACCGTGACGGACAGACCAACCAACAGACAAAACGCACAAAAATATGCTTCTTTCATTCTAATGGGGGCACTATACAATTTTTTTTAAATCTGATTTTTTAAAAAGTTTTAGAAATTAGTTTAGAATCATGTCATGGCCGGGCTTTACGCTAGTACACGAAAGTCGCTGCTAAAAGTTCATTTTAAAAAAATGTGCGTGACATCTACACGCTGAGGATATTTCTTATTGTAACATTTCCTCCCTTACATTTACGTAATTGTTTTAAAACTTGTGTTTTTTTTTATTAAAAAATCGCTTGCATAATTAATTTTATAAATTTAACGGTTTGCTTTAAGAAAACTAAAAGTAGCCGTTGCACCTAAACTTTTCAAGCCGCATATAATGGTGAAATAATATTTTTCGTCTCTCTTCTAGTTTTGGCGCCCTGAGTGTGACAGACGGACAGACGGACATTTTGCACAAACCTAAAAGCGGCTTTTCCCCATACGGGGGCCGCTAAAAACGGAATCGTGAAATGTTTTCTTCCTCACCTATCCCTTAGTCTGTTGAACCGTTGGGGCACCACACAAGATCTGTTCGATAGAGTACCATCGGGCATAGGGAAGTGAGAGAACATTACGACGCCAGAGTGATTTCAAAAAAAAAAAAAAATTCCGATAAAAAATCAGATTAGAACTTATGAAATATTAAATTTTGAATTAGGTATCCAAAAAAAAAAGTCATTTATTGTATATAGTTTGTTTAAAAGTGTTGTTGCGGAGGGGGCGGGGTAGTGATACTAGAATTCTGAAGTAAGAGGTACAGACGTGTGTGTGGGAGGTCGATATAAGTGGGCCGTTCTAAAACAATGTAACATATAATAATTCACGGGCCAAAATTATGTTAAGGTAGGCCTTAGGGGGTGGCAACTTGTGCAACCGAGGGAGGCCCCGCGATCGGAGATTCCATTGTCATCGTCAGCTTCGATAACCAGATCAGTTCTTATAAACTAGGGTATTGGAAACCACATGATTTGATATGATTCCAATTACTATGTAACTCTTATCATGACATTTTTGACTTTTAAATACCGTTCAGTTTCAGTAAAGATAGCATCTTTTGACCTGCCGATTTCTTATAAATAAAAAAAAAGGGGGGAGCATTGTGTCATTTATTTTATTTTAAAACGTTTCAACGAAAGTCAGATTCGCTAAAGTCAATAAAATAGATGACTTAAGCTCCTATCTCTTATACCAAAGACCAAAGACAGAATATTGCGTTTTGCTTGTAAATTGTTTGACACGATAGCTACTGGAGACCAATAAGCAAATTAAGGCTACTGTGACTGGAAGTATATTGTTAATAAACTTAGGCAGTACTATGTTTTGTAAATCACGTGATTGGATTTATCTCTGTTCAATGGTAGCTCAACGGATAACAGAAATGCGAAGAAAAAATTACAAAAGTAGAACTGACTTGGTAAACAGTCTTAACCATAAACATTTCGTGGGAGAACAGATTAACTCTACGCTCCAAACAACGATCAATTTAGGGTTGGTTGAGTCGCTAGCCAAATTCGAATCAACCATCCTCGACTAATTAAGAACTCTGAGGCTCACTGCTGTATATTAGGGCATAGGATTAAAATCGAGGTTATGGACCTGATGGCCTCAGAAGTAAAAGGCAACGTTATTAATAAAAATCAATCAATGATCAGATGTCCCATTCTATTGCGTTTTGTGAACGTATCAGATAGTGACGTTTAGGTGTAGTACACTTCGTCGAATTTGAAAATGTTGAAAACGCATCCGGAAACGGTTTATCAGAGGCTCTTTTCGCCGTGCTGAAGAACCGACTGTCGAAGTCAGGGATTTGACAATGGTGCGAACATGAAGGGAAAGCACCAAGGCGTTAAAGACGCACATTATTCACATAAACAGTCAAACATTTTACACTCCGTGCAGCTGATATAATTTGTTTTATGAGACATGGCTAAATGCAACTCTCAAGCTGTCACTTTTTTCATATCATGCAGAGAATGTATAAATATTTTCTTTCATCATCTGAAATGTGAAGTTTTGTTTTGAAGAAACCGTGCTTTTCATGACAACACAATCACTGTCAGAAACACAATGGGAGTGACGCCTCCAAAGTTAGAACTTGCTACGCCGTCAAACGAAAGAATTCTGGGAGTTGCTATTGACTGTCGCTGACACCGCAAAAGATCCATTGGTGAAAAGTAAAGCCGATTGTCTAGCAAACTTTGGACAAAGAAAGCTTTAAGGAGTTTTCTATCAGCTTTATCATATAGTATAATGTTTTATTTATTATGAATACTGTTAGCAAAATGTTGCAATATTCGGACATGCACAGGCCTTCTTGAACTTTTTAGAAAGTACCGGGACAAAGATTTCTCGGGTGTAGTGATCACAGCAAAGAAAATTGCAAAGAAAATTGCAAAGAAATAAACGACTATCTGAAATTCTAGGAACAGAGAGGCAGTCAAAAATAAGACAAAGAGTCAGAAAGTACGGTCTAGCGTTTAGCAAATGATAATAGGCCTACGTACAGTGTATAGTGTACCCCCCTTTTTATTATATTCGTGTTGAATTTCAAACATAATTAATTGTAATAATAATTTAAAAATTAAAAAAATAAAACGTGTTCGGGCCTTTGTGTCTTGCTGCTGTCACTTTTTTTTAAAACGTTGTCTGCATTGACCAGACGTCCCATTTGGAACCGGCCCACCAGGCATTTTCCCGTTAGCCCATATAGCCAGGCCGCCCATGATTACGACCGTCCGACCGTGGACAGTCGCCAACTGCGTTAGAAGTGGACGAGCCCGTTAGCGTAATGTGGTACAATATATATAGGGCCCCGCATTTGACACTCGCCTTGGGCCAAAGTGAGTGTATGTGGAAGATTGTTTCAGAAAGTGTCACACCAATGTAACGTAACAGATACTAGAATTCTTGGACCAAAGGGAAGTGAAATCATTGAAATGGGGGAAACTTTAAAGAAATCGAACATTAAGGAGAGTGGTTGCGGCCAAAATATAATCAGAGCTTTACGATCTGTAGGAAGTAATGTTTAAAAAAAAAAAGAAAGTGCGGAAAAATAGTATCATATAGCTTAAAAAGTAGAGCAGTAGCGCAGCAAGGTACCGGTGGGCCCGGGTTCAAGAATATATTGGTGGGCCCTTCTTCCCAATAAGGCGAATGTAATGTTTGACAAAATAACAGATTTATCTGAATGTATCTGAACATTTACCAAAAGACATCCTAATGCAAGTAGAGTAGCTTTTTAATTATGTTTAGTAGAACTCTATCTTGAATTAAAAGTCAGTGTTTATATAATTTTTTGAACAAAATGAAACGAGTTAACGGATTTTTAAATATATAGAAAAAGTTTTATCAGTGCAAGTTCCCATTCTACATATTTGAATTCCGAAAACACTTCTAAGTGTGAACCTTTGAACCATTAAAAAAACAAACTATTACTTAGTTCTACTTCGATTTTTTAACTATAAATAGATCTTAAATCTAATTACTAACATTTTTCTGGCCTTCTAAGTAGTAAAGTAAGAACCAGTACGTCTAAATGCACGAGCGGATGCTCGATGGTTATTGTAGTATCCAATCACATTAGAACCACCATCATAGATTTAGCCTCGAAGTATATGTAAGGATAAATGTGGATTTTTTAATTAAGCCCAACTTGGACCATTTGTTAAGCCGATTCTGCAGACGTTTTGTTCTCACCAATACGAAAACCTGGTGATAACCTAGTTGCTATTTCTTTGGATGTTCCGTCATTGGATATCACTAAATAGCATAAACAAAACACACTAATTTGATCAAATTTTTATATATCTTGAGTGCTACCACTAATGAAAGAGACAAATGGTGCAGACATGTTGTCCTAAAGTAACGGTTTATTTGCCAACACAGCATTTCCCAACAGGTCTATTATCTTGTTTTGAATCTGTCGGGGATTGTTTTCCTGACAAATTTCAATATTCATAGTAATTTTCGGAGGTTTTTGTATAAGTATAATGGTATTAACTTTCTTGAAGAAACTATGAAACAATGTTCAACTAAACACTAAGTCTTGGTCAGAGAAAGAATGTTCAACTAAACACTAAGTCTTGGTCAGAGAAAGAATGTTCAACTAAACACTAAGTCTTGGTCAGAGAAAGAATGTTCAACTAAACACTAAGTCTTGGTCAGTGAAAGAATATTAAACTAAACACTAAGCCTTGGTCAGAGAAAGACACTGTTCCATTGTTACATAAAAACATATAAAGAAGACTCAATGAAAAGATACGAGCCCCCATGAGCCTAAAGAGGATTCCTGAATCAATATGATCAGTTTAATATTACCTATTAGCGGGTGTAACTAAACGTAGTCTATGAGATGTATCGTCAATAACAGTCCCCGTGCGAATTTATTGTTAATAATGAGCTCCCATCAGAATTATAGCTAGATTTAGGTATTTTAGGTCAACAGATCAGTGTTAAAGGTGTGCTGGCACGTTCGACAGTGGTGCATTGGTCCCTACTTGTACTGCCTAGTTTGAAAGTATAACCTCCAGGTATACAATTAAACTAATGTATGTAAAACAAGACTACAAAAAAAGTAGCAGGTAAACATGTATTAAAAGTTTATTTACATGAGTAAAATAAATGTGTAAATAAATGGACATCAACTCACAACACAACACAAATATGTGACATTCGGGAATACCCCAGGATGCAGAACATCAGGGTTAAACATACTGCCTGGAAACCATTTGAGGCCATATCTGAGTTATGTTTGGAGCAGAATTACTAACTTAATTTAGTACTATTTCATTATCTCATGATACTGCTCACATGCAAAAAAAAAAATTGACATGTCTGCTGATATTACGTAATTCATCATATATGATATTTTATCCATTTCCAATATTTGTTATCTTGATTGATGAATCCACAGACTAGTAAATTGTTAACAATTAGGCTATGGTTTTTCTTGTGTTAAATACATAATAGCGATTATAAAGATAAGTTTTCCTGTAAACTTCTTGAAGTGACCTCTGTTGCACGTGATATAATTGACAAAGTTAATTTTTGAAGAAGTACAAGAGAAATATCTGTGGTATTTGCACTGATGCTGCTGGATTTATATGTATGGTACAGAATGAGTCACTATAAAAATGCACCTCGCTGTTTCATTCATCGATATATATTAGCAACAAAGATACTTCCACAAGTATTACACCAAAAGCGAGATAGATAAATATAATTTCTCTTCAATGTCATTCTGTTCTATTTCGGATTTTTCTTTCAATACATCCTCTTCCATTTCCAACAAATCTTTGGGTATCATTTTTTTTTGTTCTGGCTTTTCGTGATCAAGCCTAAATACAGAAATAAACTTGATACCTTGATTTGAATTTGTAATTTAGTGAAATAAATATAAGCTTAACTTTCATAATAACTTTGGCGTGTTTGAAAATACTGTCACAACAATAGTGTAGCTAAAGTTTACTGAGTCAAAGACAGTACGTTTTCCAAGCTTACCAGAATATATATATAGTGATGACATATATATATATATATATATGTGTGTGTGTAATGAAACAATAAATACTAGTATACCAATAGCATGGCTTTATTCGACAAAATTAGACTACAGTAAACAGTAAACACCAGCACGTCTCACTTAAAAAGTATGAAGTACTATAAACACACACACTGGACATAAAACACACACACACTGGACATGACCTTATGACACGCTGGACGCTCACATACATACATACAAATATATACGTATGACTGCACAGCCACGGGAAATACTGTATTCCTCCCCAATCTTCGGACTCGAAGACAAGCCTATTATATTATATGCATAAAATGATACATGTATATATATTTTTAAAAAAATGCTCTAACAACTTAAACTAAAATTACAATGAATATGTATATAAATGAGAAACCATTTCTCAGCTATTTTGGGAAATCTCGAGGTTAAGCGTCATATATGTTTTAAAAATATTTCACTATCGTAAAATTAATTTTGGCTTTAACGTTCTGCTTCTATAAATGAAGTCCAAAGGGGATTGAATTTCTTGTACATAAGAGAATTTTAATCAATGAATAGACAGACGCACACGAACGTTTCCTAAACGAGGATATAAACTCTCATGTGTCACTTGTCTAATAGAGAGAGGCTCGGTCAGCTTTATATATATATATATATATATATATATATATATAAAGTTGAATGTTTAGCGTATGTATGTATGTATGCGAGTGTCGAATAGAAATCAAAACCGCTTGACCAATCTTGATTAAACTTGGCAGAAATGTTCCTTGGGTACCAACTTAGACCGTAGTATTGTAGCCCTAAAACAAACGTAAGACCCTTAAAAAAAATAAAGTTGACCAAGTCTATTACAACTATACTATTTTATGGATCTAGGCTTTGTTTAAAATGTTGACATGAGAAAAAGATCGAAAGGATTTAGATCTAGATCTAATTTTAAGAAATACACTTTGCACTTATAGATTTTTACTTTGACGCATGAAAATACAAAATATAGTCTAATGATTTTATTATTTAACAAAATTTAGCTTCAAATTTGTGTTTCAAAAGGCTTTTTACATAAGTTCGTTCTTTATATCAGCAAGCGTAGATATCCTTACGCACATTCGTTCATTAGAGATTTCACGAAATGTTACACATCGCTCTATTCCTAGCACATCGAACGTGAAATGAGGTCACGTCCCTAGGTCTAAAACTCTAAGATGATAGAACTTCTCTTCGCAACGATAGTTTTATACTTTAGCACATGAACAAACTAATTATAGTCCAATCATTTCATATTTTAATCAAATTAACATTGAAATTTGTTTTTCGAAACCATTTTTCATGCATTCGTTCGCAAAGCCGTGTTTAGATATATTCTAATAGTTTCATTCATAGCGTACAATGAACTCTATCCAAGCCAATATTTAACTCTAGATTACTCTATACTTTAGATTTACATCTAGATCTATATTTAACTCAAGATCTACTCAATCTTGTAATACATGAACATACAAAATTAAGTCTATTTATTTCTAATTTTTATTAAATATATGTAGGTCTACAAGCAAATGTTTTTATTTGAAAATATGGATTTAAGTCGATCAGCTATTTTGAAAGCTTTATTCATACTATTTTACATTTACGCATTCCTTATAACATTAATATTTCGTTTAATTGTTTACATAACACTCTCAGCTCTCAGTGATACATAAACAAAGGCCCGCGGGCCGCGGGTAAAATATGTCTAGTAGGGGAAAGTGGGGTAATATGAGATACTTAAATTTAAAAAATTATAAAAATTATAATTGATATATTTTTACCAAACGCTAATATAAAATTGATTCAGTATATATAAAATAGACTTTCCACTAAAGATCAGATGTATTCGAGCATTACTTTTTAAGTTATAGAAATATAATGAAATTATTTTAGTATCCCATATTACCCGCCATAATTGGGTAATATGGGATACCCAACCATTGTATGAAAATTATAAGAATACAAACGAAATATAATTCTGTAAATCAAGTAAACAAAACAAAAAGTTTAAAACATCACAAAAATTGTATTATTTTACAAATATTTTCTGTTAAAAAGTCAATTTAAAAAAGTGGGTGTGTTAAGTGAACCGTGGGTGCTCCGGAAATGATGAAAAAAAATAATTGTCTTCATTTTAATTAATATTATTGGCTAATTCAGTTTTTATACGAGCTGATTATTTTGGGTTTTCTTCTGTTTGAACATTCGCCACCAATTATGATCTAGATGTAATATTTGAGCAATTAAACATTAAA
>JADKLZ010000167.1:7752416-7762783 GCA_021533235.1 Biomphalaria straminea
GAGAGAGAGAGAGAGAGAGAGAGAGAGAACTAGTATTCTTTAAGAATTAATACCAGTTCTCCAACGGATCTTTCAGATTAAGTCTAGATCGCCTGTAAGACTTTTGATACTCTCTTACCCGCGGGACACTGTAACCTCATTTGGTGTCAACATTTTTAGGCGGATTGGATTAGAGAACGTGGTATATCGTACCCACCTTAAAGTCCTGACCTAGATTTTGATGGTATCAGGTTTTGTTTGGTAGACTCCTAATGAGAAGGCTAAGTCACTAGAACTTAGTTACTATGAGAATTAAAATTGTAAGACTTAAAATGTTGAAATAAACATTTGGTGTAAGATTACTTCTTATAGGAGACGCAAAAATGTGTGTGTATGTGTGTGTGAGTGTGTGTGAGTGTGTGTGTGTAGCTTGGATTTAGAGTGGTGTGAACAGAGGCGTAGCTAGAAATTTCCCATCGTTTGGGGGCCCGGGGGGCTTGACCTCTTTAGGGGCCCTTGCAGTTGCTGAATATTAAATTTTCAATGTAAAAAACACTCATTTGGGGGCCCGCTCAAGTAGGAGCCCGGGGAAATTTTCAAATTCTCCCCCTCCTCCCCTCACCCTAGCTACGCCACTGGGTGCGAACTGTGAGTACACCAAGCCCAGGCATTTGACATATAAGAGTATGGTTCAAGGCCTCGCCATTAAAAGAATGAAGGGTCGGCTGAGCTACAAACTCACAAATTGTGATTTTTTTTACTACAATATATTTATTAAATAATGTTCTGCTGGAGGCCGTTGTGAATAGTATAGAAGAACTAATTACTATTTGAAAGAGGCGCTTAGTCGGACACATATCCCGCACGGGAGACGACAGCATGCCAAAAGCGATCTTTGTTGGCGACCTTAAAAGAGGACGCGCAACAGAGCTGCCCGCCGTGAGCGCCGTAAAGATCAATTCATGCGCTCTTTCGTCCTCACTGGTATAGAGGAAAGCAGCTGGTGGCAGACGGCCCCTAAAATTTGAAGAGCTCTCACAAAGGCGTTGCACACACGTTCTGAGACCCTTATTGAAGGCATGAGCAGAAGACGAAAAGAAAACCTAAATAGACCGCCTGCGGACAACTGATTTGTATGCAGGAAAAAATATGTAGGTCGCAACTGAGTTTGAGTTGTCATGTGAAACACTGTACTCATCTTTAATCTTCGGAATCGAAGACATAGTCATTATTATAATTACTAATACGTGGATTTTATTCAAGCTATCGTAAACGTGTGGAGTCGGGATGGCTGAGTGGTAGAGCGCTTAACCTCCGAACCGGGGTCCCTGGTTCGAATCCTTGTGAAGAGTTGGATTTTTAATTACGGAATCTTTGGGCGCCTCTGAGTCCACCCATCTCTAATGGGTATTTGACATTAGTTGGGGAAAATAAAACCGGTTGGTCGTTGTGCTGGCCACATGACACCCTTGTTAACCGTAGGCCACAGAAACACATGGCCTTTACATCATCTGCCCTATAGACCACAAGTTCTGAAAGAGGAACTTTTTTTTTCTGTAACGAAAACATGCATCGTGGCATCCCCCAAAATCCTGCCCAGGGTCTACACTTATTTAGATCCGGCTCTGTATAAATGAAAACTAAAATGGCAGCATAAGTTGATTGATTTCAGTTCCACCCCTACCCTTGCGTAAGAATACATGTCTGCAAAGTCGTCAGGGTGTTATGACGTCAGGGTGTTATGACGTAAGTAAATTGAAGCCAAAAATAAAAGTGCTAAAAATATTTCACAATTTTGTTTCATGAAAAGGACAAACACTCTGACATATTGACATATATTTATTCTGACAAATATAATCCGTTAAAATTAGAATGTACCTGCAAAAGAAAAATTCATTTGCACTCGATGACATGGTCTATTGAAAGTTTGAAACTCACAGTTATGATTTTTTTTTTTACTATTCGAACAATTTCTTTGTTTTTACTTGTTTCTGATGTTTCTTTAGAGCTGACGATAATCCATATCGTATATTCTAGATTTGAGGTTGAGAGTTCTAAATCAGAAGACTTAGATCTAGATTTAGTTCTGGATGTCTATATAGTGAAAGTACCAATAAATCAATACACATTTACACACTATAGCCCTGGCTAACGTCGTTGGTTTGACTGAGCTAAAGTGAGAGTTCGATACCCAGCCTGAACAATTTTAAATTTTTTTTTTTTTTAATATTTTTTTTTCATTTTAAATTGTATAATATATGTGTGACATTTTTATGTATAAAATTAAAGAGTGGACTGGCCTGTCATGCGGGCAAAAGAGAGGAATTGAGAAAGACGGTTGACAAATTATGCATGGTGCCCCAACGGTCCAACAGACAAGGGATAGGTAAAGCTAAAATGAGTATATTGTCTTTTTAATTTTTTTTTTTATTTTTCATATGTTGTTTGTTTCTTTAAAAAAAAAAGAAAATACTACACCAAATGCCAATCTCCCGCAGAGCGTTAGGAAAGCTTTGAGGCCAGGTCCATCGATACGACAGTCCAGTGTGCATACCACATGACCAGGTAGCCATCCTAGAGTAGCTTGGCAGTACAGTCATGAAATAACAAAAGCAGTTTTGCCACTACATGTATGACCAAAGCTTATAGCATAACAGAAGTAGTCTTACAATAGCATTACTTTTTGCCAGTGCGTTTCGCAATAGTTTCTGTGTAGCCACCAACCTATGTAGCCCCGTCACGCTTGCCCTCCCCTTACCCACCACCGAATACAAACCTGTAGTCGCGGCGAGTGGCCAATGGCACGTCAACCTTAAGAAGATTGCGCAAGAATACATGTCTTGCAATGTCGTCATGGTGTTATGACGTAGGTAAATTAAAGCCAAGAATAAAAGTGCTAAAAGATATTTCACAACTATTGTTTATTAGTTATTCTCTTGTGTGGTCGGGTCGTCCTGTTTCGCAAGAACCTTTACATTCAACTTGTGCTCGAAGCTGGACGTATTAAGCGTTCTCACGGATGATTGCGCAAAAACAAAATTTTGGATACGTTGTAATACTACGATGACGTGGATAATAAAATATCAACTAGCAAAATATTTTAAAATCCTTTTTAAAAAAAAAGGTTTATCTGTAGGGGAAGAACTACGCCCTTAAAATTATATCTATCAATAATGTTGAAGTTATTTCCTTTATTTGCTATCAAACAAAATAATTAATTGACTTATTGAGTATTTTTTTATTCATTCTTGTATGGGTAAAATAAATAATTGTGTAAAGAATCAACTAGATTTGAGAATGAGTGTGGTAGAAATAGCGTTAAAAAATTATTTAAAGGGACTAAACATAACAAATTTAGCCATATTTGTGAATACTGAAGGATTAGTTTCACTTGTTGGTATCAAACAAAATAATTAATTGCCAGTAATTAATTGACTAATTGGTTACTTTGTTATATTATTGATTCATGTTTAATCTATGCCAAATTCACGCCCAGGCTTTCCCCCAGCAATGGAGAGGTCACTCCATCTCTGACAGAAATGTCTCTGAAAAAACACGGGGAGTGGTAGTTACCGGTGATAAGTTCCTAGCTGATTGGCGTAAGCTGGAAACGCCAGGGACCACTTTTGGCGGTAGTAGGGGCTTTCTAGCCTCACTGGATAGCTACTGTCTGCCTTAAGCCGAGCAGCCCTCGGACAATAAAGTGCTATCCCGCCACAGCTTGCCGCACCACTGGGTGCTTGGTGCTAAGACAAAATCAAAAAGCAAGCTGCAAACCCGCACCTGCAATTACAATCAAAAGAAAACCCTTAGCATTAATGCGTTTTGCAAGCTGGAACATACGGACAATGTGTCCTGGCTTCAATACTGACCCTGAATTCGTTACCGACATGCGTCAAAAAGTTATAATCGACAGAGAACTGAGCAGACTAAACATTGATGTAGCCTGTCTGCAAGAAACCAGACTGGCAGACAGTGGATCTCTTACAGAATGCAATTATACATTCTACTGGCAAGGAAAACCAGAACAAAGCCCCAGAATTCATGGCGTCGGATTCGCAATAAGAAACAGCCTCGTCCCCTGCATTGAGATGTTTCCCTTAGGCAATGAAAGAGTAGCACACATAAAATTTGCATCACCCCAAGGCAGGGTTAATATAATCTGTGCTTATTCACCAACCCTTGCTGCACCGGAAGAGGAAAAAGACAGATTCTTTCAAGCACTGCAGGACGTAATTAAAAATATCCCGAAGTCCGAGCACCTCTATATAAACGGAGACTTTAATGCTCGTGTTGGTGATGAAAATGATGCGGGGCCAAAATGCTTGGGACCTCATGGAGTTAGCAAAATCAACGACAATGGCCAAAGGCTACTCGAATTTTGTTGCTCTCATGAACTATGTGTGACAAATACATACTTCCCTGGCAAGGAATGTCACAAAGTCTCGTGGCAGCACCCACGATAAAAAAGGTGGCACCAGCTTGACCTCTGCATCACTCGAAGGGCGGATCTGAAAAGTGTTATCCACAACCGCTCATACCATAGTGCGGACTGCAACTCAGACCATTCACTTGTGCTAAGCAAGATCAAACTAGCTCTCAAGAAGGCTTATACCTCCAATCAACCTGGAACTAGGCGAATTAACGTCAACCATGTAGGAGACCCGGAGAAGTCTGCACTCTTTGGCGAGCTCCTGAACAGTTCAATTCCCTCGTTATGTGACGAAGAAGACATCTCAACTAGATGGGAGAAATTAAGAGAGGTAATCTACAGCTCAGCAATTACCGCATTTGGACCTCAAAAGCACAAAAATGTAGACTGGTTTGAGGCGAATATAGCACTTATGGAACCTTGCATCGAGAAAAAGCGATCTGCACACCTCGCTCACAAGACAATGCCTAGTCCAAAATCTTTGCAAGCCTTCAAAGCTGCTAATAAAGAGGCAAAACAAATAGCTAGACAATGTGTTAACAACTTCTGGAGGGATACCAAGAATCCAAGAACGTGTCTACTTAGGAAATAGTAAAGCTCTGTTTGATGGCATTAAAGCGGCCCTGGGTCAAACAGTGTCTAAGCCTGTTCCCTCATATCAAAATCTGGAGAAAAAATTACAGATCAAACAAAGCAGCTAGAACGTTGGACAGAGCACTACCTCGATGTCTATGCCACAATGAATACAGTAGACGATGTCGCCCTGGCGTCCCTACCAGATCTCCCAGTATTGGAATGCCTAGATACCATTCCTAGCCTTGATGATCTAAAAAAAGCAATTAACTGCATGAAAAATAGAAAATCCCCAGGGAGTGATGGCATCCCAATGGAGGTAGTTTAGGTCAACGCTTCAGTCCTGCTCCCTGAACTCTATAATCTCCTATGCCGCTGCTGGGAAGCAGGTCATGTCCCACAGGACATGCGTGACGCAAATATAGTCACAATATACAAGAACAAAGGGGATCGGAGTGACTGCAAAAATTATAGGGGTATCTCTCTCCTCAGCATAGTTGGGAAAATCTTTGCTATAGTGGCACTATCCAGGCTGCAAGTGATAGCTTCTAGAGTCTACCCAGAATCTCAGTGCGGATTCAGGAGTGGCAGATCCACCGTAGACATGATATCCTCTCTTCGACTACTGCAGGAAAAATTCAGAGGTAGAGACAGACCCCTTTACATTGTTTTTGTTGATCTGACTAAAGCCTTTGACATAGTCAGCAGAAGTGGCCTTTTCAAGCTCCTGAGGAAAATAGGCTGCCCTCCCAAACTATTGAAGTTCATTTTATGTTTTCATGAGGAAACGAAATGTACTGTGAAATATAATGGAGCCCAATCAGTACCTTTTGAGGTTAGCAGTGGTGTCAAGCAGGGATATGTGCTCGCGTCTACTCTGTTTGGCATATTCTTCTCTTGTTTACTACACTATGCTTTCAACGACAGCAACGAAGGTGTATATCTCCACACAAGATCCTCTGGAAAACTATTCAATATATCAAGGCTGCGGGCAAAAAGCAAGGTTAGGAGGATACTTATTAGGGAACTCTTGTATGCTGATGATGCAGCTATAGTAGCTGACTCTGATATTCAGCTTCAGACCCTGGTTGACAAACTATTTGCTGCTTGCCAGAAGTTCGGCTTAATTATTAGTCAAAGCAAGACCAAGTTACTGGTCCGAAACACTAATACTGCTCCTCAAGTAAACATTTATGGTCAACCACTTGAAATTGTTGATCACTTTTGCTATCTTGGCTCCATCGTATCCAACGATGCTCTACTGGATAAAGACATCAACAATAGGATAGCCAAAGCAATGGGCACCATGTCAAGGTTGCAGAAAAGAGTGTGGGACAACATATAGCTGACTAACAACAATAAAGCCTTAGTCTACCGGACCTGCGTGATGAGCACTTTGCTATACGGAAGTGAAACATGGTCAACCTACTCATGACAGGAAAAAAAGCTGAATATCTTCCACCTCCGATACCTAAGGCGGATCTTTAAAATAAGGTGGCAAGATAAGATAACAAATGAGGAAGACATACAAAGATCAGGGTGCCTGGACATCCGCTCTATTATCAGCAGCAGACGCCTTGGCTGGCTTGGCCACGTTCGCAGAATGCCAGTAGGTAGACTACCACAAGATATACTGTATGGCGATCTTATTGAAGGCAGGAGAGCCGCTGGTCGCCCACTTTTACGGTATACAGATGTGTGCAAACGTGACATGAAGCTATTTAAAATCGACACTAACAGCTGGGAAAAAGTAGCACTGGATAGATCCACATGGAAAGAGAGCATAAGAGAAGGGTCTCTGATTGCAGATGCCATACACAACAGAAGCAGAAAGAAGGCTGAAAATGCAGCTGCGCCTGGTGATTTTATATGCCCAACCTGCAACCGCAGCTGTGTATCAAGGATTGGCTTCTTTAGCCACACAAGAAGTTGCAAAGGGAAAAGATAGTGTCACGAGACGTAAAATGCCACAGGACTATACCAATTAGTAATTGTGCGAAATTTAAGCTTTATCCGAGTATGGGTGTGGGAGAAATAACGTGTACACACTTTTTGCTAGACAGACAGACATTAAAATCATTATCTTATTTTTTTTTTAGTAACAAACAGCATTATGTTGTTATTTGTCCTGAAATATTCGAAGACATCTAATAGGAGCGTGTTAGCAAGAAGTAGATAATAACATTGATTTAAGATCATTTCTTTAAACAGCAATTTTCACACAGAAAAGTTATGTAATGTGGATAATATCAAATAATGTTAACTTTCACCTCTTTTTACCTCTCCATTTCTCTTTAATTTTTATCTACCTTCTAAACTCACTATGTTTGGTCTGTCTGGTACGATTCTCTAAAACTTTATTTCTTCTACACCCTTTCTCGGATCAAATTGTAACTTTTACACAATTAGTATTTTTATTTTTATTACATATGAATTAATTAACAATAAGTATTCTTTCATTATTTGTAATTATTCATTTTGTTGGGTATCGTAAAAGGGAAATAATCCTATTTTTTGAGACATTTGGCTGCATATGTGGAGTTATTTCCCTTTTATGTATTTATAAGGGTTTATTTTTCCTCCCACTTTCCATTCATGGAACAATTTGAAATTTTGCATAATTATTCTTTGTCAAAACTCAAAAGCTATACAGAATCAATTTTAAAAAATACAATTAGCTAAACAATTAGTGTTAATTAATAAATTTTATTTTATAAATAAAAAGGAAGCTTATTCCTGCAGTAATAACACATACGACAGACATTTTCAAATGTTATTATCTTAAAATTAAATTTGGTCTTTTTCGAACACCCTCATTAACCGTGGGCCGAAGAGACAGATGGCCTTTACATCACCTGTCCCATAGTCTGAAAGAAGGAGATTTTTTTTTTTTTATTTTGAACACGCGTCATAGAAAATTCCCGCTTTGGACTTCCAATTTGTCTTTGTATTTTAAACCCTCTGTCAGCAGGTACTTCGGACTCTAATGTGTCTTCGCCTCTTCATTAGAGAGTTCAATAACTAAATTATGACACTATGACATTTTCCCCTACGTCTGATGTAGAAATCATTGGCGCGAATGTTTAAATTAATTTTGACAATATAAATATGCGTATTTTTACCGATTATACTTCGTTATTTCTATCTTCTTTATGTTTAAACCATTAAACCACTGTTACATAAGATCAGAACGAAGTGGTCGTCTCCTTTCCATCAAGACTAAAACTGAAAGATTTAAAAACTCCTTTGTCCCACTTTCGATCAGAGTGTTACGAGATCAGCTGTCATCGAGAAGTACATAGAAGTCAAATTCATAAAGCGCTGGTTGTGAATTTGCATGTGTGTTTGTATGTGAATGTTGTTCGAATTTTTCATTAACATTGTTTTTGTATAGTAGTTACGCTGACGTTGTCAAGTTGTAATCAAACTGAATTTCCATTAGATTGGATCAAAAAAATTATCTTATCTTATCTTATCCTATCTTAAAGCGGATGTGCAGATACGTAGTGGGGCCACTAGCCTAGATGTATATCTCTATTAGAGGTGGACTCAAAGACTAGACTACAGTTTTGAATGCTTTATAAGTCTGGATCCATATTACCAAACTAGACATTTCTATACCCCTATTAAAGGTGGACTCAGAGACTAGACTCTTGAATGCTTTATAAGTTTGGATCCCTATAACCAAACTAGGCATTTCTATACTCTAAGGAGACTTAAGCATGGGCGTAACCAGAATGCTGGTGGGCGTGAAAATAATTTATAACATTCATTAAGTTAGGGTTAGGGCTAAGACTAGACTAGAACCTTTGTTAAGGACATTGTCAGCTGCACAACAGTAACTACGTGGTTTTAAGCTTCGACGTTTGACTTTCGTTTTGAACCCAACCATCTCTATTAAGTAACCAACAGTAATTGGGGAAAGAAAATCGCTACGCTGGACATATGACCTTTATTAGTAATTTAGATATTTTTGACTAAGCAGGTGGTTAGGCCAAGCGCGGTGGCTGAGAAGTCAATCGCTTGGCCTCCGAACCGGAGGTTCCGGGTTCGAATCTTGGTGAAGACGGATATTTTTTAATTTTGGAACTTCACGCGCCTCTGAGTCTACCCATCTGTAATGTGTAATTGACATTAGTCGGGGTAAAATAAAGGCTTTTGGTCCTTGTGCTGGCCACATGACACCCTCATTAACCGTTTGCCACAGAAATAGATGGACTTCACATCATCCGAAGCACAGATCGAGCGGTTTGAGAGAGGAACTTTTTTTTTTTTTTTGAGTTTTAAGCATATGCTTATTAAAATGCTGCTGTCATTTCTTAATATAGCAAGTTGATATTTTTTTTAAGAAAATTGGCTAAATGACGATATTGATCTCCACTAATGGGCTGCCTGGTAATATTGTTAGCGCTTCGCACTGTTGTCACAGTAGTGTCGAGTTTAAACTATTTCCTTTTCCATCCTATGCAGTCCTGAAAGTTTGGACATATTTTTTTATTTACAAGGAACATCCAAAACGTATGTACTACAACAAATTGTTTCAAGGGAGATAAGTATTTGAGAAATTATTTTTCTTAAGTTATCTCCTCTGTAATAATGATATCAAAAAATTATCAATACGTTTTACACTTTAAATATTGTTTGTTTTTTTTTTACTTTAGATGTCAACCAATAGCAATGGAAATGAGATGTTACAGAAGGATCCTAGGCATCACATTTAAAGACCGCATCACAAATCAAGAGATTAGAGACAGGGTTACTGCAGCGATCGGACCCCATGATGACCTGCTAAATACTGTGAAGAAACGAAAGCTCAAAATGTATGGCCATGTAACAAGATCTTCGGGACTCGCAAAGACCATCCTCCAGGGAACAGTACCAGGAAAAAGAAGAAGAGGCAGACAGAAAAAGCGGTGGGAAGACAACATCAAAGAATGGACAGGCCTACCATTGAAAGAGGTTTTAAACAGGGCAAAGGATAGAGAGGAATGGAGAAAGATGGTCCACAGGTCTTGCCTGGCGCCCCAACGGTCCACCAGACTAAGGGATAGGTAACAGGTAACAGGTAACAACCAATAGAACAATATCACTAACCAGCATCATATATAAATTACTAGTAAGCGTAATCTGTTAATTCACCATAACATATTTTGACACGAGCACTATTTTCATTCTATACCAATGCAGCTTTAGAAAACAAAGCCATGGAACACTTGTACAAATAACACTTATTGATATAACATGTTATAACATTTAAAAGTAATAAATGAAGACATTACAGCTTGATCGGGGACTGGGTGTGGGAGAAATAACATTTACAAAGTTTTTAACAGACAGTGATTTGATACAAGTTTTGTAAACAAAATGAAAATAACAACGCTAG
>JADKLZ010000167.1:7780259-7794994 GCA_021533235.1 Biomphalaria straminea
TTTATTGTACACTCTGTTGACAAAAATATATCTATAAAGCTCTATTACTATAGGTATCAAGTTTATCCTGATAGCCATTAATAGAGCTTTATAGATATATTTTTGTCAACAGAGTGTACAATAAAATCATCCTGATTCTAATTGATATGTTATTAGTAGGCTACTCTAGACTTCCTATAAAGAGTATTTTTTTTCTTCTACTCAATCGGCATCTGCTTATGTACTTATGAACATAGTATTTGATTTGGTGTAATTGCGCTATGTATTGTCAAAGACTTATAAGCGTTAACAGTTCTATTGCTGTGTTTTTAGGTACAATCCGTAAGTTGAGTTTCTTTGTGAAATGATATCCTAGCGTCACCGTCTTAGAAGAAATGTGCATCGGGTTAGAAAGAGAATAGTATGTGTGTGTGTGTGTTTTTTCCATCTCACTAAAAGAGTGAGCTTTCTATTTTCTATTGGATTATTTTTGTAGCTAAAGCTAAGATTTTTCGGTGGTAATTATTTGGTAGTTATGTTGAAGTGTTAGATCTAGTTACTTCCCAGGACGGTTGATTTCTACTGGGTTTCAGTGTTCAGTATCAGATCTAGGCAAGTGGAGGCTCTTTTACCAATGGTCTTACATTATTGACTTATTCGAGTATGTGAATTTAGTTCTTTTTTTCATATTTAGTATGCAATATTTGTACAAAATCTCTAATTTTCGTGTTTTGTTTTCCTAAGAATGTGGCCATATGGGGTTTCAATATCTGCCCTAAATTTAATATTCTGTTTTTATTTTAAGTTTAATGTCAAAACCTCCTTATAGAACACTGTTTACTTCACTTTAATATTAATATCATTCTCTGTACCAGTATTACTATCTTAGCACTTTGTTTTAGTCTTGTTATGATTCTCACTCTCGGTGCGTATAAGTACTTTATTTTCATAAGTATTACAGTATTTTATAGATGTGTAGACTAAACTAATGATAACGATGTATCAAAAGCAATTACAACATAAAAAATTCAAGCAAATATTGAATATCTTTAGATGTTAATATGATGGCCACTTCTAAATTATGTGACAGTTGTAATGATTAATTGAAAAATGTATTGATTCAACCAGACTAACAAGTTCTCTTCCCAGTGCACGCTACTGCAACATGATCTCAACATATGTTGTCTGTCTTTCATTTGTACGAACCATCGTACGTCGCTTATTTTTAGCTGGTCTCATTTAACTTCTGCAGTCACTGATTCGCATCATAAACTTTAATTTTATCACTGACCTAGATTGTCCCACTCTACACTCTACAGCAGGGGTTCTCTTGATGGTCGAATAAAGATTTCCCAGGGGTCGCCTAAGACCATCGGAATTTTTTTTTTCTTTTTGTTTAAAAAAAAAACACTTGAATTTTTCACAAATTTTTTATTATAATTGTTATTCAAAGTTGTAGACAATTGAATCTGAATCATTTCAAACATTTCAATTCTCACAGTATAAATATTAGTAACAATTTAAAATACTGTCCATCAAAGGGCATGGTGAAAAGCAACGTAATACCATTGCAGACTCATAGATATGTTTTCTAGAATGAAGATTAACACACGTAGTTAAAGAGCAAATTCTTCATAATTTGTAATGTGCCATCATTTTATTGAAGGTAATATTTTCATGATGGAGCAACCAATGAAAATTGATCTCGAAAAAAAAGAATATTTAAAAAATACAAAGACGCTTTTTTTTTAACATACGGTTTTACTTTAATAATTCAGGCAGAAATTGAAAATCTACAGTGCATAGTTGTAACGTAGGTCTGGCATTAGAATTTATGAAGTTGAACAAACTGAAACGTCATTTGATTTCAAACATCCGAGCTTACAGTATTTTAGGTGTAAAGTGGACTGAGTCAAGCCAATATATATATATATGGTGGAAATCTTATCAAACGACTTCTGCGGCACATGATGTATTTGACAAAATTTGTTCATTTTTGGAAAAGTTTAAAACCTCTTGGACAAATACTTTTAGTGTCTGCAAAAATGCTTCCATGATGGTCTGGAGCTCAATTTTTGGTACGAAATGAGTCACCAAAAGTCATTGTATAATTAAGTGCCTATTATTAGTGATTTAAACAAATAATTAAAAAATAAAAATAAAAAGTCAGTGTTTTCAATGTTGTGTTTTTTTTTTAAATTGTTAACTGCTTTAAAAGTGTTGTAATAAGTTTGATACGTCAAAAATGTTGAGCTATTTCACATAGTAGTGAGATCGTTGTTATTTGACAAAGTTCTACAACTATTGCTTTTTTTTTAATTAGAAAAATGTAAAAGCTCTTAAGGCTTCCTATATTATGGCAATACGAATGACGCAGAGCAGAAAAAAAAGCACAGGGTGTATCCGTAAGTTTGGAATATACCAGCGGCGTTAGAAATATCTGATCTCGGCAGACATATAGGCTGCGTCAGGAGTCCGCAAGTTTCGTATGACTTGTAAAGGGGCCCCAGAACTGATATAAGTTTGAGAACCTCTGCTTTAGAACTACTTCCTATATGCTACAGCAGTGATGCTCAGCCTAATTTGACCTGCGGGCCATTTTAATTTCCGACACTCGTGTCGCGGGCCACATGACCGAAAATATACAAATAACGTAATGAAATGGAACTAAAAATCGTGGATCTAGAAATTACATTCATTAGTGAGTTGTTTGAAGTTGATATTCTTTTCTATCCTTCGGAAAACAATGGCTTCATTTCTCTTCTTCAAATGTGAGCAACATCAGCCTATATCTAGTTTAACTACTGACTCATTTTCTTATCTTTTTTTTTGTCAACTATTCAATACTTCAATCTCTAGGCGAAGTTTAACAATATTTTGTTCGCGGCTTAAATCAAGAATGTTGCCATATTTGTTTATTGTTTGAACCAATCAGACTTTCTTTACTAATCAAATCTATTGGCTCATTATCATGTTCCACAAGAAAGTAAGGAACCGTTCACTTTCCCTGTTAGATTATACATCTAGTCCAGTTTAGTAAACAGAATGTTATTGTTCATGGCACCAAGCCACCAGAGAAATCGTTTGTGCCTTAACGTACGTAAAATAACTTTATCAACCTTTTTGAAGAGGGAATTTTCTACTTTTTGTGCCGTCGTTTCGGCGGGCCGGATGGAACCACTTCGCGGGCCGGATCTGGCCCGCGGGCCGTAGTTTGGGCATCACTGTGCTACAGCATCTCTAACTCACGACACACGCCCTGAAAACACTATAAAGGCGGACTCTCTAGCCCACGCCTAAACTAACACTAAGACAATGTCCCCGATTCACAGTATCAGTCCCTGTACATCTTTGTCCTGTTAGTGCTAATGTCGCCTGCTCTGTCACGTGTTATTGAACTTCTCATGCCCTCAAACACACACGCACACACACAACTCTATCAAAACTATTGTGACACTTAACAGGAACTTTTTTTTTACCACGAAGGATCAAACTATTTATCCTAAATATCTAAAAGGGAGAGTCGATGCGTGGTTGATTAGTTTATTTTGTAATCCATTCAGTTTTGATCTTTCATGTTGGCATTGCAATTTTGTGAAACGAAGTGCGGACATGGAACTAACGATTTTCTTTGAAATGTAACAGTTGATTTATATCGCTGAGAAAGGCATTACTGGCGCGTTGACCACGCTGAGAAAATTCTAGTTCGACCGTTTTACTTTTTCAAAGTAAAATAACAAATACATATAAATTTGGCTTGAGAACTAGATCTAGAGCCAACAGAGGTTTTAACTCTTTGACCCCGCAACGACGCTCACATCGTTGATTCTATCCAAATATAAAGCTATAAATTTTGTCCAAACGTGGAAAATAATTTCGGTATCAAAGAGTTAAAAGGACTATCGCGTTCTTGATAAGACTAACGAGTTCGGGAATTTCCGAATACACGGCATTATTGATTCAAGGGTTTAATAAATTAATGTTCAGGAAAACTTTGCGCAGTCATCTCCGCCTAAATCTAAAAGCCGATCATTAGAATATTATAAAGTGTAGTAGCTCTAAACATTCGCTTAAATAGGATTCTTTCTCAAGGGGAAAAGGAGGGGGGGGGGTTAATGGAGCAGGTTAAAAAAATACTTCCATTGACTTTTAATCCAACATTCATTAGTTATTAAGATATAATCACTCTATAAGATGTATTCAGGAGTTACTGCGTATTTAAGACTTGTTAATATTTTTTATTAATTTATTATATATTTAATTTTCAGCGTCAGAACAATCATGATGAAGTCTCAGTTTATTGCAGCTGTTGTAGTGACTGTCTTCCTGACATTTTCCTTCGTCTACTGCGTCACGTTTGAAGAAACCTTACAATCCACTGCCTATAAATGCCAGATTACGTTCTCCAACTGCATTCAGCAGTCTAGCAGTTTAAAAGATAAATACAACGCCAAAGAATATTGCGACATATTTAATGCATCTAGTAATGGTGTCCATGTGTACCATTGCTTAGTAAGTAACGGACTGTGTACGGAAGATGAGTTTGATGACTTCACTATCGCTGCTTGCGGTGCTATCATCAGCGATTTTGTAGTAGGCGATTACAAAGAACACTTCTACAAAATTGTAGATTCTACCTCCACCAAATGCCAAGACCAGATACTGTCTTGCATTAACATATCTACTGTCGCCACCCTTGTCAAACAGGCGGAAGAGTTTTGTTATCTTTTAAATTTGAATGTTAACGGGACTAATTCACAAATGTGTTTGAGCAATCAATGCTCTCCAGCCGAATTCGAGATTCTACGTGTGGCTGCCTGTAAGGAAGAATATCATTCGAAAAAAACGGAATTCGACTTTGGAGATTTGATGATGTTCACTACACCACAATGCCAGGGCTATATGGAGTTGTGTACTATTCAAAGTTACGCCGCCCTATCATTAATACGAAATAAACAGTACTGTAATGTTCTTGAGTTACGGGAAAATGATACTAGCGCCAGGGATTGTCTTGTAAGAGAGAGTGAAAATAGTTGCAGTGATTTTGAGTATAATATGATGTATAAAGAGGCCTGTGAAGATGAGTATACAATACAAGTTATCTCACCAAAATGTCTAACGTCGATCATGACCTGTGCCTTGATGTCACCCAAGGCTTTCTTCTTGTATGTTACCGAGGAATACTGTGACCTGTTTAGGGACAAATTTAATGGAGTTACAGCGAATCAATGTTTGGTGGAGATTGGGTTTTGTTCTCAGCCTGAATACGATTTTCTGCTCCAGAACTTGTGCGATGAACGAGAGACTGAGGCTCAGTTCGCGGATAGCTTGCTGTCCTACGTGCTTGACGCTGTTGATGGGAAGTGTCAACGCAACATGTTGGGCTGTATTATACAATCAATAATAGCCACCTTGTTGAAGGCAGATAGCCAATACTGTTCCCTCATGACGTTCAACACATTCGGTCAAACGGCAGATAAATGTCTTACAAGTTGCACCAAATTGGAGAAATCTTTTATATATTTCGCGTCTTGCAACACTTCCTTGTCAAAATTGGAGCCATCTCCGTTTACAAAAGCTGTCATGTCGACTTCTCAAAAATGCAAAGAAACAATTGAAATGTGTTCGTTCGGCAGCGACTTGGCATTTTCTTCCATCCAGAGCGGACAATATTGTCAGATTATGAACATATATCAAGCAGGGGCAGAAACGTACGCCTGTTTGGTAGGTAGCGGGGGGTGCACAGATAGTGAGTTTCAAGCTATGACTGATGCTGCTTGTGATGGTGATTAATCACTTAAAAATATTTTTATGCCATGCAATACGACAGCGATTTGTTTCAGAACGCCCTTATAAAATCTATAGCTTGTAAAACACTCTGGAGGTGTTTTCTTTGTGAACTAAACAGTTAGTCCAGTAAGTTTAGTCCAGTGTTTCTCACCCTGTGGCGTACACTCTCGGGGCAAGGAGGGGACTTAACACGAAGGCGTTAATTATATTTTTGTAAATACTAAAAATGAATTTGATTTCCATTGCAATATTAAATCAATATTTTAATCCTAATCAGTTGCCATACTCCAAAAACGTGTAATTAAATAAATAGACGTAGTTTTATCTTTATTAAAAGAGACCTTTGAGAACCTTTACAGTTTTAGCGAGAGGCGTCGACTCACTAACATTCATATGAATAATTTTAATACGTCTCCTTCAATGCGATTTTGTCTTTCTTATTTGTCAGAACGGTGGAATTCCTCTCGGCTGTCGTGCAAAGTTTGTGGGACAAAATTATACCGTGAAAAATCGTCTAGCTCAATGGCAAGATGTTCTTACGACGATTATAACCGTTACAGACGACTCTTATTGCCAGTGCCCCTCTCCTTCTTTATATGACTGTTTTATGTGCACATTTAAAAAAAAGCACTACAATGAATAGTTGACTAGGAGTTTATTGCAGCTTATAATGAGGAATCGCATGATTTACCTCTGTGTGATAGTTTAGAATAATTCCTATGATATCCGAAATAAGGAGGGATGGCAATTTAATTGTGTGCGTAACAAGTTAACAGTTTGAGAAACACTGGTCTAGTCTATTAGAAATAGTCATGTACATTTTGCAAAAAGCAATGTTTAGCATATGCATCTAAATTGCTAAATTTCAATTATTACACTATACAGTTTAAAATGGAAAAAAAACATAACTCTGGAAAAAAGTAGCAACATAAATAACAACAGAAATGATTCCTTTTTTAATAAAACAATGTATTTCTTCGCTGTACACAAATCTTTAGAAATTTAAACTTATAAAAATTTCAGTAGTGATGAGAGAAAATTGTAGATTGTATGTATCTTTATCTAGGATTCTTTTTCTTATTATACATGTACAAAGATGTAAATATTTTATCCATTTTAAAGCTTTACATTATGCTTCTATAAAAAGTAAAAAGGATATTTTGTTGACAAAAATAAATTACATCAGTTACAAAAAAAAAGATTGCTTATTAAAGGTATGTTTAACAGGAAAGACACCCAGGAAGAGAACAAAATGCTTCTCATTGAAAGACATAGTAAATCTATATATTTAATCGTGCTTCCCTATATGTATTGTAGATTGTAACGTAATCTCAACTATAACAAAATATTCAAGTTTAGCTAGCCCTTATACAGAGGAATGATAGGACCAGGTCACTGGGCCTAAAAAAAATAACTAAGAGGTTATAAATCGTTCTGTTAAAAGGTGAGCCTTATCGATGATACTGGTTTTCATATTCAATATTGTTGTTTCAGATAAGTATTGCCTAGTGTATGACCTGAACTAGTCTGTACTGCCATGGTTTTTTATATTTAATATTTCCCTTTATGAAAGAAGGATTGCCTAGAGTATGGTATGAACTAGTTTGTACTGCCATGGTTTTTATATTTAATATTTCCCTTTATGAAAGAAGGATTGCCTAGAGTATGTTATGAACTAGTTTGTACTGCTGTGACAAGTAGGTCAAAAATGGTGGCCGTTTAGGTGTCTAGGGGAATTAGATATTTTGAGGACCTTAACTTGCACATAAGGACTACAGGCACAATGTTATGAATGCAGGCAACAAATACTTTTTATGTAAAACATATGTACAGTTTAATAATAAGAATGAAAATAAGTAAAAGGTAAAAAGCTGTACAGTGTTAGGGCGGGGCCTAATTATTTACATAAATGGGACTATCATCATAAGATGTGAGAAACAAGTGGTCTGAATGTCATTGGGCTTTGTTGCTTAGCTTTGAGTCCTATTCTGCTCTGGCGAGACCGGCGTGACTGATGCTGAGTTGTCTGTGGGTGGGCTGGCTTGATCGGTCCTAGCGCACGGGACAGTCCAACTATACGTAGCTGCAGGGGCGGATCTTCTGGCATGCGGTTGTTGGTCGGACTCTTCTGAGTAGTGAGTAAGGCTGGTATCTCCAGATCTGGTGTCAGCAGACTGGTATCCGCGTTACAACGTTAGGGCTTCTATTAGAAGTAGCCTGTAATAAAAGCACCAAATCCGATAGTATGGAAAAAGGTATTAAATGAATATAGTAAGCGAAAGCTCGTAAAGCTCAAAACCGAGAAGTATATCCTTTCAGCTCCTCAGAATGAAAAGAGACTGCTCGCCATGTGTAGTTAAAATGGCTAAGGTGGACAGGAAGATGGGATGGGCTAGCTATTACGCATATCCTGTCGCGTGGTCAAGGAGGCGGGGCTTCCCAGGTGTTTAGGTTGTCTGACGTGCCTAGGAGAAGATTATCACTTGACCTTGCCGCGCGTTTCATGTATTGACATAAGGATGGGCCCTTATCGAATGATATCGCCAATATGGTCGGACGACAGACCGTTTGTCTACGTGACAGGGATTAGCTGCGCGAGACAGACCTTGTTGTCGATTTGAAGAGGGTCCATTTGAACTGACCCGTTCCCCGAAGGGGGGGGGGTGCGGCAGGATGTTAGGTCAAGATATTTAGAGGCGTGTTTATCCTTGTCGATAAAGAATGTGCTAGACGGGTGTCAGATTAAGAAATTACATCGTGACACGGATGCCTAGAGAAAAAGGGGGTGGTGGTAATAGCTTTAGATAGTCATAAGGGCTAAGCTGAGGTGATAAAATAAGATAGCAAAAAAATAAATTATTTAATGCCTAGACCGAGTGATACCTTAAGTGGGCGAAATTTATTTTTGTCACAACTGCCATGGTTTTATATTTAATATTTCCCTTTGTGAAAGAAGGATTGCCTAGAGTATGGTATGAACTAGTTTGTACTGCCATGGTTTTTATATTTAATATTTCCCTTTGTGAAAGAAGGATTGCCTAGAGTATGGTATGAACTAGTTTGTACTGCCATGGTTTTATATTTAATATTTCCCTTTGTGAAAGAAGGATTGCCTAGAGTATGGTATGAACTAGTTTGTACTGCCATTGTTTTTATATTTAATATTTCCCTTTGTGAAAGAAGGATTGCCTAGAGTATGGTATGAACTAGTTTGTACTGCCATGGTTTTATATTTAATATTTCCCTTTATGAAAGAAGGATTGCCTAGAGTATGGTACGAACTAGTTTGTACTGCCATTGTTTTTATATTTAATATTTCCCTTTATGAAAGAAGGATTGCCTAGAGTATGGTACGAACTAGTTTGTACTGCCATTGTTTTTATATTTAATATTGCCTGTTTGAAAGAAGGATTGCCTAGTGCATGACATGAACTAGTTTGTACTGCCATTGTTTTTATATTTAATATTGCCTGTTTGAAAGAAGGATTGCCTAGTGCATGACATGAACTAGTTTGTACTGCCAGTGAGCCCACCTTTGTGAGATGTGAGATCATTAGGATGAAACTTCTTTGTATTTGCCTATATGTAATGCTTCGTCTGAGTGATAACAATAGTTTGATCCAAAGAGTAAAAACTGTCCAGAATTATCTACAAATTTAACATAATTGTTTGGTGCGCAATGTAGTGTGAATGTGGAATGGTGCGAATGCGTGTTGAACGAAGAAGAAAGAAGGTAGAAAAAAAGCAGTGTGAACATTCGTTGAAGAGGATTTAAGTCCTCAAAATCTACGAATTCTGTGTTTGTGTATGGTTTAAAGAGTCTAAACTGCTAGTAACACTGTTGTTGAATGACTTTTTCTAGTTGTATAATTTGTCATTGTTTAACATTAACATTTTATTCTTTAATAAATAAAATAAGATTTTTTTTATATGTTTCTCAGTGATTTCTTAAAATTGTACAAAAAGAAAATTTTAATGTTAAGTAGCAAGTATTCAAAGATTATTAAAATTTGATACCAATTGGTGTAAAGAAGACATTAATCTACACTTCTAAAGAAATATTAAGATATTGAAAAAAAAACCTATTCAAAATATTAATATTTTTATAACTATTATCTGTATTTTAAAATATGAAAATTATAAATTAGATGCATTTTACTAATTATGGACTATGGAAACTCTTTAATAAAAACACCTACACATTTTGGTCCTGACAACTTATTAATTGATTCACTCGTAATCAGGTCACTAATTCTCTCACTTGCCCTGACGATCGCATGCTAAAATGTAACCTATTCTTATATAAGATGAGCCTAGGACAACTAAGCCATTGTTAAGATCGAAGCTTGATCCAAAAATGATCATTAAAAAAGGATATATGTAGGCCTATTGAAAAGCAGGAGTTTAGATTTTCAAGACTGAAAAACAGAAGAGCGACTCACTCATGCTTGTAAGATCAGAAAACAAACAATCGGCCACTATAAAGTAGAACATACATATATAGAACATAAATGAATAGCAGAACCGGGGACAAAGTTTTTAAGAGAGAGCATTAAATGCTACGAAAATAAGGGACTGCGTCAACCAAGGCCCGAACCTGCGACCCTGGAAACGGCAACACCGCCTAGTGATATTGCGCTAAGCGATGTTAGCCTTTAGACCATCCGAATGTCAAAAAAAAAACATTCTTCTGGTCTAAAGATTACCACCCCAGTGGTCAAAGGTCACAAGCCACAGCCAAGCTGTAGATTTCTCTGATATTTTAGAAAAATGCGTCATCACGAGTTTATGTGCGATATTTCATATTTTTTCCTTTTTTTTATATTTTGGGCTATGAAGAAAGTGTGATTTATTAATAGTTAATAATAATAATAGTTAATATTAATAACAGTTAATAATAATAATTTATAATAATTATAATAGACTTTAATAATAATACAAATTAATAATGATAATAATAATAATAGTTAATATTCTTCAAAAATTAAAAAAACAACTAATAAAATACTCAGAAAGACAAAAAGATAAAGACATATATTCCTTGTTCCATGTGCTAGGACTAATCTGTACAAATGCTCCTTCTACCTTAGTGCCATTAGAGCATGGAATGGGTTGCCTGCGTCAGCCAAAAAAACCAATGACTTGGCAGAATTTAAGTCATTGGTTAACACGCATGAATAGCTTGTCCTGGAAACACGCGTAGGACGTAATCAACTTCTTTTTTTTTAAGTACCGTTTGTATTTTATGAGATAAGATAATAAAGCCATTAATAATATATATATATATATATATATACTAAGCTCACAAGGTATTATGTAGGTCATTCACACAATCAACCCAGTTGTCTTGAAGAGAAAACGTTCGATTCAACATTATACTTCTTGAATGGAATACTATTTGTTTGAAAAATAGAAGAAAAAAGAGAGTTCTTCTTCTAGCCAGCTTTATTGCTGCTGAGCTGTGAGCTATTTTGCAGACTGTGCAAAGCAAAAAAAGTGTGCTGTTTCTTCAGTTGTTCAGCACTGCCGTACAGGGTGTTGGTTATGTTGGGCTGTAGTGGAAGTAAGGTCTGCCTAAGGTGGATTAGGGCAGGGGTCGGCAACCTTTTGAGTCGAAAGAGCCAAAAATTACAATTTACACAATTTTAAAGTTTTAAAGAGCCGCACTTTTTTTCTTGCAACAATAAATAGTACTTGCATAATTTTTTTTTACTAAAAAAATCCGTTTATTGAAATATTAGTAGTGTTTGTCACAAAAAAATTAAATAATATATATAATGGCGTTATAAGATAATTATTTTTTTTATTTCGGAAACAACTAAAGGAGTTAGACATTTTCTTAAACACTAAGTTAAACTTAATTAACAATCATTTAAACAAACAAATTCATACATTTCTGGAGCTCTAACTTTTCTAACTGGATTTTTTAACTCTGTAAATTTTCCATTTCATAAAGCTAGAAATCCCATATCAATTCCAAATGAATCAATGTGGATTTGTAACTTTGTGTTGAGAGGATTTACTAGGAATGGTAAAATGGTTTTGTTGGTTTTGAACTGCTCAAATCTGTCAAAAAACTATCTTTGATTTTTCTAAACTGTGCTCAAGTAATTCGTGTCAACAGTAGCTCTGATTTTATTGCGATACTGCTTTAGACATTGAAAATGAAGTGACATAATTCTCAATATCTTCTGCGAAAAGAATTCATTTTTCTTCAAAACAAACACATTCTTCTACCAAAACATAGGATGGGTTTCTATTTCCTTGCAGCTCATTTAATTTCTCTTTTATATCAAACATAAAATAAAATGTTTGCAAATATTTGTGGTTTTCTAACACACGGAGATTAATGCCTTTATCATTTAGGAATGTATTTAATTCATTCAAGCACAAAGCAACACGTCTCATTATCTTTGGCAAGCTATCGCACTTTATCAGGAAGAAGGAGCTCAAAATACGGAGTTTCCATTTTGTTTAAGAATTCCTTAATATGACGATGGTAGATTGCTTTGGACAAGATGCTGTTAACAATCTTGATTGCCGAATTCATTACCTCAACTATTTTTGGTTCGAATCGTTTTGGGTACATAGTGTTTCTTGTGTGTATTATTCAGTGAAACGTAAGAATTTCTTGGTTTATTTCGCTATGAAGAATCGTTGTTACCCTTTATTTTTTCCAGTCATATTTTTGGCTTCATCAGTTGCTATTGAAATGATTTTATTTAAATTGATCTCATTGTTTTCAATGTACAATTGTACGATAAACACTATATCATTCCCTCCAGTTTGTCCCGAGGTAGCAATACTTTAAGTTATTCTTTTGGACCATAAGAAGACATATAACTGACTAAATGAGCAACTTGTGCCCTGTCTTTGATTTTTTTTTTCAAGATTTTTGGTCTGTTTTTTTTAAATCAACAGTTCTTCAGATGAACATAGTAAGCAGTCTTTGACATACTCACCATCTATAAATTGTTTGCCTTTATGTGCAATTTCTAGTGGTACCATAAAGCTTGCCCGATTAGCATAACTTGTAGATTGCAAATAAGATTAAGAAGATAATCGCTTCTAACTCATTTACTTGAAACAACAAAATTTACGTCACAGCCAAAGCACGCAGTCTTGCGTCGAAAGCGAATTGAAACCTACATAGAAACATTCGACCATGGCGTCCATTCGAGAGCTTCTGACGGACTGGTAACATAGACGACGCGTGTATTGGGGGAGGGGTGTGGTGAAAAGCGAGTACAAGTAGATGAGAGATAGAATATGTGCCTAATCCTCTTTAAACTATTCAGAACTACTTTAAAAAATGTTTCGATAAAATTAATAATAATTGCGTGTAGAACTAAAGAGCCGCAGCTTCACACGCAAAGAGCCGCATGCGGCTCGCGAGTCGCGGGTTGCCGACCCCTGGATTAGGGAGGGGCATTCAAGGAGGATATGGTTTACAGTTTCATAAGGGCGAGCGCAGTGTCTGCAAAGGGGGAGGGGTGGAGTTTATTTTGTTCAGATGGTAATTTAATAGAGGTGTGTGTCCTGTTCTTAGTTGGAAAATTGTAGATTGTTCTTTGCGGGGGAGGAAGTTAATACTGTCCAGTTTGTTAGGCGTAGTCATTTCTTTGTACATGGCTCTGCCTGTGTTTCCTGATGCCCATTGGTTGAGCCACTTTAAACTTTGCAATTTTGAACGACAGCAATTTAACAGTGTTCTTCATTTACTCAATAAATGCTTTATTGATGTTGTTGTTTTTTTTAAGTTTTATTTGGCTTATTTGTAAACAGAATCACAATATCCCCATTTTCAGTTGAATCACACGTATAAAATAGTTATTTATCCCCTGATCGTAATCTGTTTCAATTACCAAAATTACAAAAGTCGTTATACAATATACTTATCCAATATAATCTACATTGAATTAAGTTTACTACATGTATATATCTATATATATATATATATATATATATATATATATATATATATATATATAGGGCGCCTTCTGTCTCGGAAGACAATGGATGCGCTTACTACATGTAATTTCTGGGAAAACTAAAATGTTTAAATAAGATATTAGGCTCTTTTATTTTTCATTCTAAAAAAAAAAAAAAAAACAATATACATACTTTTGCTAAGTGTAAATTTTGTTAAAGTGTAAAAATATTTTTTAGAAAGATTACTTGTTCGAATGAAAGCTCAATTTATCATAGATGTATATTATAAAAGTGATTGATACAAATTTACAAGAGGGAGTTTAAAGTTTAAAAAATATAATGATAAATCTACATATTTCATTTTTTAAAATTCCATGAGACAATTTTTGTTTCTAATGTAAACAAATCGCGAATTTTAGTCTTGAGCTAGATTTAGGCTTTAAAGTGTATTATTATATATAATAATCTTTATTGTTCGTAAGGAAATTTGTCTTACAATTTGTGCATTACACCAAAAAAACATTGGAACTTTTTTTAAAAATGTACTTTCACGCCAGACTCACTCAAAATTTACATGTCAAAAGTTTATATCGGATTGTTTCAATTTAATGATTTGATTGCCAGGGTAGCAAGAGAGTATTTGTGTCTGTCTTTGCTATCGGTGTCTTGTATCTCTTTTGTGATGGTAAAATCACAAAATCCTGACCCATATGGTGTTTTTTTTATTTCTAGAATCTTTATAACTTTTTATGGATGTTTGTCTCAAACAGCTACCCAAAAGGGTTTTGTTTTTTACCAATGACTTTACCAGCAGCAGTTAGGATTTGATGAAGTTTTTCTTTTTAATGCTCACGTTGCCATACCAGGCATATATATATATATATATATTGTTACGAACTTCACTTCTCAGGCCTTCTGCTCACACTGCTTAACAACAACACAACAGATCTAACTCAAGAACTTAACGACAAGAGCTTCAAAAACACAGTGGCGGTTTAATTACAAACACATCAACACAGCCAATACGACACTAT
>JADKLZ010000167.1:7810037-7820904 GCA_021533235.1 Biomphalaria straminea
CCTTGTGTCCGAGAAGTGTCAGAAAAAAAGTATCGACTGCGTCTCAGCGTCCATAGAATCGGTAGTTTTAATGCAACAAGAGAGTTACTGCTTACTTACGAACTTCACAGAATCGTGCGTTACTTCTGGAGCTGACGCTTGCGAGCGATCCGAATACGAGCAGCTGAAAGTAGCCGCCTGCGCCAACAGAAAGACAAATTCAGATCAAAGATTTTCGATGGCTCTGATGAGTTTAAATCCAGAGTGTCGGAAACAAATCAGTTCGTGCACAAGGAGCAAAACACAGTCTATAGCCCGTCAGAAATATTGCGATGTTGTCATTTCTCTACAGAATACTGACAGCCTGAACCAGTGTAATGGTCAAATAACTGCTTGTGACCGATTGGAATTAAGATCATTGGAACATGCCGCTTGCAACACAATAGATTCAGCCTGGAGTTTTACCTTTGCATGGAATCTCAATGCAATATTGCTGAGCTTAGCTCTAATACTGTATAGTCTAATCTGAACTATCCCTTTTTTAAAACTTGTTTACAATTATTCATTTATTTGGATAATGTCTAAGTCAGTGGCGTCACTAGGGTGGGTGTCAATTCAGGGTGTCACCCCCCCCTTAATTTTTGTGTTTGTTTGTTGAGCTGTGATACATATAGTTTATAATTACCTACGTTTTTTTTATTGTTCAACTATAAAGTGAGTGTCTATGAAATTTTAAAATTCAGTTAGTTTATTACAATTTATCTACAGCTCATTGGGTTTGGGAAAGTGGCGTTTGTTTCTCTGTCTCAAAAAGTTCTTAATTTTAAGCTGAAAAATCATTTTCACATGACCTTATAGACACGCATATGGTAAGAAATGGTTTGTCAAATGATTTAGAGATATTTTCTAAGGCTTAGTGCTGTTTGAATCATGCACTGCCGACTTTTATTTTCTTGAAGAATAACTTTTGTTGCCTTTAGATCCCTATTCAGTGATAGTATTTCTGTTTGAATTCGCCTTTTCAAAAACCTTCATATACGCCAACATTTTGAGTACTTCGTCGGTTTTTGAACTAAAGGTAAAATAAAAGAACTTAAGCTTCGCCTCTAATGGTAATAATTTCAGAATGAAAAAAGAATTTCAATCGTATCAAAAAATACTCTTCAAAAAGCGACTTTCTGAAAAAGTATGTTGACCACGTAGATTAAGTAAATGTTATACATATATATTAAATTCAGTTAGTTTTCCAGACATTGAAGCTGCATTTTAATATCTATGAGCTTCAAGTATAAATTCAAGCTCAACCTTTTCTAGACATTTTAAGATATTAATTTGATCTCATCAGTGTTTTTTTGTCTCCCTTAAAATCATATAACCTCTGGATGTGATTAATGTCTGCTATGTCAGGTGTGTTTTCAAACAAAATACAAAGTTGAGTAAAGTCATTCTGACTCAAATAAACATTCTCTGCTAAACATTCATAAACGTTTTAAAATTACAGATGTACTTTCAGCTTTGGGTTTTATCTACATAACATTTCCATCGTCTCATGGAAATTCTTTATTCAATAAAGACTCGTTGTTAATATGGTCACAAATGTCAAATATTTTGCTTTTATAGAAACAGTCCGTGCAATATATCCTTCCATTGTTTTTTTCTTCTTTGCATCAATCATAGCCATGACTTCCTTGTCAATCGTATTTGTAACCGGACGCTCTTGATTTTCAATGTCCAAATCCAGATGAATTCTGCATACGTCTTTTAACAATATTCCTATTTCGGACTTTATTTCAACCACACATTACATTAAGTTACAAATTATTTCTTTGTTATTTCTATACAATTAGTTGAAAATAATCCAATTGAAAAGAATACTTTTTTTTTCGCTTTGCTAAATCATCTCTATCACAACTCTTCTTATATCTATTTCTAACTCGCTAGAAACTACCTTAGGTCTCGCTACGTCTAGATGTCCCTGGTTCAGCTGTGATTTGTGAAATAAACAAGTAACACTTGATAAATCTAACACATAAATTTTATATCATCACTACTGCATCTCAAGACAAGCTGGACTCTCTCTGACAACTAACACACTTCCGGTCATTCGCGCATATATAAAATAGATTATACATTCAAACACACATTCATCCGTGACAGTCTCCATTTGGAAGCTTCATAACCATTCTTGGCACTAGCCAAGAAGAAAAATCTCCTAAAATATTCAATATTCTGCTGACACATTTCCTTCATCTTGGCTAAAGCTTCTTTTACAGAAAAAATGAAATGACATCATTTTCAGAAATCTCAATGGCCACATATTTACTATGCAATTCTACAAAATGTACAATGATTACATGTGAGATAATATTTTATGCCTGAAGAATGACGTCATTTGTTAAACACTGACTATTGGTTGGAATCCTGATATTACGGTGCTGGCTACAAAGTCAATTGATTTGATTTTTTTTGTTTAAATCAAAGCAGTGTTCATATACATACTTGCAGCTGGTATTCATCTGAGAGTAAGGTTTCACGTTTTCGTTGATATATTATGTGTGATAAAGCAACTTAAGCCTTTCGATAGAATCAAACAATTAAATATGTTTAGTTGAATTAAAAAACAGCGTAGTTAGATACATTTATCAATTGTGAATAGCATGACAGTTAGCCACTGTCGTTATTCACAAAGTGCATTTTTTACTTGGGTGTCACCCACCTAACGGGTGACACCCGGTGCGGACCGCACCCCCTAGTGACGCCACTGGTCTAAGTAATATTCAGTTCAAACTTCAATTACTTGTTTTATTTAGCAGTGATGCTATCCACATTTTGGGAATAATTTTGTGTTACTTGGAAAGACTGTTTTATAGTAATTTAAGTTATTTTGTTTCGTTCTCTATAATTAAAAAACTTTATTCTTCTCTGCGGGATCTGTAAGACCATTAATTAGTTCATTCGTTGTCATGTTCCTTGCTATACTTCAGTTGGGGCCAGTTAGGAGACAGTTTTCAATGATGTGTAACAGAACATAGATTCACAAGATCTAGTATTCGTGACCAAGTCTGGATCAATGAGTCCTCATTAGAAGGCGAAACAACGACCACAACATCGCTCCAAGAGATTGCTGTCCAAATGGAAACAGAGAAAGCTGGACCCGGAGAAACAGTGAAGGTGGCTTAGTGGGGAACACGCTCCAGGAAGTTACCGACTTCCACCGATTGACCTCCACAAGGGCGCTGACAAACCTCTACTACCCTGCAATGAGCCTGAATCGGTTTGAAACGAACAATGCTAAGAATGGAAGAAATGCTTTAACTATTCTCTGCATTGATTTTTGTTGTGTGGAGTATATAACACGTGACATAGAGAAACTGGAATACTGATACTGTGCATATTGAAGATAGATTTATCTGTGTTTAATCTTATATAAAGCTGTGCTGTTGTGTTTTTTTTTCCTTGCTGTAGAGTTGCCATTGATTTCTCACAATTTATAAAGCTCACTGTAATACCTCACTTAACCCTTCACCTATCCCTAAGTCTGTTGGACCGTTGGAAACCTAAACGAGATCTGTTGACCGTCTTTTTCTATTTCTCTGTCTTTTGCCTTGGATAGAATCCTGTTGATTAATTTAATATCGAAGAATGAAAACAATGAACGTGGAACGTGGGTCTGACACATTTAGATGCTGTATCATACGACGCCATCTTGGGGTGAACTGCCTGTTCACAGCAATGTACACATAACAGCGACAAAGGAACATAACTCAACTATAAGAAGTTATACGTTCTTCGATATTGTCTTCCCATCGCTTTCTCTGTCTGCCTCTTCTTCTTTTCCTGGTACTGTTCCTTAAAGGAAGATCTTTTCGAGCCCCGAATACCTTGTAATAGGTCAGTAAGTTTAACTTTGAAACATGATGAACTACAGTGATATACTCATCATTGAATAGCATTTTTTCTTACAAAAAAAAGGTTTAACGCTGCAGTTCCCCTTTGAGATGTATAGGGCATTTTATGTAAAGGTCATCTATTTCTGTGGGCGACTGCTAACGAGGGTGTCAAGTGACCGGAACATTGACCGACTGCTTTTACTTTTCCCCTACTAATGTCAGGTAGCCATTCAAACTGGGTTGACTAGAGGAGTCCTAAGGATCTCTAAGTTAAAAATCTCAGTCTTCACCGGGATTCGAACCACTCAACACTCAATTACCGCTCCTCCATAACAAAGCTTGTAATTGAGGGGCAAAAAATGTTTGCCATGCCCCACTGGGAAGTTAGTTCTCTAGATGACATTGAAGGTTCACTTACTATCATCTTCACTATTTCTACTAAGAAACAAAAAAAAAAACTGAACGGATAGATCTAATGAACATTTATTATGTACAATATAAAGATTCAAGAGTTTACATTTGTATTTGCCCTATAAAAAAAGGGGAACAATTAGTGCACCCCCTTTAGCTGTGAGACTTCGACATAGAAAGAAACAAGGAGAGAAACAGAGGGGAAAAAAAGAGAGACGGAAGAAAAATTACAATTTAAAAATAGCCTTTCCATCGAGTTCCTTTTATGAGACGGCTGTATTTGAGTAACCGCATCATTGTGTCAACAGCAAGAAATCCGAACACGTTTACTCCTGAACACGAAGATTACCTTTGTAGCTATTGAAGAGAGAGAGACTTAATATGACTTAATATGAGCTTTATATCTATTTATAGCCAAAGTTTTTATTCTCCAATATTGTGTAGATATACACTCAAGGCACTCGCTTAATGGACATTTGAACGTTTTGGCAACTTTAGAGGTAAGTCTTTTATTTCAATAACATTTTATCTAAAGCAGTATCTCGAAAATAAGTATGCTCTTAAAATACAATTTTCGGTAAATAAAAACTTGTATTTAATTGTCACGCGATCAAAATCTGTACTATTTTAAACAATATATATAGTAGATTGTAGTATTTATTGTAAAAGTTCACAGTAATTTGCATAAATTTGAAGTCAATTCTACAGTGCTCAAAAAAGTACACAAAACTATAAGTTGGTTTAGAAAATACATAGTCTATTAATAATTTTTAATACTACACACCGAGAGACATTTCTAAATTCACATATAAGTATCGGAGAGCTTTCAGGATGGCCGGTGCTACACGTTTAAAGGTAAAAAACAAAAAAGCCATCGCCATTGTTATTATTGGAATCAAATTTTAATCTTACGCTTGAAACAAAACTAATTATTTTTTTAACTGGCAACTGTGATCGAAAAATATGACACTCTCTCGTTGTTTATTTTGTCCATTTATTTTAAACTCTCTAACTTTCTTCTGCCATCATTTTCTTACTTTTTTGTTTGTACAATTCTTATATCAGCTCACTCTGTCTGGTAAAAAGTTTGTTCACGTTATAAGAGTTAGTTTGGAGTCTATGAACATGGACGATTCTATAGTTATCTATGATTGAACTTGGTTGAAGTCTCGTCCTATTTTTCATGCTATGTTCACGAAGACCTATAAAAGAGATTAATTTAGCATTTTAGCTTATACAAACACTTCATTCAAGAACAATTTCTTTCCTTTATTCTAAATATTCGAAATAATTTATTATCAATAGTTGTTTTTTTTTTGTGTTGTTTTTACTGATTGTTGTGTTGTCAGGTAAAAGAAATAAATTGTGCGGAATTTCAGATTGATCCAAATTTGGGCGTGGGAGAAATAACATGTACAAACTTTTGACCAGACAGACAGGATATAAGCTTTGTAAAAAGACAGCTTAGTGTCATTACTTCCTCCTCTTTTCATTAACACTTTTCTGCGACTAAGAAGTATATACTCTGATTCAGTACATGTAGTTCCTAATTACTTTGGAGTCACGACCTTATTCTAAAATAGGATTTAAAAACCCCAATTTAAATATTACAAAAAAAATCCAATACAGAGCTATTGAATGATTTTAAAAGTACGCTACAAGTCAATTGCCAATGGTTTGAGAAATACCATCTAGAATCTAGGATTTATGTATATGCTGCAGATGTATATGATATGTAGCCAATAATCTCATTAATACTATATCCTCCTATTATCTCCCTTGTATCTCTTCTCACAGATGTTATTAAGAGTGCTAATTGTAATTGGATCAGTATTCACATTGCTAATTAACTCTTTCTCTCCGTAATTATTTACCACATTCTGTTGGAATCAACGTTGGTATCGTCGATTCGGTGAGAAAGAGTTAACCATGTCATATCGAATGCAACACAACAAGAATCGCACGCCATCTTCAGCACCTACACCCCGGCATGTCAGCAAATACTTAACACTCAGACCAGTATCGATACAACAACTTACTGCGATACAAGGTTCCAATTATGGTACGAAGAGCTTGTACACATTGGATTTTGTACTGAAGAGGAGTACGCCAACCTAACACAAACCGTTTGTGACTTTAATGTCACTACAAGACCGAGCAGCGAGGCAACGACAAACTTTTATTCAGCTTTAAACTTCAATGTCTCCTCAGCCTGCCAACGCAAAGTTATCAGCTGCGTCCTTAGTTCTATAATATCAATCATCTTGAAACAGCAAGAACAGTACTGTTCTTTTGTAGCTGTAGATCCGCTAGATCAAAGTTCAGAAAGCTGTCTCACCACACCAGTGACCACAGAAAACGTTGTCTGTTCGCTTGCTGACTTTATTCTTTTGAAAAATGCAGCCTGCTCCAATAACAAAACCGATGTCGACCAGACATTTTCGAGGGCGTTGCTGAGAACTTCCACGGAGTGTCGACTGAAATTGTGGCACTAGGGAGATACTGTGCGTTCCTGACTTCTGGAGAAACGCTTTCGACCTTAGAAACGTGTTTTACAGAAGACAATGCGTGCACAAGAGAGGAGTTTAATTTGCTAATCAATTCAGCCTGCCCTAAAGGTAGGTACACAAATAGATGAGTCTTTCAAGCAATATGAAAGTTTCACCTATTTATTATAACTTACAATAATTAACTTTTTAAGCAGTGGCAGTAACATTTAATATTAAAATAAGTGAGAAAAAAAAATTAATTAATTTCATGGATTCCAAGAGCACAAAAGAGAGAGAGAGAGAGCGAGAGAACACCATTAATTTATTCGCAATTTGAGTTATAATTCGAATAACCATTTGCATTTAAAGCCAATGTATTTACTATTTAGTGTTATTATACATATTATACATTTTATTCTATTATGAATGTCTTTTGATTTAAAAGATACATATAACTATATTCATTGATATAAAAAAAAATAGCCATATTTTTTTTCCATTGCATTTTTTTTTATTATTTCATCTTCCTTGCAAAGTTTTATCTTCTAGTAACTGATGTCAGAAACGAACCAATCTCCAATGCTTTAAATATATATTAAGGACCTTATGTGTTTGATGTTTGAAATATGTGTTCCAAAATGCATGTCAATTGTAAAACTTTTTGTTTTTTTCTAATTGTTAAACTCATTGTTTCTTCTTTATTTATCCTGGTATTTTTTTTAAATTTATTTATATACTTCAGTTGAAATAATGACAAATATATTCAAACTGATAATCAGCCAATTTTATACCCATTACATTCAAATTAAACGTTAGTGACTTCCGTATCGAATAGTTTCTACCACACCATTACCAAAAACAAGGTTCCAATGTCATTCGCCTTAAGTAGCATTAGACAACCAGTGCAACTCTTGATTCACATGAGTCTCAGATACTGAGTCCGGTTGGACTCCATCATAGAAGGGACAAAGGCGAGCAAGCTTCGAACAAGATAATCTCATTAGCCTTGTTTGACTACTCACCTAGGCGAACATTAAATTCAAACCTTTCCCACCTTGCTTGAATGCCCAAACATAGGAAAGGTTTAGGAAGTCAAAGAAAAGTTTCCCTTTTCACACCATGCTATCTATGGGGCAGATGATTTTAAGGATTATCTCTGTACGACAAAGGGAGACCAATGACCTAAGTGCATCATACGTTTACATACGCTTGTGTATTATTATTTAAAAGGGGAATTTTACACGTTTTTCGTTTATTAATAGCCATGTCGTAAATCTGCGTCGAAAAACGTCATCACAGCGTAGTTTCTTAATATCTAGCTGATAGGTTTCGATTCATGTTTTACGTATAAACAAACTTTGGTTGAAATTTGTGCGCTGATTATTTTGTATATATACTGCATACCACCACATCTTCTTCAACAAACGAAAGTGTTTTTCAGCTGTATATGTAAGTATATCTGTGTAAGTATAGTCATCAGCCATATGTAAGTATATTTCTCTCTATATAGATTTCGTGTTCGAGCGTGGTCGCGAGGCTAAGTACGCTTGAACCTGGCTTGGCTTGGCTACCTATGAAGGAGGCTCGAAGTTCGACACCAGACTCGAGCAGAGCTATGTTTACTGAGCGCCTAAAGGCAGCACGGAAAACCTTCTCCCGGACACCCCCCTCTCTATGGCCACCTTTTAAAATCTGATTGTAATATGGAATGACATGGGAGCAGATGAAGAAAGCTGCTCAGAACCGAGTTCGGTGGAGAGGTGTGGTTGCGGCCCTTATATGCTCCCCTGGGAGTACACAGGATTAAGTAAGTAAGTAATAACCAACCGCCTTTACTTTCCCCTACTAAAGTCAGATACCTGACAGTATTCACAGTAAAACATATAAAAAAATTAATTCATATGAAATTCAACATTTTAAAGTATTATTTCAAAAATGCTGAAATATAATAGTAGATTTATATTTTATTTTTTTAAATACAAAATACGCATAAATGACCTTGAATGTAGTTTGACGTCATTGTTGTGTGGCATTTGCGTTGAAAATTGGCTTTCCATAAAATAGGTACAAAGTTCGATTCATTGTATCGAATTTTTTTTCTTCAATCATATTTTCCATTATTTCATAATTTTAATTAATAAATAACTAAAAATTGCAATAAATTGTGCTTACTAATTTCATCTATTTTTTTTTACATTTTTATTATCATCTGTCCCTTAAATGGTGTCTCTGTGATGTTAACTATTGGCGTAACAAAATTTTTTCACTCTTCCCAGTGAGAAGCTATCTTTAGCAGAAATAAAGAAATGGTCGATCATCTAGCTTTTCTTTGTAATTTTATTACATTTGAGATGATTTTGACATCGAGTCTAGTCAAACAATATGACCGATCCAGATTTGAATGCCTTGAATTTGAATGTCAAATACATTTATATGTTAATGTATATGGTAGAAGAAATGATTTCATTATAATAGATTCCCCATTCAAAGTGTTATACTCTATTCATTTAGTAATAGTTCTTTCTTTACAGTTTCAAAATCATCTAAGAAATTATTCAAATAGCAAAATACTTTCGATACATTATTAAACTTTACATAATGCTTTTATATACAGATATGCTTGGATTCCCATCATATGGCATTCAATTTGTGGGCCGCAATGTATAGGAATTCCACGGCCGATTTTGACACACAGTCCGCCCCTGCTGATGACAAAGTGTGGCCACCTTTTATTCAATTCTTGCTTTCACTGGAAGCCAGAGGAGTGTACGTAGGTCAAACACTTAGCGATTATAATTTGTAAGATATAATAATAACTAATTGGTGGAAACATTTAGAAATACATATAATGTGATTTTTTAAAATATATATGTATATATATATACTTAACAAACTTTGTACACACACACACAAAATGAAAATGCGACCGTGATTGACGGACAGACAGACAACTTTACAACAGTAGTAGCCTTTCCAGACAGGAAGTCCGTATTCAAAGAAAATGGTGTAAAACTGTAAATGACACTTCGATAGCAGAAGCTGGTGGATTAGGGAATTGAAAAAAAATATTTTAAACATATCATTTCCTAATTTAAAAACATCTGGATTCAGACTTTTCAATACTGTGACAGCTAAATAAAAAACCTGCAACTAACGTATATAACGTAAGTTTAGCTCCGCAATTATTTTTAAACATATACTTACTTGTTATCGAGATATAAGCTTAGTTTACATCTTTCCGAAACGCCTCTATAACAGATTATTGTGCAGAGTAAACATCCGCACAAAATCTAAGAAGATTCTAGAAATAAAAAATCACCCTTTGGGTCAGGATTTTGCTATTTTACCATCACAAAAGAGATACAAGACACCGATAGCAAGGACAAACAGACACAAAAACTCTTTTGTTCCTCTAGCAATCAGATCATTAAACAGAACTAATCTAATGTAAACTTTTCATATGTTAATTGTGAGTGAGTCTGGTGTGAATGTACATTTTTTTTTTTAAATAATGTTTTGTTTTGTATAATGCACAAATTGTAAGACAAATTTCCTTACGGACAATAAAGATTATTATTATTATTATTATTATTATTATTATTATAGATAATTGGGGCTGAAATGTGTAGGTGAATAAAGCATATTCAATGAATAAAACCTGAAATATTTTAAATCTAGCCTTAATTGTTGACATCTACAGCAAACAAGAGGAAAGAAACTAGTCCCTATTATTTGTAGTTCCGACAACGATAATCGTGATATTCTGCCTTACAATTTGATACTAAACCTAATCATTCTCCTCCCAACCCCTTAGCCTCTGCATGAAAAGATTGTGTTGCCTTATCTCCCTTACCAATACAACAGGAGATTAAAAAAAGCCATTGTTACAAATACTTTAGATCGGTGAAATATGTTTTAGATTTAGATATATACATCTGTGCGATAAAAATATTTGTACCGATTGTATTTTCTAACTTTCAGCTTTCTCAATGCGCTATGATCCTATCACCTATCTGGACCAGTTGTGAAAGGGGGAGGTAAGAAGGAGGTATCTTGGTGAATGTTTGCATGATCGTTTTTTTTTTTTAATGCATAAGA
>JADKLZ010000167.1:7836096-7850215 GCA_021533235.1 Biomphalaria straminea
GTCTTTAACATAGCGTCACACCTTTTTCAAACACCTAAAAACAATGGGCATTAACTGGTAAAAGTCTCTGGAAGTCGCCTATGACCGATAACTGAGGAGAAAACTTTTAGCCCTATGCGCCCAACTGAGTCAGAGGGGCTTAGTGTAAATAAGCAAGTAATATTCATTGATAGGTAATGAACTAGGATAGAGCTTAATTTCACATCTGCTCGTTTAAAAAAATGAGCATTTATGGTTTGAGATCATATATGAATTAAAGGTTGTGTAAGACTGACCTACAGGAGCCTCCTGAATCTTTGATTTATTCCATTTCTTTAAACTTGTTTTTTAATGTAGAAAACATGGATAGAAAAAAATGGTCTAGTCACTTATCATATGACTGTAGAAGTATAAAATTATGTACTAGCCCCCCCCCCTCTTGAAGTGTTATATAGAAAGGTACAGTTTAGCTGTGTATCTTATTTTAAATGTTATTTAGGTCACGTGAGGCGCAAAGCACCAAGAGAATTCAAGACGTCAACTTTTACCTTATTCCGTGTCCACCAGCTAGAAAACTGCAAGGGAAACAAGCATAACCAAACATTGTGGAGTGAGCTTACCTCAAGACCTATGCACTAAGTCTAGGTAAAATAATTTAATGTATGTTTATGTATCCTAATTTTTTGTTATATTAATCTATTGCAGAATTTATTGTGTTGTTGTAAAGACAGTACTTACTTTGTTTTTTTTTTTCTGTAGATGATACGTGAATTTTATGATAATTAAAAGCAAAAAAGTAAAGTGGACTAAAGGATAAAACTTAACAACTAAGTCCTGATTGATTGTGTACACTGTAGCTTCTTCAATACATCGAATCTGATAACGAGTCAGAACTATCAGCCTGAGATATGGAAAGTGATAGTGAAAGTAGTTGGATCCCATTTTAGTGTATGTGTGCAGGTCTGATGATTAGTGAAGAAGCTAAGAACAAAGGCCTTTGTATCGACCTTCGATTACCTTATATCTCAATAATGGAATTGATTGATTTTGTTTGGATTGACGAAGCTGTTTTATTTGGTAGTAAAAATAAATATTTTTAACGCTCACCTTCACCCATCCCTTAGCCTGTTGGCCCGATGGGGCACCACACAAGATTATTTTCTTATTCTTTAGGATGGCACAAAAAACTTTGACAATTCATAAGAAATTAAAGCCCTTTCTTTAAGGCTATTGATGACCACTGTCTGATTTAGATCAATATATATCATTCCTTAGGAAATTTGTTTTACAATTGTGCAGGACCAAAAAAAACACAATTAAAGCAAACAATTTGTTCGATATCACACAAGATATACGTTTAGTTTCTATTTAACATTACATGTAAAATTGACAACATTAAGTTACATTTCATGTAACGTAATGTATATATGTTTATGTATAAGTACTGATGTTTTAATGTAAATGACTGAAACTGAAATTCGCTTTAAAGTTCTTCTCTTCTTCCAGTAAAGCTGATTAAAGTTCTCTTGAAAGATTCTAATTCATTTTAACAGTTTTAATTCATTTAAACTTATCAGCCACTGTGTGTTAGTACAGTTCGGCATCTATTTAATTTGGCTACATGGCTGTATTGTATGCGCTTCGGACTGTCGCAAAGATAGCTCCGACTTCGAAACCTGCCCAGTCTTTCCCTACATTCTTGGAGAGGCTTGGCACTAAAGTGTCTCCTTCAGACCTTACGATCAATGAGGCACATGATGTTAAGGTCCTCTATTTCTTTGGCCGACGGTTAAAGAGCATGGTGTTATGTGGCCAACACAACGACCAACCACCTTTACTTTCCCCAACTAAAGTCAGGTACCCATTAGAGTTGGATGGACTCAGGGTTTCCCTAAAGATCCCAAAATTCAAAATCCCAGTCTTCACCGGGGATTCGAACCCAGGACCTCACGTTCGGAAGCCTAGGGTTTAACCATCCGACCATCGCGCCCCCGCTTGGCACTAAGAAGTAAAGTCAGTGGCTAACAAGTCTTCTTTTCATCGTGGAGACTCTAGTTTAAATTAGGACTTGGCAAACTTTTTTTTGAAAGGAGCACGAAAAGCTTCTCCCAACTACCCCCCTCCCCTTTATCCATCTCACTGGTCCAGAAAAATTATTGAACCATAGCGCACTAAGCTTGCTATAAACGTGAAGGTTGCGTTAAATAAAATTCCCACTGCCCAAAATGTATTATTGTTTGTTAAAAATAATTACATTATTGATTGACAATAACTTTAGCTATTTCACTCATTTTTATTTTATTTTTTATTTAATTTCTCTTAAGCTTTTGGTTATTGGTATGGTTTTACTTTGGGGTGTGGGGTGGGGGGGTTAATCTCTGCTATCCAGAGACAATGATGATGAAATAGTTCCTTTAGAAACAGAGATACCTGTGTTGAATCACTGTTGTCTGTAATACTAGTAAGTGCCAATGTAGTTTCTCGCCCAACAGATGATGACAAAATTAATTAGCAGTTTTTTTTTAAACATGTTTCAGATGTTTCTTCAGAAATTGTGGTGTAATGTTTGAGCCCGGGACCATCGAACTACAGTTTAACAAGCATACCACATGACTAGACTGTCATCCGTGGTTTGATACGTATCATGTGGATGAAGAATATAAAAATTGGATTTTGATGAAAGAAATATTCATGATCCTTACCACCTCTTTACATTACTGGCTGGTTTTTTTATTATTATAAACCAAGTCTATATAAAGAGAGATCTAATGTATACACACATATAACCATTGCATCGATATTGCTTAGCTCAAATTTTAAACTTTGTTATGTACCAATGTTACAGCTTATTATTAAATAAGTTTATCAACTTAAAGTTGTGTACAAGTAACTCTTATTAGGTCTTTGAACATAAAGTTTTTCCGGTTATTTCCAAAACTCTAATTTCCGATGTGAGTCTACCCTGATGCATGGAGTCATCATTTGAGTGTCTCGGAATTTTAATAGGCCTACATTTTTAATTGAGGGCGCGGTGGCTGAGCGGTAAAGCGCTTGGCTTCCGTACTGGAGGTCCCGGGTTCGAATCCTGGCGAAGGCTGGGATTTTTATTTCGGGATTTTCGGGCGCCCTTGAGTCCACCCAGCTCTAATGGGTACCTGACACTTGTTAGGGAAAAGTAAAGGCGGTTGGTCGTTGTGCTGGCCACACGACACCCTCGTTAACCGTTGGCCACAGAATCAGATGACCTTTACATCATCTGCCCTATAGACCACTAGGTCTGAAAGGGGAACTTTACATTTTTAATTATCATTAAAGGTCCAGGTTTTTATTGTGCATCGCCCCTACTTGACTTTTATTCATCTGGGTGAACTGGTGATATGGGCCTTCGGGCAAATTGCAGGTAGGCCCACAGTAATCTTTAAATTTGTGAAGTCACATCTGTGTTTTTATAAGATAAGGGCCTCTTGGATGCTTTTATGGCACGTATTAAATTGCTAAAGGTTTTAGAGTATTCTCTTACAAAAGGGTCTTCTGAGCGATGGATTATAAAAAACCTTCCTACTGACTCTATAGTGTAGTAGGGCCTACTAATTTAATCTAACACTTTTTCCGAAATAATGTAATAGATTACATATGTAGACAGTGCTACTAATAAGATTCATCCTCTTTTTTTAGGGGCCTACACACTTTGCGATTAAAAGGTAACATTAGGCCTATACTTCTTAAAAAGAAATACAGAGTTTACCCTATGCTTGTGTATAGTTATCGATACATTACCAATCTTAACATAAGGACTTTGAGGACAGGTAAACTTTAATTGGATTTCCATACAATTTATGGGTCGGATGGTATAGAAATGCCAGGGCCGAATTCGACACTCAGTCCACCACTGCTGACGAGTGATTCTATTAAAAGTGTATAGAGACGTTGATTATCTGTGTAATGTTGTTACTAAATTTTCTTTAATACAAACACAACTTTAGGAAACTAGATTTGAATTGCTGAAGATCTACACAATGACATAGACGTCAGCGTCTTTCTTTCATATTCTTATGAGAAGATTTATTGTTAGATTGAAAGTCAATTGTGAATACATTGGACTGTGTTAAAAGCATGAAATACAACATCATGTCATAAGGTTTAAATGCATAGTTATTTTTAGTTATTTTATTAAAGTATTGCACCACAATAGAGTAATATCAAGTGACAATGTCCTTAATTGTCAACGTCATTAAACATTTGGAGTATTTTGCATTTGTCACAATAAAATGAACATTAATATTTTCTAAAGAAATGAACTTTACTTTTCAATACCAATTTGTACCTGTAAATTGTTTTATACAGAAAGGCTAATTCTAATAGAGTTAGAATCATTTAAAAGCAGTAGCTAGCATTATGAATATCGCTATCAGAAATGTGAAAGGATTCTTTATGGTTGAGTTATTGCAGGCGGCTGTCTTCAATTTGTGATATTCAGCGACGGAACAGTAGTTGACGTCACGTAAGCATTTATAGATGGACTGACCTGACGTTTGATAGTCCATGAATGGGCAGTACTGTTGTTGCGTGAAGAGAGAGTTAGTTGTCTGTGTCAACTGGCTGCAGATGAGGACCCCCTTTTCACAAAGGGGGGTGCATTGGAGAAGAGCTTGCTGGAAGCGGTTGCTGTGTGCTGGTGTCGATCTCTTTACTGTTGTGGAGGATCCACGGGGCGTCGATCTGTAAGTGGTAGACTGAGGTCCTTTTGTGGACTTAGATGTCCACAATGTCCTTGGAGTGGTGCGTGGAGTTGACTTTGGTGTGCTCCCTGTGCGCGGCGTCGTCCTTTGAGTGGGCCCAGTTGATTTAGACGTGATGCGGGAAGAGGATGTAATTCTGGGAGTAGTTTTGGTGGTGGTGCTTATTTTCACAGAGGTTGATTTTGAGGTTATCGTGGGGACAGTTGCTCTTGAGGTAGTCCTTGGCGTTGTCTTGGTTGTTGTTATAGTCCTAAGAGTTGTTTTTTGTGTTGTTACAGTCCTAAGAGTTGTTTTTGGTGTTGTTACAGTCCTAATTGTTGTTTTTGGTGTTGTTACAGTTTTCAATGTAGTTTTCTGTGTCGTTACAGTTTTCTGTGTTGTTTTTGGTGTCGATGTTACAGGTCGAGTTGTTGCCTTGGTTGTTACTTTGGTTGTTGCTTTAGTAGTTGTGATCGCTGGCGTCGTTCTCGACGTTGTTATCGTAGTCACCATTGCTTTAAAAAGTTTGGCTCTTCTGGTAGCACTAGTTACAAGTCTCAAAGCATGCCCTTGGTACGTGGGCCTTGGTGAACTTCTGCTGGGAGCTAATGTTTTCTTGACCACCAGTCTTGACTGAATCAAACGTGTTCTCTGTGCAGACTTAGACTCCACCAGCAATAAGAGGCCAACTAACATGATTAAGGCACACAGGATAAAAACTTTTGATTGGGCCATTCCTGCAACGATAATAATTGAAAATAAAGGAATGGCAAATTAGCACATAGTCATGATGGAAGCAAATAACGAGGTTAAACGATCCATTAAAAATATGATTGGAGTTCTTTCAAGTGCTAAATTTATTTGGCTTTACCCAAGTATATACATAAATACTTATATATTCTTTATCTATTTATTATTAAATTGATATCAACTATCCAATATCGCCAAAGAAATCGTTTGTTTTAATCATGTTTTTTTTTTCCAAAGATTATAATATAACGACAACAAACTATGTTGTGAGAATGTTGATAAGAATGAATTGAATTCAAAAAAACTACGTTAGAGGAACTCAAAGCGATGCAGTTCGAGGCAGAGCAAGATTTTAAGACTTTAATAAAACCATAATTGAGTTACACCAGGGGTGGGCAACCTTTTTCAACCGAGGGCCGCATTAATGAAATTTGGGGACTAGGCGGGCCGCATACACACACACACACACACACATATATATATATATATATATATGAAAAGATTTAGGATGCACATACATGTTATGTGCAAATAACAAATTACAATGTTTCCAATGATAAACATGAAGTCTGTCTTCAACTCTTCATTAGTAATTTTAGGAAAGGGGCACCGTTAATGTCCATCAAGGAACCTAACAATTTCTTCCTTTAGATTCCATATTGATCTTATGATTAGCCAGTGAATACAACTGTGTTACCATACATCAGAATGTTTTATTTCCAAATCTTCACATACTTTTCGGAACTGCCAGTCGGGACCGGCCTTGGATAATTGGAGGCCATAGACGAAGTCAATTTGGTGGCGCCGAATAAAATAAGAATATACCAAATAAAAAAAACCTAAAATTTTGCAATTTATTAAAGACCTAGTGTACTTCGAACAATAACATTGAGTACAAGTTTCACTATTCCTAATCTATAAATTTAAGCTGTGGTTCCTGAAGCCCTTTAACAACTATGGACCTTAGCAGCTGCATAATTTGACTACGCCCAGTGACGGTCCCTAAGCATAGTAATGATTTAAGAGTAAGATGTGTATCAAATTGTTTAAATTTTAATGTAGCCTTGTATAAACTTTCCAGTTACTAGTTTATGGTTTAGATATTTTCTTTATTTTATTAAAAATGTTGTTTTTCTCAGTCAAAGCTCCATCAGTTGTGTTATGACATGATTAAAGATAGATTTATTTCGGGAGTAATTAAGGGATAAGTTTTTCATTAGTGACGGAAGTGACGATAGGTTAGATTAAAAACAAGGCAGAAACTATTTAGTCAACAAAGAGACCAGACGCTGTTTATTTGAATAAGGCTACAGAAGGACATCGACGGTTCCCTTTTGGGTATTAAAGTTCAGTTTATCGTTCAAGCAGCGTCGGCTTACTATATCATTGTTGGGCCTTCATTGGTGGTTGAATTGTGACAGTTTATCTATCAACACCGTGATCGGCACTTAACAGTTGTTACCCTTGCCATCTTGTACAAGACAACCCAACTCTTTCAACACAATTCTCCATAGCATTGAATAAATATTGGACAGTGCTTATGTCTTTTACTGAATTTATATAGTATTGCTATTAAATATAATCTTCGTTTTTTTTTTAATAAAACTCTTTAGAAAGACGTTTAGAGACAATGTTTCTTTAGCCTCTTCATTACAAGTGATAAGAATCAAAAGTTTCAATAATTTCTGAAGATATTTATAATGATTTAGTTAGACTTTCGCGGGCCGCATAAAACACTTCGGCGGGCCGCATGTGGCCCGCGTGCCGTAAGTTGCCCACCCCTGAGTTACACTAAGAGACGATTGGGATTGCTTGAGATTGTGCAACAACTACATACAAAACTAGGAAACTCCTTCTCTCCTAATCGACGATACTATCGTTGATTTTGACCTCATTAAATTAAATTAATGTTTATTTTATTTTTAAACTTTACTTTGAAAAGAGCATGCATTTCCCTTTAATTCTATACCGAATGCAAGATTTTCTGATAACAAACAACAAAGCTATTGAAGCCCAATCATAGCAGGGGTAGTGAAATAGTAATGAGCAACATGAGCTTGGCCACCTAGACTCGGGCAGAGTTGTGTTTACTGAGCGCCTAAAGGCAGCACGGAAAACCAATTCCTAGATACCCCTTCCCCCCACTGGTCCACAAATGAGCTTGGGCCAAAGCGCTCTGAGCATGCTATAAGCATGAAAGTACCACTTTATAAACACTATAATAATAATAATGAAGAATTTCTTCAAAACGTGGACAAATAATTACGGAGAGAAAGAGTTAAAGGAGGCGCGGTGGCTGAGTGGTAAAGCGCTTTGCTTTTGATCCTGGGGTCCCGGGTTCGAATCCTAGTGAAGACTGGGGAATTTTTAATTTCGGGATCCTTAGGGCGCCTCTTAGTTCACCCCAGTTCTAATGAGCACTTAACATTAATCGGGGAAAAGTTAAGGTGGTTGATCGTTGTGCTGGCCACATGACACCCTCGTAACCGTGGGACACAGAACCATATGATCTTTACATCATCTGCACTATATGTCACATAGCCTGAAAGGGGAACTTTACTTCACATATATCATAATAATTAAAAACTTATTCACCTACAAGAATAATTATAAATTTAAAACATGTAGAAACCATTACTAACATTTAGGATGTCGGGATGTATCTAGCTTTAATTTTTTGCTAAAAACAGTATTGAACCATCGCATAAATATTTAGAAAAGAAAACTTTGTTTACTAGAAAAAAATATGAAAAACAGAAAACTAAAACAAAAAAAATACCTACCTTAATTATTTTATTTTATAGAAATTATTTTAGAGAAAAAAAAAAGATGTAAAACCTAATCTAGGCCATTTTAGCAAAGTAGGGCGTCGACTTATATACTTGTCAGAGTAGATGATAATGTACATTTATCTGGCTAAAGATATCAATCAATTTTATTGTTGTGATATATCTACGTAGATCTAGATATTGGCTGGTAATTTATCTAATCATTTACAATGCAAACATAGACTACAAATGACATAAACACACGCACACACTTATCAAAGTATTAATAGTCCAATTACTACAACACAGGCACAATACTCATGTGTTCAATTTAGAGAGAATAAAAGAAGCGTGTTAACATGGGCGTTGTTTGAGACTTTAGCCGCCAGTTGCGCGTCTTTGCCATTTTTTCCCCTCAGAGCTAACAGTTCGGCCGGACCCCAAGCCGGAAGAAAGACGGAAGTTGGACGGGTTGTCGGAGACTACATGAGACGCATACGGTTGGATTTTATGTCCATTTCCACTTCCTGCAATAACATGTCTATTATTTTAGCTGGTGTATTTACGTCTCTAGGCAGCCCTGGCAACCATTGGCCAGATTTTTGAGATATCTAAGCGGTGAATCAAGGCTTTAAAAAACAAAAAAATTCAAAGGGGAGATAACCTTGTTTGTTTATAATAATTAATATGTCCAGCTTGCAACATTCGAATAGAGAGAAAATAAAACGTACTAAGTGTACAGAATTAATTGCGCTGTAGAGAAGATTCGTAAAGTTTCCCTTTCAGACCTTGCGATCTATATGGCAGATGATGTTAAAGTCATCTGTTTCTATGGCCAACGGTTAACGAGCAGGGTGTCATGTGGCCATCACAACGACAAACCGATTTACTTTCACCAACTAAAGTCAGGTACCCATTAGAATTGGGTGGACTCAGGGACGCCCTAAAAATCTCGGTATTCAGAATCTCAGACTTCGCCCAGTTTCAAACCCAGGACCCCAGGTTCGGAAGCCGAACAATTAACCAATCTGCCACCACGCTTCCGACTCGGTTCCACAAAGATGTCATTGCCGGAAGTGGTAATGGATGTAAGCACTTCACTACCTATAAAACGCTTCCTAATGGCATGCGTCTCAAATTGCCTCTGACAACCAGTCCAACTCCTGGCCTTCACGTGTGGCTCAGATATTAAGTCCGGCGGAACTGTTCTCACTAACAGGAGAAGTGGCAAAGGCGAGTAACTGGCGACTTAAACAGTAAGCTTCGGGCAGGAGGGTCTCGTTAGCCATGGCTGTTACCCACCTAGGAGAAGGAAAACTCTGAATTCAAACCTCTGTTGTCTTGCAGCTATACCCATACATGGGAAAGGCTTCGAGAGTCAACCCTGAGAAAAAATCAGGAGATGGCGACCCTAAGACAGTTTGCAGCATCCAGTGCTACACTCTAGCAGAACCTGCGACGCCGCTGACCCCAAACTGTATCGGCACTGCAGTTCCTTTGGATGCATCAGCATCGTGGAGAGGGGGGAACTGATGTGTGGCGACATCGTTCCGACCAAAGCTAATGCTCATGCATTCTTCTCATTTCCATGAAATGATCCATAGTCGCTACGCGACTGAAGTAGGCCATAGAGAGCAGACTCACAGGTTTATATAAATATCGCCAGCTTATAACTGATTGAAAGCGAGAGAAAATAAAACAAATATAAATGATAGGAATAAAATAATAATAATAATAATAATAATCTTTATTGTCGATAAGGAAATTTGTCTTACAATGTGTGCATTATACCAAACAAAACATTATAACTATAAAGAGAAACTAAGTGTTCATTCACACCAGACTTACTCACAATTTACATGTCAAAAGTTTACATCAGATTGTTTCTTTTTATCGATTTGATTATCAGAGGAACAAAAGAGTTTTTGTGTCTGTTTGTCTTTGCTATCGGTGTCTTGTATCTCTTTTGTGATGGTAAAATCACAAAATCCTGACCCAAAGGGTGATTTATTATTTCTAGAAACTTTTTAGATTTTGTAAGGATATTGTTCTCAAACAGCTGCCCAAGCGGAGTTTGTTTTTTGCCAATGACTTTACCAGCAGCATTTAGGATTCTCTGGAGTTTATTTTTATTCTTAGTACTTAGATTGCCATACCAGGCAGTGATATTAAAATGTAAAATATTGCCGATGTGAGCGTGATAAAACATAGCCAAGACCTTTTCGCTAACATTAAAAGATGACAGTTTTTCTTAGTAATCGTATATACTACTAGTCGACCGATTGCAGTGGGCCCCGCACTTTCATAGAACCCGCGCTAATTCAAGGTGTATAAATTATTAAATTAAACCATTTTATTACTTAAAACAGATTTGTATGTGTGTGTAAATGTAGTAGTTAGTATGGCAGAAATTACATAACTTAGAAATACAATGGAAATGAAAAAGAATTGACAAAAAATCGAAAACCATTTGCATAAATATGGAAAAAAATATGGTAAATTGCCATCGCCCCATCTAAAGAGCCTCCTGTGTTTGTTACTATTTATAGTGAATAGATGTAAAAGTGGTGGATTTTTTTTGAAAAAAAAAAAAACTGTTTGCATAAGTGATTTAAAAAATTAGATTTTTCGATATCAGAAAAGAAAAAGAACTTAAAATAGTCTAAAATATTATATGGTGTCGGATTTTCTAGTTTTCTACTTTACGAGATCTAAACGGGACGGACGGACGGACAGACATTTCACACAAAACTAATAGCGTATTTTCCCCTGTCTAGACCGCTAAAAAAAAAACAACGCTAGTACCGATTTTTAATATTTTACTAAAATTTGTCAAATTCAATAGAACACACAGACATTGTATCCTTAACAAATTCAATCTACATACACACAAAAATATTGAGAAATAATAGGGGCCTATAGATTCACACTAGTTAAATGTACATCTATTTTCTATTGAAATAAATAGGTCTACATTCCATAAATTTATCAAGATTAGATTTATATAATAGTTAGCAGCCAACTATAACTCATTTTATTTATTTTATTTTTCCAACAAAATCCATTTGCCAACAATCGGGTGCCTAGTGGCTGTTGCTATCTTGGCGGCCGTATGTAAACACGCCTGCCCAAACGTGATCATAGCCATTTTACCATTTTTTATGAATAACATAGTCCAGCATAAAATAACATAGACCTACATCACCTAACATAAGCGAGCCTTATGAATAACAGAAACTAACATCATAGACAGTCACCACCTAACATAAGCAAACTTTATGAATAACATAGAAAAACATAAGCTATTTTTGTGAAAACATAGGATAACATAGGCAGTGGCGTAGCTACCAATGTGCGGGTGGTGCGGGCCGCACAGGGCACCAACTTGAGAGGGGCCCCAAAATCCCCCAGTGTGTATTAATTTCCTATTTTCCTGAGCTTTTCAGTAAAAACGACTAAATGTATAGACACGAAGAAACATAAACTACTGTATTTTAAACATGAGCTAACGATTTATAAACTAGTCATGTTGCTATTGTATCTCCTTGACTGTTATCATTGTATCCAGAAAAAAAGGATGAGGCCGACATCCTCAATGATGAAAAAGAAGAAAATACTTCAATACTGCAGGTTCTAGAGACTAAAGGACAGCACACATAGGCTACATGTCTTTAGTACACTCCTCAAAAATTCATACTGAAGAAGCTGAACCATCAGACAGTGTAAACAATACTATTCGCATACACCTTGTCACTCAAGGATCTGAAACAGTTCAGCGTATGAAACGTCAATTCAGAGAGGTGCATAGGCATCAAGAATTAGCAAAAGGAAAGGCTAGAAAGCTTTCAAAGGCTTGAGTTTTCCGGCAAATGTCAAACGGCGAGAAAGTTCTTAGAAAGTAGACTTGTCATTCGCAAAAAAAAAAAAAGAATGCTTATTTTGCTTTCCCTGCATACTCTTCTCGACAAGATCAATTACCAAATCTTCATTTAAATCCAAAGATGGATTCAATGAGTAGTGGAGGTTATCACCGAAAAATAGAAAAACATGAGATCTGCAGAGCTCACAATCAATCATCGCTTGCTTGGAGGAAACTTGAAGTTCGCCTGAGAGTAGGGAACAGTATTGACAACAAGGCCCAAGATTTGATTATACAAGAGAGAAAAACTTGGAGAGACTACATGAAGAGAATCTTGGACATCATTCTTTTTTTCTCAGAGCAAAATATGGCACTTTGTGGGCATCGCGAGCGAGATGAAGAAGTGTTGGAAGGGCGAGATCAAGGCAATTTCTAGAAGTTAGTAAAATTACTATCGAAGAACGATTCACTCTTGAGGGAGCATGGGCTTCGAACTTAGCTTTGTTCCAGACCGAATACATGCATGTTTCCACAAATTCAAAATGAATTTATTACAATATTGGGGGATCACGTTAAAAAACAAATCATACAGCAAGTAAAACAAGCCAAATATTTCTCTATTATTTTTGACAGTACACCTAACATCTCAAAGCTGGATCAAACTTCCCAAATTTTACGGCACGTTGTCAAGGACAATAACGGGGTGCAGGTTCGTGAGTCTTTTATTGACTTCATCGACACAAAGGACAAGCATGCTGCTGGAATCGCTGAGATGATTCTAGAGAAACTGCGTTCGGATGGCTTAGACGTAATGGACTGCAGGAGTCAATGCTATGATAATGGCAATGGTGCGGTCATGAAAGGTCAAAACTACAGTGTCATTGCCTGCTCAAACTATTCTCTTAATTTAGCAGAAATTTGAGCTGCTGAAGCTGAAGTCGGTAACATTTTTTTGGTACACTGGACCGTTTACAAGCCTTTTTCCTAACTTCAACATACCGCTGGGATATCCTCATCAAAATAACCGGAACTAGCCTTAAACGTTTAGTTGAGAACCGCTGGATTTTTTGAATTAACAATATTTGATTAATGAATACATATTATTTTGAACAAAAAAAGTAAGGTTTTGCAATGTTATTATTTAGTTAGTTTTTTTTTTTTTTTTTTGGGGGGGGGGCACCAAGATGAGGTACCGCACCAGGCAACATATACTCTAGCTACGCCACTGAACATAGGCCAACTTAAGTATTAACGGAAACTCCATGTAAAAACTATACAATACCATTTATATGTATTGCAAATAAAAAGACAATTCCCGACTGTTTATTAAATGGCAATTAAAATTCCATCGTGTTCAATCAAACAACTTTAGAGAGAAAGAACTTTAATTTTTTGATTATTTTTTTTTGTGGTGGGAGTGGTTGTTGTTGTATTTGTACAGTAATCTACTTTCTTTTGTTACTATTTCATTTTAAGATCCTTGTGACGTTCTCTAAGATAAAAAGAGACCAAACACTACATATTAAGCCATATCTGTGAATACTGAAGTATACATTTTTCTTGTGGCTATCAAACAAAGTAATGAATTGCCAGTAGTTAATTGACTTAGGACCGGACACAACAGAATGCGACAACACATGTACCGGAAGCTCAAAATTGGAACCAGTGATATCTGCCCATCAGAGAATGCATACCACGTCCTCCAAGACTGCGCTCTTTACCAAGAGGCCCGACTAAGACACTGGCCCCAAAACACCCCAATAGAAAGAAAACTATATGGAGAGCTCCCTGACTTGGAAATCACTGCGCAGTTCATCTCAGATATTGGTGTAGTGATCTGAACCCTCCAACATAACAATGAGAACGAAAAATAAGAAGAAGAAATTGACTGATTGGTTTTAAAAAATATTGTACACTGTCTTGTCTATGCCTGTGAATATGTGTGCAAAGTTTCAACTTGATTCTAGAATGGACGTGGGAGAAATATAATGTGAGGCAGAGAGGCTGACAGGGAATGGACGTGGGAGAAATAAAATGTGAGGCCG
>JADKLZ010000167.1:7859549-7882780 GCA_021533235.1 Biomphalaria straminea
AGTTCTTAGAGAAAACATCCATGAACTTTTGTTTAGACAATATAAAATTAAATTTATTGGTTTCATTCTCAGACCAAGTAGAGTACCCCTCCTCCTTCCACACAGACACAGCTTACAGATTATCATACTCACAGTCCATAATGAGAAGCTTTAGGTCTTTCACAAAGTTATCAAAACTTTCTCCTTCTATCTGCTTTCTCTGATGTGCTCTAAATCTAGACACTCTTTTATTTTGTCTTGGCCTTATGTAGTCTTCTATTTTCTTTAATAGCAATTGCGGATCTCCCTCTTCACTATCTGTAATATTTAGAGTTTTGTAAACTTCACGGCCTTGTTGACCTATCCACATTCCCAGACATCCGGCTTTTTGTTTACTATCGGCACCAGCTAACGGTCCTTTGAAACAAAAGCTCACCTGCTGTTGGAATCTTAAAAACTCTTGATACAGATCTTTAGCATTCCAATTCAAGATTGGTTGCTCAAAATAAAAAGAAGCCATTATTAGATTACTAAAAACCTTTGTCTGGACAGCTTTTAAAGTTTACCTCTGACACCATGTAGAATATTTGTATTACACCGATAACAAACTAGTGTTTAAGAGGGAAGACATATTAGGAACTGGTATCGTTGTTAATCTTTACATTGATTCTTCTGTTAGAAAGTATGCACCAAGCAGCAAAGTAAAAAATATGTTGAACTTAATGTTTTTACTTCCGTGCGTAGAGCCTGAGATTCTAAGATAATCAAAAGACTTCGGAAAACATTTTTTAGCAGTCTACTAGGCCTGCGTGCTTCCATCATGGATGTTTCTTTGTTTATCATACAATTCATTGTTGTTTTTAGTAGAGGAAATTGCGTCTTAGTGACTGCTGTCCTAATATTCCATCACAATAAAGCTTGTAGGAATTAGTGATTAGAATATTTACATTGCTGGCGTAGTTCCCACTTAGCATTACAGATATGCGAGTAGATCCAAAGAATAAAATGTTTTTGTTGTAAAATGTTTAACAAAAGCAAAGGTGGAGAGATCTAGTCCCTGTAGGTCTAAATCATTTTTTTTTCTACTTCCCACCTCCCCATCTCAATAATCATCATAAAACGCCATGGGAGTGACTCAGTGGGTAAACTTTCATAAATGAACAAGCAGAGGTTTGGAGCAGAAGAATTGGTACATCATTTGCGTTCTTCGTTTTAAGAAATGGACCAAAAGTCATATTCTAATGTATGTAGCTAATGAAGTCCTGCGCGAGTATTCTGTCTACATTCAAGACAATTGTTATAATTGTTAGCTACGTTTTATTTTTGGTGGTTTTTTTTTTAAATTTATTTACACATTTTTATTTAGTTCTTAAAAGCTCACCACAGCCACCATTCCATGTTATTATTAATGGACAAGGGAGAGAAGAATGAGGCTTCTCCTAATGGGCAAGGGAGATAACAGTGTGGCTTGTGCTTTAAAAAATTGTATGAGTTGCGCCCCTTAATATTAGTGTCAGAACAGGATCAAAACAAATGGAGAAGTGCGCTCTACGTGCCACACAGTGCTAAGAACTGTGTCCACAATGTTTGATGCCTGACAGCCTATGTAGTCCATTGTGTTGACCTGTGCGCCATGCAGCTACCTTTTCCAATGTTAGGTGAAAGTCGGAGACAATATATTTCAGTCTTTTAACACTTATATGGAAAGACAATGTACAACAAAATTAGATGTGTGTTTGGGTCTCCTCAGTATAGTCATCAGTTTGAAACATCGCCACCGTTGGTCATATGGAGGATGGATGGGTTCCTATGGACTAAGTGCTTCAGTTTAGACTATGTGGAGAGGGGGGTGACACGGCTAGCTATGCACAAAGAAGTATCAATCACCTTAACAGACTAAGAAATGTGAGTCAAACGAGAAAAAACCAACAGCTTGGCATGCACTACTTTTACATTCTAGCAGGAAAGTCTTGTGATATATATGGATGAGAATGCTTCCCCAGAATAGGACAGCGTTCTACGACAGAGAGTGTACTCAATTCCTGTAGGACATTCCCCTTCAAGCCCAAAGATCATGAAATTTCACATGAATTGTCAATCGAATATTATCAGCAGCCTTTTGTACAGACATCATATTATAAGAAATCACACTGCAAATAATATCATACAGATGTTCAAACATTTTCTTTTCTAAAGTTCAACTGACCAGTTTATAAACATATTTCATTGTTGAATTGACATCTCAATGTGACAACTGTAACTACGAACAATGTTCACCTGGCCATGAGTGTGAATTTATGCATTGCTTTGTTCCTCTCATCATGATTTGCTTTTTTAAGGAAGCTTTTTTTTGCATTTTTAAACAGACTATTTTTTTTTAAATTTATCTAACTTTACAGAGAACTTGTAAATTATACAATCTAAAATGTACGACTACATTGAGTTAACCAGTTTCACAAATAGTTGAACCAACGCTCACATTGAAACAGATGTTTTAATGACATGTTTAAAGATTTATTATGTTACATAGCCAACTGTGTTCAGCAAGCATTCACATCTCTGACACAATAGACTTGATATACACAGAGCATCAGTACACACCCAGACACATTTCAAGAATTTCTCTATTAGAAAATATTATTTAGAAAAAATTTGTTTAAGAGATGATTAGCTGCAGGAGACTGAGGCATTAGGCCAACATATCAACTATGGATTCTGAATACCTGCTTTCCTAGGAAATAAGAGAGCAGGGAGGAATCTTAAAACATATGCACTATTATATTTGGAACCACTCATTCAACGACATCAAAAACTAGTTCCTGCACCAGTTGGCCATAATTGGAGTAGCAAGAGCTTCATTTTTTTTTTCAAACTAGAGATATTACAATATTTAACTGCAGCAACCACACAAGTAAACAAAAAAAAAAATAATAATAATAAATCCATACCAATTTAGCTAGTAGTGCTAATTCAAGAAATAAGCATCTTAAAACTCAAGGTTTCAAATGACACAAATACTTTATAAAACCCCAAAACACCAGATGTTTTTTTAATTAAAAAAATAAAACAGGATAATTAATTTCTTTTTTATATAAAACTATTTTTTTAAAAAGAATGGAAATGTGAAAACTGGTTTAATAAATGCTAACTAAAAATGTACAAATTAAACAAGAAATATAACAACAGCTGTATGAAAAGACTAGCTGGACATTACCAAATGTGGCCAATACAGACTTGAAACAATTTATTCGTAATACACTTATTTTGATTGTTTTTTGTTTCATAAGAGATAATTATATTTAATAAGTATTATTCTTATTAAAACGGCAAATAAATGAACACCTTCATATAAAAATATCCTGCGCATTTAAAAAAAAAATTGACCTGAAGTGTGTGTTGATGGTAACAATTAAAAAAATAAATCTATCTCTGTAATATTATGTTAAAGCCCTAGTCAGAATATTATTCATAGTTTTATTTTCTTGAATATTACACATTAGCCAAAGAAAATAAGTTTCATAATGTTGTCATTGATGTCCAAACCCTCCAGTGACACTTTTTAAAAACAGAAGATGAATTTGAATGTAAAGAAATGGCAGTAAAACACTAGCAACCAGTTGCAGACTTGGAACTCATTCAGCAAAAATATACAGACATAGGGGTTAACCTAACCATGAGCAAAATTGCACTCGGGTCTATCCATTGACTTCAGCAGCTTTCTTATCAGATCTTTCACCCATCTCTAGCCTGGATTCTGCCGTACCCTATACACAAACACAACAAATTCATACTTTTAAATTTAAAAAAAAAACTGATAAGAAACTATGCCTATAAGTTAAGCCGTCTTGGCTCGAATGGCAGCTCTTTTGCCAGTAACTGCCTGGAAACCTGTCTTAATGCTGGCCACAGAACATCGGCTGCCACAGGTTTCACACTGGAGGAAGAAGAGACGAGTGTCTTTCTGTAGGAGTGTGTCTCGGGATCTACAAGTATGACAAGTCACGTACTCCTCTGTAAATAGACAATACAATAGATGGCATTAAATGTTACCTAAGCATTGCATAGTTTTCAGATTGAACTAGTGCACAAAGAAATCATCCTTTGAACCACTACATAGATACCTACAGTAAGTATAAATAGAACATTCATTTAGTCCCCCCAAAACAACAAGTAAAATATATCTCAAAATATCCTATCTATAACATTACTTTTGTGCCTCAATTATCTTGGTTCATCATTCTACAGAAATTATTGAATTATTTATCAAATATTTATAACAGAACCATTATTGTAACCAGAGCACAAAAACAATGTTATCAATGCCTGTATTCAGCTTTTAACATACAAATGAGTAGTCTCAGTATAAAGAAATTATTTTTTATAGAACTCAATAATTATTTATAGAATAGTAAGCATAACTATAGTCTTATATTGTATTTATTGTATTAAAGAACTCACTAATATATCTCCTTAGGACATTTTCTATTTGTTTTTGTGTGTATTTGCCTCTGATGATGAGTTGGTTGTTACCATCAACAGAACCACTGAAAGAAAATGCAGAAATAATAATGTTTGGTTAGTCTTATTAAAACCCACAATTTTTAATCACTGAACCTATATTGTACCCCTTTTCTCCTATCAATGATACCATCGTTGATTGCCCATTCATTAAGCCAAATCGATGATACTATTGTTGATGCTTAAAAAGTTAGTTGTTTTGTTTTCTTTCCTCCCAAAATGTTTTTAATTGCTTCATATTTAATCTTAAAGTAGTCATCCTTTGAAAAGCACAGATGTTTTTTTTCATTTTCAATGTGCTTTTTTTTTTTTACCAAAAACAATCTTTTTAAAGAGTGAAAGCTAAAGTAAGGCACTATATTTCTGAAATTAATGTGTAATATGATATTAGCATGTGCTCAGGACAATACATTTATGTTTCATTAATGTCATATATCAAATTATGTGAAAATATAAATAACTATCATAAAATATACTTTAAGTTCAATTTGGATTATAAGATATTGTATAGATGGAGTCCTAAGAGACATGTCCACAGTCATTTTATTTTATTTTTAATTCCATAATTATAAACATCAATTTGACTAGTCTTATCTAAAAAGGGCATTCATTTCCCTTAATAACATTTTCTAATAAGCGTAACAACAAAGTTATTGACCTTTAATTATAACAGGGTAGTGAAAATACAAATAAGCAAAAAGGATAATTCCATCAGAACGTGGAAAATAATTACAGAGAGAAAGAGTTATATTGTAATGATGAAGGTTTTGTGGCCAGGGATAAGGTTTTGTTTTTAAATTACTATTTTCCAACAAAAAAATCATAATAATAATGAGCTTGTAGAAAACAGCTAAAATATAATTTTTTTTTTTTTTATTATAGCTTTTATATAGCGCTACTTTCATGCTTATAGCATGCTCAGAGCGCTTTGGTCCAATCTCATTTGTGGACCGGTGGGAGTATCTATGAATTGGTTTTCCGTGCTGCCTTTGGGCGCTCAGTAAACACAACTCTGCCCGAGTCGGGTGTCGAACCTCGAGCCCCCTTTTAGGTAGCCAAGCAAGCCAAGCTCAAGCCGCACTTAGCCTCTCGACCACGCTTCCCACGCTTCTAATTCAGTAAAATAAAATGACTTAATGCCTACTGTGACCTACCTTGTACCTAACTCAGCTAACAAGAAAGCTAAAACATGCTTTGGTTGTCTATGTAACCTGTAGAATATACAACAAAATGTTACTACAAAGTAAAATCCACTTAAAGGGTTAAAGCTTGGCAGAGCAAGTCTTTCCAGAGTTAAACTGTCCTCATCACTTTTTGTGTTATTTGGATATAAAAAAGCTCAGACTTAACCAAATTGTTGTAAAAGAAAATAAAGGACTTAGCCATGCCACACACTCTCAATGGTAAAAAAAAAATAGAGACTATGTCAATATGAATATATGAAGCAACATTATTAGGCCTCCTTTTTACCATAAGTAAGAAACAATAAAAAAAATGTCAAGAAAAGCTGATTAGAAAAACATGAACATGTGGTGCCTATCTGTTGAAATACTACCATGGAAATTTTTTAAATTTTTAAACCTGTAAACGAGTATACACATTTTCCGTAACCTAAAACAACTCCCTTGAGACTAATCCCACACCACCATAAGCAGAACAATGCCATAAAATGCTAAAATTAAATCACTTATGAACGTTTTATTAACCTAAAATATCTTCAATTTAATAACTAGATCTAGGTAAATGCTAAGCTAATACAATTTACAAAACAGATGAACTGAATTCAAAAAAAAAATGAGGTATCATTAGCACCCATGAAACCAGAGATGTTCAATCAAATCAAGAATGTATATGGCACACTAAATGTGGTGCTATCACTTTATGGTTAGTCTAGATCTAGCAACTTTTCTATGATTTACACACCAGCATGAAATGAGTACCAAGCATCTCTGAATTACAATATTCAAAGAAATGCAATAGTTTCACTAGAACTACAGTTGTCCCTGAATCTATTATTGTCTTCCCTTATATAGTATTTTTGAATTTCTGGGCCACTAGACTCTAAGATTCTTTCTAGCAAGAATGGCTAGTTTCTAAAGGCTGTTGATGTGCTGGTCACTATGATCACCATAAACAAAATGTCATAGGCCATGCCTACTCCGCTTGCCAAACGGCTTATAAATGATAGTATTTCTTTTAAAAAAGTAATTATCCCTAGCTATCTATGAGACAAACAATGTTAAGGTCATCTGTTTCTATGGCCAACGTAAATGAGCAGGGTGTCAAATCACCAGAACAACAACACCACACGCCTTTACTTTCCCCCAACATAAGTCAGGTACCAATAAGAGTTGAGTGGACTCAGGGGCGCCCTAAAATCCAGAAATTCATAATCCCAGTCTTAACCTCTGATAGTTCTTATTTTATTTACAAATAATCATGTTCTGCTGAAGTAACTGACAAAATAATCAGGTATGATTAAGGCATTCTGCTTTTGTAGCACCAAAAGATCTTTTAATGTTTTTCAGTTGTTATTTTTAAAACAATTACAACAATGATACTGTCAATGTTTTACTGACCAAAGTGTTATTTGATAAACTAAAACCAAACAAGAACTACTCACAATCTACAAATATCTGCAAAGTTAGCAAAAGATGTTTTCCTAGTGCCAACCCTCAACACCTGAGGAGGTCTCATCACAAATTTTTTCTTCTCACCAGCAATCATATCTGGATTTTTTTCTCTCATTATGTCAAAAACTCGACTCAAAAGCTGAAAGATAATACAAATATCAGTTTACACATAAGTCAGAACAAAAGTATTGTTTATTAAGGTTATTATCCAAACATAGAGGTCTCAGGGGTGAGAACAGACTTGGCAAAATGTTTGTGTTGATTAGTAATGTGTGACAAAGAAAAAAACACAATTCTCTCCAGATATATTGTACTTTTGAACAGTTAATTATCATACTACAAGCATGCTCAGTACTCAAGTACTATCTCTTTTCTGGACTCAAGGAGGGAGAGGGTATCTGGAAGATTACCATGCTGCCTTTAGGGGCTCAGCAAATACAGTTCAGTTTGAGACAGGGCTCCAGCCAAGGGAATCTATTTTTCATACAGGTTTACACCACGAATATCTTGCAATACAAATAATAACTGTTTCCAATTGAAAGAGCTACATCTGGTGACTGCAGTCTTGATGTCTCCAATATAAAATTATGGCACGACAAATAACTTTGGCTGTTTACATATAAGCATTAACAACCTACATACAAAAAAGCAGTATATAAGACTTGATTGAATCAATATGAACATGTAGACCTTTCTCATATACTGGAATCTCTAGTTTAGTTTTAGTTTTAGGCACATCGGCACAGTATAGGCCATGTCGTGCCCGCAGTCCCTTAAGGACTACTCTCCCTCTATAAAAAGGTCTATACAATTAACTCATTAAAATCAAGGTCTATTTACATTTAAAAAGGTACAGGTAAAAATTTTAAATATTTGATAAAAATTTAGTGTAAATAGTACGTAACTACAGACTCACAATGGAATCACTAGAAAATAGTCTGTTTTGTTACAGGAGCTTCTATTTGTTTTTCTTTTTTTAATTGACTCAAGTTTGTTCATTATTTTTAGACCAAGTTCACTTTGAACAAATGGGCCTTAATTGTTTCCTGTCTTTAAAATATATAGTAAGAATCAAATCAAAATAAAATTAAGAAAAAAAAAACAAAAAAACTTTTAATTACCTCATCATATGTATAGTCTCTGTCGGAGCCAATCCAAGCTATGTGAGATCCACTATCCTCTCCAATCTGTTCATCTGGAAATAAGGAAAATGTTTTTGTTACATTGAACGTTTAAAATTACAGATCTTGAGATATTTTTTTTTAAACGGAAAAAACAAAAAGAAAAATTAGAATAGATTAACAATTATCTTAACAATGCATTTAAAACTGTGTAAAATGTCATTGAGACAACAAAAAAAAATAAATTTCTAAGGCTTATTATCAGTTGATCTTCTTTAAAAAATGTTTTAAAATAACTAATAGGAACCAAATCAATTTGATAAATGCTGTCAAGATCAATAAGCATACTATTATCAAATAAATCATTAGAGTGTGATAAGGTGATTTCAATTCTTTAAAATGTTAAAGTTGTTTCATGATTACTCAAACTTTGTACCGGTTTAAAAAAAAATGTGAATCCCTTGCACATTATTAAAGTAAAAAAAAACAATCACTGGACTACTGACCATCTTCTTGACCTTCCTCACCACCACCATCTATGTTCTGGGGCTTCTTCTTTTTCTTCTTCTTTTTTGTAAAATCCAGATCATCAATGATCTCCCCTGATGTCACTTCTTTAGTTTCTGGTTCAGTGGTTTCCTATAAAATACAATGAGGAAATTTAATTGCATATTTTGAATGGAGAACAATTTCCCAATGATTTTTGTTCAAAAATATCATAATGACAGACTACAAAGGTTTTCATAACACACCAGCCATTGGCTCAGAGGTTGAAACACAAAGATGGATAGCAAAGAAAATGCGTCAGGAAAGCTAAAGTGAAAAATAGGAATATGAAAGACTCAGCACAGGGGATCAGTCAGTGGCTCAAGGAGCCATGACTCTGGAAAATGGTTGTTATTAAATGACCATCTAGTTAAGAGGAATTCCTGACAGGTAATAGAGGGATCAGTGAAAAGTCAATGTCTACATCCTGGGCTAGTAATTGAAATCTGTCTTTTTGGACACCCGTACAGAGGATTGAGATCTCTAGCTAGTTTTTGTTTTTAGAAGAGAGATATATTAATCAGATACCAAGAAAAGCTTGAGCTATCTATATCAATATACAAGACATTTTATGAGAATCATAGAATGGTTTAGGGTCAAATTGATATGAACGTTTAAACACTTCCATTTTCAAAGACAACATCGTGTACAAATGTCTAGACACTAACACCAAACCTAAACTGTATCATTTATTACTTACTGGTAGAGCCTCACCCACTTCATCAAGTTCAAATGCCTTCTTCTTTTTCTTCTTCTTCTTCATGCTGGTAAAATCCATTGAGAAATCTGGAAGACAATTTATTTTTTAAGTCTTAAATAAAACGCTAGCAATACAATGTAAGTAAAATTATTCAAAATAATAAAACTTGTATCTATAGCATGTAACACACGTCCTTTGGATATTTTTCTTTTATAAAAACGTTTTTGTATCAGAATTGCATGTCCTGGAATGCTATGATATACATTTCAAGTTATATGTACATCAAAAAAAAAAAAAGCTACACTATAAACTATTATTTAACAACATGGCTAAAAGATGATTTCCAAATGACTTTTTTTCTTTTCTAAGAGCTAGATTTTAACCAAGTTTGTAGAGATATAAATATTAAGGGTAATTAAAAAAAAAAAGATTTATATATTGTTTAGAAGCTACTTAAGAGATACACTTTTGTTTTGTATGTATGTGTCAGATGTCTCTAGACACAAGTTCTCTTTAAATAGATTTTCTTTAAAGTGAATGTGCTTCCAAGGAACATGATTTTAAAATTTATATATATCATATAATTATACTGGAGATTAATATCAAAGTCCCAAAAAACAACAACCCTTTGATAGAGTCTTCTTAGCTTCTACATATTATTAACATAGCAATTGCTTCTTTTAATTAGATTTCCAAGTATTAAGCTTTGTTGCTTTTTGTAACAAATATTACATAAGATAAAGATCAATCACCATCGGGAATTTTTTCCTGAGTTTGCTGTGGTTCTGGAGCCACCTCTTTTTCTGCAGGAGCTGGAGCAGGTGTAGGATGTCCATCTGCGGCTGAGCTGCTGTCCTTTTCTTCCCCCATAGCAGCATCTAGATCAAATCCAGTTTTCTTCTTTTTTTTCTTCTTCATACTAGGGTCAAATGGTAACTGAAAAATATTTTTTTGAGAATTTATTCATCAAAAATATATTAAAAAAGGATTTACTAAATGGTTATTTCCTATTTTACAAGCAGAGTCGCCATTTCAAAAAAGGTAGAACAACAAACCAGATTTACTATTATTACGATGGTTTCTAAAAACACCAGGCAATTTTCTTCTAAAGTCTAGTCATTAATGAAGTTAGAACAATTAGTCTTGTTATGATATCATTATTATAATTTGAGTAGTTTGGTATTATGTGCATGTATTATATTATTATGAAATTGTATACTTTTTATTGTTCGTCAAATTAGCAACTAAATCTATTTTGGAAATATGGAAATAGGTATTAATTAACGAAAATTCTACACGTCAGCAGCACTATTATAAAACCACCACTCTCTAGCACTCATTGGCCATTACCAACACTTACGTAAATAAAACCACCACTTTTTACCATTCCCTAGCTACTTGGAACACAAGGTAGGTAAGGACACCAGCCTTGTAATGGCGACCCTGTGCACCAATACGGAAATTATCTACTATATATATATCTCAAATATCTGAAACTACTATATATCTGAAACTTTGTGTAGAAACTGACTTTTACATATATTCATCTATCATAAAAAAAAATGTAAAGTAGTATTAAATTTTTCATCAAAAAATTAACTGTGAATGGTAATACTTCTATTATATATATATGGCATATAAATATATTTATATAAATATATTTTATAAAAAAAAACTACTTTTATATATTAAATATAGGGTACCTCATAGAAGTTGATAGTTTAAAACGTTCTGTAATTATTTCAACAATGAAATTTGGTACACATACGGAACCATAATGTATCTATTAAATTATAAATTTAAATCTTTTCTTTTTTAGTAATCTCTAATAGGAGAGCTTAGATCTATATATAATTATATTTTATGTGGGAAGCGTGGTCGAGAGGCTAAGTGCGGCTTGAGCTTGGCTACCTAGAAGGGGGCTCGAGGTTCGACACCCGACTCGGGCAGAGTTGTGTTTACTGAGCGCCCAAAGGCAGCACGGGAAACCAACTCATAGATACCCCCTCCCCCACCACACTAAAAAAAAACACACTACTTTTATATATTAAATATAGGGTACCTCATAGAAGTTGATAGTTTAAAACGTTCTGTAATGATTTCAACAATGAAATTTGGTACACATACGGAACAATAATGTATTTATTAAATTATAAATTTAAATCTTTTCTTTTTAGTAATCTCTAATAGTACTAATAGGATATTATATACTATTGAATATAATTATATTTTATGTGGGAAGGGTGGTCAAGAGGCTAAGTGCGGCTTGAGCTTGGCTACCTAGAAGGGGGCTCGAGGTTCGACACCCGACTCGGGCAGAGTTGTGTTTACTTAGCGCCCTAAGGCAGCACTGGAAACCAACTCCTAGATACCCCCTCACACTGGTCCACAAATGAGATTGGACCAAAGCGCTCTGATCATGCTATCAGCATGAAAGTAGCGCTATATAAAAGCTATAATAATAATGTCTAGTTCTAAAGAAAATGTAACATTAATCTAGACTAATTCTAGGTCTAGACCTATAAAACTAAAAGTATAGACTCTAGACTAGAGACTAGAGAGAGACTGACATGCCCGGGCGGGAAGTCAGGAGGTAGATTTAGAGCCTAATACTAGATCTAGTATAGCTAAGAGTAGTAGATCAGGGACACACTTGACTTGAGTCACTTGACTTGACACAGACAGACAGTTACAGTACTGACACTTGTCACTACTCCTGACAGTAGAGTGTAGAGTAGACAGTAGACAAGAGACTAGAGAGAGGGGGTGGTGCTGATTTGAGATTAGATTATGCTATCTACTTACAAGATCACCATCAGCCATTGTTCAGATTATATCCTTAATTCGAATATTTAATTTTCTATTAAAATAAATGCACGAACGCTTTCAATAATCCAAACCAAAAGATATTTGTTCGAGTAAATTGATTTTGCACGCTTCGTACTCAATCTTGCATCAGATTATAGTTATGTGTCTTCCGGTGGATACATTTTGATTTTTTTTAACGCTAAAGAGTTACGCCCTTTTCGTTTCCTTCTGAATTTAGATATAAGTAGGTTCTACGTCTAAATTCTAGATCTAGGGCAGTTTGTCTTCAAAGGGCGTAAAAAGTACTAAAAACGCCATTTCCCCATAGTGAGCGTTTTGATGAAAATGTAATAAATAAAGTCTTGGCGCTTAAATGGGGCGCTGAGATGAAATAAGAAACAGGAGGTGCTTTGAAACAAAGTATAAAAAAAGGAACAAATTGTCTTTAACGTAACACACATTCTTTGAAATTAGCACTAAATAAGTAAAGATAGATATATGTAACAATTACAATTAAAATATTTAATATAAAATATCACCCCCACCCAAAAAAAAGAAAAAGATTTTTTGAGTGAAATTGCATCAATTATTTTAACTCACGCAGATCTAATTTTTAAGAGATATATAATCTAGAGTCTATACTAATAATAAAGCATATGTCCGTTGGGGCACCAAGCAATACTCGTCGACAGTCTTTCTCCATTCCTCCCTGTCCTTTGCCTTGTTTAAAACCTCTTTCAATGGCAGGCCCGTCCATTCTTTTATGTTGTCCTCCCATCGCTTAAATTTCTCTGTCTGCATCTTCTCCTATTTCCTATGGTATACCTACTGTTCCCTGAAGGAATGTATTTGCGAGCCCCGAAGATCTTGTAATATGGCCATAGATTGTAAGCATGCGTGTTTTTTTTTTACTATAGTTAGCAGGTCATCATCGGTTCCGATCGCTGCAGTAGGCCTAATCCTGTCTCTGGTCTATTGCATGGTTTGTGGTGCGGGGTTGAATGTGATACATATATATATATATATATATATATATATATATATATATAGGATCCTTCTGTAGCATCTCAATTCCATTGCTAGTAGGCAGGGCCGGTCCTAGCAATAGCGGGGCCCTATGCGAAACTGATTGCGCGGGGCCTAGTCTGAGTGGGAATAAGGATAATAAGCAAAAATTAAGATTTTGTACAAGGAAAAAAAATTGACTTTGCTAAGTTATAAATTGCGATCTGTACTTTACGAACCTTGTAACCAATGGCATATTTATATGCCAGTGACACTAAAAGTAAATAAATTACTGGAACTTCCGATTAAGGTATAAATTTACTCGATTGTTACATTTTATTACATGAAGCAGACGTCTTTTTTCTTTTACCGTGCGTAGGATTGGCGTTTTCCGCAATGAATGATTCCAACATATGACAATTTTGTCTATTTTCTGGAGATTTTTAAGAGTTTTCAGGAGATTTTAATAAATTCAGGAAAATTCTAGGAGTTTTTCGTATATATTTTGCAATTTAATAATTACACCCTGAATCAGCGCGGGGCCTACGAAAGCGCGGGGCCCACTGCGACCGCATTGGTTGCAGTGGCCTAAGACCGGCCCTGCTAGTAGGATCCTCCTCTCTAGCTCAGCGTCCAAGACTCACTTATATATATAAGTGTGCCCATGACCAGAGAGCTCATCAGTCTGAGTTTGGTGACAATTTTAGAGAATCAGCTTTTGTCTTTCCATCATATTTTAAGTTTTCAAATGGCTGCTGTGGACTGTGCTATTCGGGCCAATAGTTCGGGTTTCGTTCCCACATCTGAGACAATAATGGAATGAAATTTAAAAAGCGTACAACTAGTGAAGGATTTCACTACCTCAGAGCATGAAAGAACCAACACAATATAAAGGACCTACAAGACAAAAACGAGATGCATAACTGAGGAAAAAGATGTGTTAATGGACGGAATACTACTCAGAGCTGTATAACTTTGAAATCTCAGGAAATAGGGCCTACAGAGATACTAAATGTCACGGCAGTATCGAACATCTATTAGACGACTATCCGATTCTTCGCTCGGAAGTAGCATCAGCGGTAAAAGCCCTGAAAAGGGGAAAAATCGGCCGGAGTTGACAACATATTCCTGGTGAACTACAGGCGAGAGAAGATGTTAATTAAGATCTATGTTCCACAAACATCAATAAGTAAACAACAACCATTGGCGTCATGGCGAAGAATGAACCTTTATTATATTGAACGCGTGCACATTTGCGCACCATATCAACATCCCCTTTTCTTTAAAAAAAAAATTAAAAAAAAACAAAACATTTCGGGGAATATCATAAAAAAATAAAACAAAACCACAACAACATAAACAACAAAACATCATATACATATAAACGCTTCAATAATTATGAAACATATCACATCTAAAAATCAACATTCAATAGTTCATTAAGACACATAGTCATTGAATCTTGTCGGTTTCTTCAACTGATCCCTTGGTCGCAGGGAATGACTAGTTGATGAGTGGCGAATGTGTTCATTCTGAGTTCTATTGTCCTGTAAATTGTCATCAGTATCCGGGAATATATCTTGTTGTTCTGTTTCTCTGTTCGGGTTGATATGCACTCTGTTTCTTTGGTACAATGCACCATTGTCACCTCGAATAATGTATGCTCTCTGGTTGACTTGAGACTGGATTCTTTCACGTCTCCACGTAAGGTCATTCGGAGATTGAAAGTAGACCAGCTGTCCAGATCTCAGCTGACTTAAATTTCTTGACCTCTTATCATAAGATGTTTTTACACTCATCTGACGTTTTTCTTTCCGTCTCATAATGTTCTCTTGACATGTAGAAATCTTAATGTTACTCCTTTTGCTTGGTATCAGTGTTCGAGTCATCCGACCAAAAAACATCTGAGCTGGGCTTAGATTTGTGTCTTGCCTTGGAGTATTTCTAAATTCCAGAAGAGCTTCATAAGCATCTGACTTTGATTCTCTACATTTCTTCATTATGTTCTTCAAAATTTTAACTGCTGACTCAGCTTTTCCATTGGATTGATGGTGTCCTGGGGAGGATTTCAAATGAGTCACTCCCCATTCCATCATAAATTTGGAAAAATATTTCGATGTGAACTGAGGTCCGGAATCAGATATACATATTTTCGGCACCCCATATCGTGCAAATAAAACTTTCAGTTTCTTTATAATTGCATGTGTTGTTGTCAACTGCATGTTTTCTACCTCTATGAAATTTGAATAATAGTCCACTATAACTAGATATTGTTGGTCACACATTTGGAACAAGTCAATTCCAATCTTGTCCCACGGATTATCGCCTATTTCGTGCTGTATTAATTCTTCTCTCTGATTTGCTGGTTTGTGTTTCTGACAAATGTAGCATGAGTTGGCTATTTCCTTTATTCTAGCTGATAATCCAGGCCAGAAAACAGTTTCCTTTGCTCTTCTTTTCATTGAGTCTATTCCCAGATGTGCTGCATGGAGTTTTTCTTCTATTTCCTTGCAGAGTGATATCGGTATGATTATTTGTTCTCCTTTCAACAAGAGTCCGTCTTCGTATGTTAACATGTCTCTTAGCGAAAAATATTGTTTGAGTTCAGGTAGACTACTATGTTTGTCTGGCCATCCGTTTAGGATATACTGGATAAGTGTTTGCATCGTTCTATCTTTCTCTGTCTCGATTCTGACTTTCTCCAGCACTGCATCTGGTATGGTCAGTCCTACTGTGTTGACACAAACATCAGGTATATCACTCTTTTCACTGATGGGTCTCTACTCAAAGCATCGGCTATGAACAAATTTTTGCCTTTGACATATTGAAAATGGATATCGTAACGATAAAGGCGCATCATTAGACTTTGTAGCCTTCTTGGAGCAGAACTAAGTGGTTTTTGAAGGATGTTTTCCAGTGGTTTATGGTCATTCTGAACTATAACTGTCCTGCCATACGTATACTGGTCGAAACGTTCCAAACCAACAACCACTGCCAACAATTCTTTTTCAATCTGTGCCCATCTTTTCTGAGTATCAGTTAATGATCTAGAAGCATATGCTATTGGACTGCCATCTTGTAATAACGCTGCTCCCAACCCATTTTGGCTACTATCTGCTTGTAATGTAAGCTCTTTGTTAGGATCAAAATATATAAGTGTGCCATGATTCGATATTTTCTGTTTTATCTTGTTGAAAGCTCGTGTGCATTGATCAGACCAAATAAATGGTGTGTTCTTTCTCGTCAACTCTGTAATGGGCAGTAAATCTGTCGACAGATCTGGAACAAATCTTGCAAGATATTGAACCATGCCACAGAATCTTCTGACCGATGAGATATCTTTTGGAGCATTCAAACCCAAAATCGCAGATACTTTGTTCGGGTCTGGTTTTATTCCTGCTTCTGTAATTATATGACCCAGAAAGTTAATCTCAGCTGTTCTAAAAACAGACTTATCATGGTTCAATTTAATATTCTTTTCTTGACATCTTTTCATCAGTTCTCTTAGGTTCATATCATGATTTCGTAGTGCTTCTTCATTCGTTCTTCCTCTTCCTACCACTATAATATCATCAACGTAATTGAAACAGCCTTTCAGTCCTTCTAGTGCTAGATTTAATCTTCTCTGAAAAATTTCTGAGCTAACTTTCAGACCAAATGGTAATCGTTTCCATTTGTATCTGCCAAAAGGGGTTATCATAGTCGTTAGATTCGATGACTGTGTATCTAGTCTGACATGCCAGAAAGCTTCTTGGACATCCAATTTGCTGAATATTTTGGCATCGTTTAAATCTGCCAATATGTCATCTAAAGTAGCCAAATTATAGAATTCCCTTAGTAAAACTTTATTCAGGGCTTGTGGATCTATGCAAATCCTAATTTTTCCATTAGCTTTCTCCACTATTGCCATCTGACTCACCCACTCTGTAGGCTCTATCACTGGTTCTATGATTCCTCTCTGCACTAGGGTCTTTAACTCCTCCTTAACTCTTTCTTGTAAAGCGATAGGGATCTTTCTACACGGCAGAACCTTGGGCTTCATGCTGCTATCAATTTTTAAAGACACTTCTCCTAAGTCACCCAAATCACCAGTAAACTTTGGACTACAGTCTTCTTCTTGGTTATTCACTACTGATGCTATGAATCTATCTTTATTGACGTTTATTAGTTTCATTCTAGTTAAGGTTTCATGACCTAGTAGGCAAGTTAGATTATTTGGCACAACTATATATTCTATCCTAAAGACTTCATTAGTTTTCTCATTTCTAATCGTAAGAGTGGCTTTCCCTATGGGGCTCATCTCAGTTTTATTCCACATTAGTAATCTTTGCGTTGCCTTTTCTATCTGATTCTTACTTACGTATCTCTCCTGTATGGTATTTACATCAGCTCCACTATCCATTTGAAACCTTATACGGTGACCATTCACTGTCATAACTGCTGTCATCCTTTTCGTTTTGCTGTTCTCTAAAGACATCAACCATTTATTTTCTATCATCATGACTTCATCTGTTGTGTCCGACTGCAGCTGTCTTTCATCGTCTGACATATCCCCTGACATCTGCTGAATTTTCTTTTTGCACATCAAAGCAAAATGATGTCTCCCCTTGCAAGCTAGACACGTTTTGCCCCATGCAGGGCACTTTTCCTTAGTGTATTCGTGAATTCTTCCACAATACCTGCATTTACCTTTCTGAATGTTTGTCCTTGAGGGTGTTGATACTTTCTCAATCATTGGAGGGTCGGCTTGTATTATTCTCAACTGTTTCTTGGCTGTCTCGTAGGCTCTGCAAATGTCTCTGCACTTTTCCAATGCGAGATTACTATCTTGTAGTAATTTCATTTTGAGGCATTCATGTCTAACACCAAGAACTACTCTGTCTCTAATCAAGCTATCTTCCAGGCGTTCAAAACTACATGTTTTTGCTAGCCTTCTCAGATTTGTAATATACTTTTCAATATCCTCGTCTTCCTGTTGTTCACGAGTATTGAAAAGATAGCGCTCATAAGTTTCATTCGTTTTTCCTATACAGAAACCTTCAAATTTGTTTAGTATTTCTTCCATCTTTCTTTCTTTTCCCCTCTCAATTTCGAAACCGTCATATATGTCCATTGCTTTTGTCCCAATAATTGTTAGAAATGTGGCCCCTCTGACCTCCTCTGATTCTTCCGCCAACTTAATGGCTAACTCATAGTTTCGCCAGCTCCGGTGAAACTTTTGCCAATTAGCAGCCATGTTACCTTCTACCTCGAGCGGCTCGGGTACAGGAAGGAAATTTCTAGCTGCCATTGCACGGCGTAGCCTTTTAATTGTTGCCTATTTATTATTGTAAACAATAAACCTTTATACCCTGATTAATGATTACCTCTGATCATTAATACACCGCTGCCACCATGTTAATTAAGATCTATGTTCCACAGACATCAATAAGTAAACAACAACCATTGGCGTCATGGCGAAGAATGAACCTTTATTATATTGAACGCGTGCACATTTGCGCACCATATCAACAGAAGAAACCATGATAAACGCACTCTATACGATTTGCAACAATTTTAAGATCTGGCAATCAGGAGAATGGCCCAAACCCTGGACCCAATCACTCACCATAACCCTTCCAAAGAAAGGCAATTTACAACTCTGTCAAAACTATCGCACCATCAGTCTCATAAGCCATCCCAGCAAAGTACTGTTGAAAAATATATATTAAATCGACTAAAACCGATAGCAGACAAAATCATATCAGAAGAACAAACAGGTTTTAGACAAGGTCGAGGCACAACAGAACAAATCCTAAACCTCAGAATACTCTGTGAAATAAATCTCCAAGACCAAGAGAAATTTTCCTTGTCCTTATTGATTTCAAGAAAGCTTTCGATCTAGTAGGTCTATATCTATATATATATTCCTCAAAGTAAAAGGTCAAACAACAACAACATGCAAGCAACAACAAGTAAATAGGGAAGATCCCATGGCGCACGCACGCGGTGTGAATGGAAATCGGTGCATCCCAATCCGCACTATTTTGTGAATGAAAGTGGTGTTTATGTAATTACTCTAGCTTCTTCTCAGATTATTGTCATAATAATATTAAAAGTATATCCAGATTATTGTGTCGTTAGACAATTGAAACTAGAACAACAACAATACACAGATAGAGTATACTCTCAGGTTTCACTTTAGAAAGTACTTTAATACGCACATTCGTTCATTAGACATGATTACGAAAGGTAACTCATCTCTTTATTCCTAGATCTAGATCTGAAACTCGAATTCAACTCTAAGAAGACAATAGAACTTCTCTTCGCAAATATATTTTTATGCTTTAGCACATTTAGGCAACATGAACATAGTAATTATAGACCATTCATTTCATATTTTAATCTAATTAACATTCAAATTGGTTTTTCTAAAGCATTGTTACATGAGTGCAACTCTATTCTTAATATCGAGTAAATTAAGGTCAATTAGCCATTTTTAGCTTCATTCATAGTATTTTTTATTCATTAATTCACGCATTCGCTTTTAATTATAACAAGTAAATGGGAAGATCCCATGGCGCAGAATGGTGTCAATGAGAAATAATATATCCAAATCCGCACTATTTTCATTCACAAAATAGCATAGCATATTTTTTTTTACTTTAAAAAGATTTTAATAATGTCCGGAAATTTCCAGGACTTTTTCGACCGGCGGCATGGCATTTAATAACATTTCAGGAGATTTCCAAGGGGTCCTGGTAAAGAGGCTGCGGGAAATCTGTTATATGTTATAAAATGGTTTAATTTAATAATGTATACACCTAAAAATTAGCACGGTCCAAAGAAAGTGCGGGACCCACTGCGGTCGCATATGTTGCAGTGCCTAAGGCCTGCCCTGGAAACTCTAGCGGATCCAGAACTTTGGAGTGGGGGGGGGGAGCTCATTATTCATTCATCGGCGAAGCCCCGGCGCCAAAAGCGTTTTCTTGCATACTTCACTGCAGTAACGCATTTCCTGACATCTACAACTCATTATTTATCAATGGTGTTCGGGTCAAAGCCCCGACGCCAAAAGCGCCCCCCCCTCTCGAAAGCTTATATGGGGGGGGGGCGGAATTGATGCCCCCTCCCGATCCCACCATATCGGCCAACATACTATAGGGGGGGGACGAGATATAAATAATTAGTATATATTATTAACACAAGTAATAAGTTCGTATGCCAATTGGTGAATTCTAAACTAAAATTCGTCCGCCCCCCTTTAACCCGAAATTGGACCGCCCCCACCACTCGAAAGCTTATGGGGGGGGGGGCGAAATTGATGCCACCACCCCTCCTGACCAGGGGCGTAGCTAGGTATTCGGGGGCCCGGGGGGATCGACCTCGTTGGAGGCGCCTTGCATTTTGACATTCGACATATGACATGACATAATGTACGCAAAAAAATATATAAGCCCAAGATCAAATTGGTTCAGTATATAAGTAAAGTTAACAAAATAAAATAATCATTAATACTCATTTGAACAAATAATACCGTTGTTTATTAGCTAAATAATGCACAAGTGACCAATCTCATTTCATATCGCTTCACGTCATGCATTCTGTGCAGCAAAGACATCTATAACATCATCTACATCGATACTTTCTAGTATTTGTGACTTCACTGACGTTAAAGCCATGATAAGCCTTTCTTGCGTCATTGTGCTCCTAGGATAGTTTTTGATGAACTTGAGCTTTGAGGATGACGAAATGGAAGTTAGTGGTATTCGGAGGAGGTTGTAAGGTTTGAGCACACGTAATTACCATATGAAGCCTGTTTCTGAAATATGTCTATTGTGGATTGTATTACTGGTTTGTTGATGAAAACTGCTCGTACATCAATGACATCAGTGAACAAGCGATTTGCCATTTATTTCATCATACAAAAAGGAAAAAGTAAAACAGTTTGTTATAAGCGTGTCATCATCCAACATGTGTCTTGGTTCAAGAAGAAACCCAAAGGTATCATTTTTTTCCAGCTTTTGTAATCTATTTATCATCCCCATATGAAATCTGTCCAGCACTTATGTCGCAACAAGTTTGAATAGCAGTTCTATTGACAGTCCTACATTAGAACTCAACTTCCCATAAAGTCTTTTCTTTTTTCTGGTTGTTTTAATTACAGGAAATCCATAGTAAATTCACTACCTTCTTTTGCTTTTCGTTGGATTGGGTGATCCACTTCGTCCGTTTCTCATCATTTTGCAGAAAGCATGAATGGGTTTCAATTTATTTATTGTTTATTTTTTATGCAAAAGCAAAAGGATTCAGGATATGCAGAAGTGGAAAGGATCCATATCTTGCTATGCTCGAGTATAGAAATACTCCGATAAGCATTAGCAACTGCTGATGAGTAGAAGACTCAGGAACATCATTCCAACTGATCCCAAACTATTGAAACCATCGGTAACGGAAAATGCAGAGATATTACTCAACGAACGACAGATGAAAGCAAAGTGAAAATACGATGCAAAGCAAGACTACCTAAAGATTACTCTGTCGGAGAGAAAATGAGAGTTCTTCTAGGACAAACATGACAGAAAGCAGTTGTCATTAAAAAAAATTCCTCACCCAGATCTTACATCATAAACAAACGATGGGAAAACATACAGAAGAAATCAACGCTTTTTAAACAAGGAGTTTCGATGAAGATATCTCTGGGTACTATGATACCGATGAAGGCAACGAACAGTAACTGTTAGAATAAACGAAACAGACAGTTATTGACCAACGTCTAGAGAACCTGTTGTGCCAGTCAAGACAACCAGAAGTGGTCGAATTGTCAAAGTTCCTAGTAGATATCAGTCTTAAGAACTTTAAAAGGAAGGATGTGCTAATAACTTCAAAAGGAAGAATCAGTGGGGTTAATTTGGAAAAAAAAAGTTTAACAATTCATGTACAGTTCCAAAAAAGGCGACAATTGTTGGATCTAACTCAGCAGAATGAAAAGCTGCCAGGTTGAGAGAGTGAATATCACAGGCCAGACAGACGGCCACTCATTGTGGCTGTGTTATCATAGGTTTAACCAATGCGTCACGCTGTTTTGTAGCCCCACCTTTGTTAACCAGAATAATGGACAAATCTAGCATTATTAAGAATAAGTATAGGATCTGTTATACTGGAATTCGCTGTATAATAATACAGTTTTATTCGTGGGCCCAGTAGCAGCATTAGGGGGGGTGGCAAGTAGGTCAGCCGCCCCATGCCCCGCGCTTGAAGTGGGCCCTGCGATCGGAGATTTTATTGTCACAAACTTGATCACCACACATTTTCTAATAAAATATTTGGATTGGTTGCTTCCACCTATTTGTTTGTTTTTTTCACAATAGGCTATGGCCATAGTAGTTATTTTAAAACTTTTTTTTAAGTTGAAAGAATTTTCTTTACGCAGAACAATTACAATACAGTATAGATAGCACTTAGCGCGGCCAATAGTAAGCCAACAATGGCTACGCAATATTCTATGTTTTTTTAACAAAAAATAAGGAAAGCCCACAGCGTTTAGGCGGACATACTGTCTTGTTATTGTTACAGCGTTAGAGACGGATTAGCCGGTAAGCGTGATGTGGTACGGTATATATAGTTTATCCTTAAGGCTCAGGGCCCCGCACATGACACTTGCCCAGGACCCCGCGCACTGCTAAGGACGCCCCTGTTCGTGGCAACAAAGAGAGTAATATTCTTAGTTTTAGCTGCCAGCACATGTTTGATCTCTTTTGAAAGAAAAATCAATCGGCAACAAATCTATTAAAGATTTGCATTTTAAAATGTAAAACTAACTTTAACGTTTCTCTGTCAGAAAAATATTTTTAAAATGTCAACAAAGTCAAAGCACTGATAGACCTAGATCTAGATTTAGTATTTGTTATAAATTTAATCCATAAATGTTGAAAAAAAAAA
>JADKLZ010000167.1:7891031-7909348 GCA_021533235.1 Biomphalaria straminea
TATAGTGTCATCATTTAGATATATTATGGTGTCATGAATTCAACAGACTAGGGTGTCATGAGCTCAACATACGATGGTGTCATGAGTTCATTAGACTATGGTATCATGCTTTCAACATACTATGGTGTAGTGAGTTCACCATACTATTGTGTCAAAGGTTCAACAGACTAGGGTGTCATGATATCAACATATTATGGTGTCATGAGCTCAACATACTATAGTGTCATCATTTAGATATATTATGGTGTCATGAGCTCAACATACTATGCTGTCATGAGCTCAATAGACTATGGTGTCATGATTTCTACGTACTATGGTGTCATGAGTTCAACAGACTAGGGTGTCATGAGCTCAACATATTATGGTGTCATGAGTTCATCATATTATAGTGTCATGAATTCAACATATTTTCATATTTTAGTGTCATGAGTTTAACATATTATAGTGTCATTAGCTCAACATACTATGATGTCTTGAGGTCATCAGACTATCTTATCTTATCTTATATAATACAGACGTTACTTCAAAAAAGAAGATGATTACGTCCTACGCGTTATGCATTCAGTCATGCATATTTACCATTGACTTAATTTCTGCCAAGTCAATGGTTTTCCTGGCTAGCTCATGCAAACCATTCCATTCACTAATGGCACTAGGGAAGAAAGAACATTTGAACAGATTTGTCCTAGCATATGGGACGAGGAACGTGCCTTTATCTTTGTGTCTTTCTAAGTATTTTATTAAGTTTTGTTTTTGTATTTGGAGACTATGGTGTCATGAGTTCAACTGGCTATGGTGTCATCAATTCAACAGACTATGGAATCATGAGTTCACTGGCTATGATGTCATCAATTCAACAGAGTTTCTATAGACTATGGTGTCATGAGATCAATAGATTATGGTGTCATAAGCTCAACATACTAAAAAGAAATTAGTTAACCATATTAGTTTGTCATGAATTCAACAGACTAGGGTGTCATGAGTTCAACATTATTGTCATGAGTTCATCAGACTATAGTGTCATGATATCAACAGACTACGGTGTCATGAATTCATTTAATTATGGTATTGTTACTTTAACATACTATAGTTTCATGATTTTAACAGGCTATAGTGTCATGATATCAACAAACTATGTTTGTTTGTTTTTTATTTCAAAAGCTTATGGTGTCAAGAGTTCTATAGTGTCATGATGTCAATTTCCTATGGTGTCATGAGTTCAACATACTCTATTGTCATATGTTCAACAGACTATGGTGTCATGAGTTCAACAGACTATGGTGTCATGAGCTCAACATACTAAGGTGTATTGAATTTAACTAACTATGTTGGCATGAGTTCAACAGTTTATGATGTCATGAATTTTACAGAATATAGTGTCATAGGTTTAACTGACTATGATGTCATCAATTCAACAGAATATGGTATCATTAGTTCAACAGACTTTGGTGTCATGAGATCAACAGTCTATGATGTCACGAGTTCAATATACTACGGGGTCATGAGTTCAACAGACTATGGTGTCTTGAGTTCAACAGACTATGGTGTCATGAGTTGAACATATTATAATATGATTAGTTCAACATACTATGATGTCTTGATTTTAACAGACAACGGTATCATGAGTTCAATATACTATGTTGTCATGAGTTCAACAGACTTTGATGTCATGAGTTCAACAGACTACGGTGTCATGAGCTCAACAGATTATGGTGTCATGAGCTCAACATACTATGGTGTAATGAACTCAACCAACTATCGTGGCATGAGTTCAACAGTTTATGATGTCATGAATTCAACAGACTATAGTGTCATAGGTTCAACTGACTATGGTGTCATCAATTCAACAAACTATGGTGTCATCAATTCAACAGACTATGGTATCATTAGTTCAACAGACTTTGGTGTCATGAGATCAACAGTCTATGACGTCACGAGTTCAATATACTATGGTGTCATGAGTTCAACAGACTATAGTGTCATGAGTTGAACAGACTATGGTGTCATGAGCTCAACATACTATGGTGTCATGAGTTCACATTCTGCTAGAGTAATAGCTTTTGTAAAATCACTAAATTTAGAATCCTTTAGGAGGGAATCTCAAAAGTAAATTAGCAATTATATATAAAACACTCAACCATAATCTATAAATACAAAAACAAAATCTAATTTAAAAAAACACTGAAAGACACAAAGGTAAGGACACATTATATTCCTCGTTCCATATGCTAGAAAAAATTGTGTAAAAATAATCCATCTTCACTAGTGCTATTAGAGATTGGAATATGGGTTGGCTGAGCTAGCCAGAATACAAGTAATTGGTTAATATACATGACTAAATTCATGATGTATATGACGTAATCATCTTTTTTCTAAGTATCTTATGTATTGTAGAAGATAATAAGTTAAGAATAAGAGGTAGTAATTGTAATGGCGATGCAGATCTAGATTCTACATATTTATACACGTTTATTATGATGTTATTGTTGGTTGAGAAAGGTTTTCTTAAATTGAATAGACTCGAGAGATCTAGATTTACATACCATATTCTATGTAATCTAATTTTCCATTGTAAGAAACAAACAAGAAAGAATTATATTTATTTAGTTGAAATAAAATTGGAGACCCATGGAGTGTCTCAAGGGTTAACATACATTGGTAAACATTCTATTTGGAATATGATATACTTTGAATGATGAAAAAAGATATAGATTTCTATGGCCTCCTTCAGTCGAGAAGTGACTATGGATCATCTCATTGAAATGAGATGAATGCCTGGGCATTAGGTGTGGTTGGAACGATCTGCTCACTCATCAGTTCCTCCCTCTCCACGCAGCTGATGTACCCAAAGGATTTACATAACAAAATAAAGACGCTTTATTTTTTTAGCCTGAAATTTGACTACAAAAGATGGTCCACTAACTATTAAGTAGAGAATAGTAGTTGCACAAGAGTTAAACACAAACGTTAACAGCATGGCAGAATTAAGGGCAGAACAATTATATTGACATGAATTTATTTATTTTTTATCATGGATAAGTTTGATAATAAATGTCAACTAATAACTAGGGTACCCCGTAAAACAGCAAGAAAAAATAGCGTAAACAAATAAAAATGCTGACAAAATAGCACAGAAAAAAAAATGTTTGAGTCATTTTGAAAGAAATACTAAAGATTATCATAAAATATAATTAGAACCAATATTTTTTTTTGTTTTAATGCTATAATAACTGTTCAGTCATTTTGCAGGAAACACTTTAGATATCTTAAATCATAAATAAGCAAAAATCATAATAAGGTAAAATGAATAATTTTAAAATATAGCATTTATTTAAATTATAAAAGTGTTCTTTGAAAACATTCAAAGATACTTGTCAAATTTACACACAAACACTCATATTTTTACAAAGTTAAATTGTAGTAAATGTCACACAAAAATTTCATACTGGCTTGTTTCTGTACATTGGCAATATAGCTTCAAGTCGTCTGGGAGGTACTTTGTCTTGCGTGTAGCTTTACTTTGTTCTCCAGCATTGTACCACAGAATCTTGTTCTCAGTATCGAAAATCTTGTAGTCACTCTGCGGTTTAGTCCTTGGTTTTTCTCCCAAAAGTCATACAAATTCCCAACAACATCTGGCCAAGCTTCATTTAATACTTCGAAGGCAGTATTTACATCAGCAGGATAAACAAATGAAAGGGCTAACAGAATCTTCACAAACATAAGTATCCGTTTAAGAAAAAAACAAATGAATTTTATGGAAAAGAATTAACATAATGAGAGGAAGGCAAGGTTTATATTCTTGTCTCATGAACGCTGTGTTTGGGAGAGATGGGAAGTTGAGGTCTACAATTCAAATGGACACTCCTTAATTTGATATCTATTTCACGGTCTCAGACAAAGACGGACAGGCAATAGACAAATCAGGGATTGAATTGGTCAGTCACTGCCTGAGATTACACAAACTTTTGTCGAGATAAGAAATGTAATTGCCATGTTACTAATCCTGACACACCTATGTTTGCCAATGTTGCGGAAAAGACACCCTGTTTTGATCAAAGAAAGATGAGGCATATTTCTGATTATAGTATAACACGCTTTCAAATTTTTCTTTCAATTTTTATCAAGTTATGCATTTTAATCAAGAGTGATAAAGGGGTATGATATAAAATATAAAGTACTCTCATTCTCTGCAAATATGACATAATTTCAGATCTATTAATATTGAAAAAGATAGAGACTTATCAAAAATGATGCCCAGGAGATTAAATTACTAATAATACGTTATAGGCCTATAAAGTAAAAAATAAAGACCTTATGGTCTATAGGGCAGATAATGTAAAGGTCATCTGATTCTGTGGCCTAAGGTTAACAAGGGTGTCGTGTAGCTAGCACTACGACCAACCGCCTTTACTTTTCCCAAACTAATGTCAGGTACCTATTAGAGCTGGGTGGACTCAAGGGCGCCCGAAAATCCCGAATTAAAAATCCCAGTCTTCACCAGGATTCAAACCTGGACCTCCAGTACGGAAGCCAGCCAAGCGCTTTACTGGACTGCCACCATGCCCTCTATAGGCCTATAAGTCTGCACTATTTTATCTTGCCCTATTTTGACAGGTCACCAATAACTAGTTAGAGTGAAGATACATATTTTTTAAAAATTGTTTTAACTTATTATTAAATTGTTTCATTTAATGCATTTAAAAATATTTTTTTAGCATTACAAAGGATACAATAATAAAGGCTAAACCTAAAACAAGATGTCTTTTTTTTTCAAATCTTAACTTGTGCTTCCAACATAACTAGCTACAGAAAATTTTATTATTAAGATTTTTTCATTCCACTGTACCTGGAAGACTTTTTTCTGTTTCCAAGATTGCTCTTGAATAAGTCCCAATGTCACCTGTTTTCAGATTTTGTCCCCTCCAGCAGTGAGACTCTGGCCTGTAAGTAACAGTTGTTTTGAAAAACACTCATTATTTAAAGCTATTTATTGACATTTTAATTCTAATATATTGTTTTATTTATTTTAACTGATTAACTCGGAGCATACTTAGATAACTTGCTTTAGTAAAAATAAGGACCAAAATTTTTTTTGTGACATGTGACTATCAAGGGAAAATAACTTTGTAGATGCATTTTAGAATATAAAAAAAATCTTTTGGCAGAACTAGGTTTGCCATGAACTTGTTTGCTTATTTTTCTGTAAGCAATTTATATCATTATAAGGAGGAATAACTTAAATGTTCAACATCATGGTTTCAAAAATGTCCAAGTGATTTTGAGTTAACTTACAATTAGCAAATTAACAATACCCAACTACAGGAAGAATTAAATTGATTTGTTGCTTACTAAATCTTTGTTTGCTTAACATATAACAGTAATATGTTAATCATTCAAATTTTTTATTTATGTAAAAATTATTTTTGGATTATGAATTATAGTGTTTTGATCTCTTATTCCTGGATTTGTTAAAAGTTTATTCTATTTGAGTCAATTTGTAATATGCAAGAAAAGGAAATCAATAGATCTAATCATTAAAACTAGAATATAATTAAAACAGGAGAACTACAAAAAAAAAATTATAGAAACACACATAAGAGAATAATTTTTTTTTTTATGTTTAAAGAAACTGTCAATTCAACTAAGTTAATTCATTATGCAAATTTCTACTTACTTTCCATCAACAAGAGCTATGTTTTTTTCATATATTAAATTATTTGGCGTCTGATTTTCTGCTTCCATCTAAAGAAAGGAACACAAAAATTGCATAACAAAAAAAAAAAAAAGAATTCAAGAAATCAACACACAGGTCCATGCACTGCACCATCAGCTGATAGACAATCCCTAATGTGAATGGAAGAAATATCATTTTTAATTTTTTTCTTGCTTGCTTTTTGTGCAGGGAAATATTAGGCCTTCTAAGATAAAACAATGTAAAATATACAAACCTTATCTTCAAGTTTCTTTTCCTTGATCAGCTTCTGTTTCTCTATGGAATCGAATAGGCGTCGTATAGCTGGCATGCCTATGCCTATTTTCTCTAGATCCTCTGTTCTGACAAATTCAAAATGTGAAAGCCTGGAATAAAAAGTTTTGTTTATGAATATAGTTTTGAAATGTTAAATTAAATGTGTCATACAATCTTATGATGGGCCAAAAAAAATTCTAAGTGAGAAGTACTTTGCTTTTATAGGGATCCAGTTATCCACAAGTCCCATATCGGTACTAGTGTCTGTGACTTGACTAACCTGCGCTATTTGGGTCAAAGTTGGCTATCATTTTTCTTACAAGGTGTGGGATTCAGCATTAAGTAATTAATTGTGCTGCCTTATTTTAATTTGTGTTGCGCATTACGTACTTAATGAGTAAAAAAAAATCATATTACTGTGTGGTTCATATGATAATTACTTTGCAATAATGTACATTGTAATACATTTTAAAGAAATTAATGTGAACATTGTTATAACTATAAACAAGGTTGACTTTTTTCCATGATAATTTAATGCAAAAATATATTGTTATTATTATTCTTAAAGAAAACTTTAACCTTAATAACATAGTTATGCAACACTGATAACACATTAAGCTTTTTTCAGTTTGTATTGTAAGTGTAAATAAAGAAATCTTTTCTTAAAATAAAATAATTTAATACCTTGTCACTTGAAGATCATTATATATTTTGTTGTGAAACTGACCAAGCTGCACGCCCTTTAGAAGATTCATTAGCCATTCTGAGCCAACATCATCTTGCATGTCTGCCTCATTCATAATTGTAGCTAAAAAAGTAAATAGCAATAATAGCTTACAATAATTAAATTCAACTTTACTGTTTAATAGGTAATGCTAAGAATAAAACAAAAATATATTTACATACACAAATATATTTATTAAAGTTCACCAAGCTTTGCAAAGTTCCCACACCCACCAAAATATCTTCACAATAAACACAACTGTATCTATAAGTTACAAAAAAGTTAACTTGATAAAGTTCATTAATTAATTCAATTTTTTTTATAACATGAAAATCACAAAACCAAAGAAAGTTTGTGGTCCTCAAATTTAAGCTACCATCTAATCATTCTAATGTAGGCCCACAAACCATCAGTGCCTTACTTTTATTGTTCTATTAAGAAAAATAGATAGATAAAATGAATGTCCCTAACAGTAACTGACTACTGAAAGTTTAAAACTATAGATTTACAATCATAATGAAATAAATACTTTTTCTGGATCTCATTCACCAAGCGTAATAAACAAACATTTAGCCACGTGATTCTATATATACATATATATCTTCTATACAAATTATGTAATGGATAAAGGCTGTCACGTGATACGTATTTTTCATTGTTTTAACAAATTATGACGTGGAAAAATGTAATTATTTACGATTGGTGAATAAGGTCCCAAAAATCATATGATAAAGATTTGATGAGCAAATGTAACCATATAGATCTAGACATTCATAGACAATGTTGCTTGAACGCTGAATGATTGTGAATGCAAAATTAGGCCTACCTATATGTAGGTTTTTTGGTCTTGTCCACTAATTAAAATTAGCCTGATCTAACCTCCCAGGATATTATAGGCCTCTCTCTCTCTCAGTGGCGTAGCGTAGGGGGGCAGGGGGGAGGTTTTGAAAATGTGGTGCGGTTTATATATAATCTACCCTTACGGCTCAGGGCCCCGCACAAGACTTGGGTCCAGGGCCCGTCGCACTGCTAAGGCCGCCCCTGTATAGATCTACAGGGAATTCCAGGTATCTTGTTACCTTTACTAATAATATATTTAAATGGCGAGTATTTTAAGGTTACACTAATTAACCTTGAAGCAGAATTTACAGAAACGCGTATAACAGATCCAAAAGTTATTCTTAACAATGCTAGAATTGTCCATTATTCGGGTTTGGCTTCTTTAATTTCAGAATTAACTTCACACTCAAGTTATTACCCCTCTATTCATCTTTCCGCAATCAAATGGAAAAAGGTTTTTCTAAATTTAAAAAATCGTTATTATAGAGTGATAAAAGAGTGAATTGCAAAGTTGGTAAAATGAATAAAAACAACAATAAATGTACGTCTTTTCGTCAAAGGAAATTTCACAATCATAGCATATTTTTTTATTAGTGAAATAAAAAAAATATTATTCTTTCTATGGGAACTTCCCCCATGCCGAGTTGACGAGAATGGGGCTACAAAACAGCGTGACGCAAAAGCTAAACCTACAACGCAACCACCATGAGTGGCCGTCTGTCTGGCCTGCGCGTACGTCTGTTAGGTATAAATCCAAAAGCAACATTTCCGAACTATGATAATCACATCTAAAACTGTCAGCTTTTCATTCTGCTGAGATAGATCCAACAATTGTCACCTTTTTTTGTAACTGTACATGAATTGTTCAACTTTTTTTTTTCAAATTAACCCCAGATATCCTTCCTTTTGAAGTTATTATCACATCCTTCTTTTTAATGTTCTTAAGACTGATATCTACTAGGAACTTTAACAATTCGACCACTTCTGGTAGTCTTGACTGGCACAAGTTCTGTAGACGTTGATCTATAACTGTTTCGTTTGTTCTAACAGTTTACTGCTCGTTGTCTTCATCGGTATCATAATACCCAGAGATATCTTCATTGAAACTCTTGTTCAAAAAGTTTTGATTTCTTCTGTATGTTTTTCCATCGTTTGTTTATGATGTAAAATCTGGGTGATGAATGTTTTTTATGAGAACTGCTTTCTGCTTTCTCTCACTTTCTCTCCGACAAAATAACCTTTAGGTAGTCTTGCCTTTGCATCGTATTTAACTTTGCTTTTCATCTGTCGTTCGTTGAGTAGTGTCTCTGCATTTTAAGTTACCGATGATTTCAATAGTTTGAGATCAGTTGGAATGATGTCCCTGAGTCTTCTACTCATCAGCAGTTGTGATGCTTATCGGAGTATTTCTATACTCGAGCATAGCCAGATATGGATCTTTCACACTTTTGTATATCTTGAATCTGTGTGCTTTCGCACAAAACATAAACAATACATAAATTGAAACTCATTCATGCTTTCTGCAAAATGGTAGAAACGGACGAAACTGATCACCCAATCCAACGAAAAATCAAAACAACCAGAAGAAAGAAAAGACTTGATGGGAAAATGACTTCTAATGTAGGACTCAGTAGGACTGTCAATAGAACTGCAATTCAAACGTGTTGCGACAGAAGTGCAGGACAGATTTCATATGGGGATGAAGGACAGATTACAAAGGCTGGAAAGAAAATGGATACCTTTGGGTTTCTTCTTGGACCAAGACACCTGTTGGATGATGACAAACTGTGTTATTTTTTACTGTTTGTATGATGAAATAAATGGCAAATCGCTTGTTTAATGATGTCACTGATGCAAGAGCACTTTTCATCAACAAACTAGTAATACAATCACACATAGGCTCAAACCTTGCAACATCCTCTGAATACCGCTAAATCAGGCCACTTCCATTGCGTCATTCTAAAAAAAAACTATCCCAGCAGCCAATTACGCAAGAAAGGCTTATCATGGCTTTAATGTCAGTGAAGTCACTTATACTAGAAAGTATCGATGTAGATGATGTTATAGATGTCTTTACTGCACAGAATGCACCACGTGAAGCGATATGAATCGAGATTTGTCACTTGTGCATTATTTAGCTAATAAACAACCGTATTATTCATTAAAAGAGTCTTAATGATTAATTTTTTTGGTTAAATGTACTGATATACTGAACCAATTTGATCTTGGGTTTATATATTTTTTGCGTACATTATGTCATGTCATATATCGAAAGTCAAAATGCAAGGGGCCCCCAAAGAGGTCGGTCCCCCCGGGCCCCCGAACCCCTAGCTACGCCCCTGCTCTCTCTAGATATAAGAATGTCTATAGAGGTCTCGATCTCACGTTACACGTCTACTTATATATTTTAGTGACTAGTAATTAAAACGCATCTATCATTAAAGTTAAAGTGAAGTCGTGGCTGCATGGTTCTCATTCAATAAACGTTTGAAATAGATCTAATACAAAATAACAATACGCGATAAAATATTGACAAAATAAATTTGCGCAACAAATGCATAGAATTTGCATAATTGCAGAGATAAACTATATATATGAGCCACGTACTTCTGTTGTGTAATCTTTTGACTCGAAGAAAAGCTAGATATATATATGTAGGCCTACACAGTGCTATTTTTACCTTCTATGGCACATAAACTATCTTTTGTCTTCTTCAAACTATCTTTTGTCTTCTTCACATCAGATTTCTCCGCCCCAATGTATATCAGATGTCAAAGTATGAGGAATTAGAACACAGAATCATTGGATGGAGCAGATGTGTTGTTGTTTTTCAAATGGGTGTTGTTTAAAATGTTACTATCGAAGCAACTTGTGTTGTTCTATGAGTTACTTTGGAGTGAACCAAAGCTACATCATCGATAAACAATTCATTGCTTGTAGCGCAATGTTCAAGGGAAGTGCGACGCGCGAAAATTCTCGAGGATTTCAGAAGTGCAGCGAATTTCCCATTTCTTTTTTTACCCGTTCACTAAAAAACTTTATTGATTAAGAATTTCATTTCTAGCCTTTTATTGTCACGTCGTACAGATATGTTAGTGGAAACAAGCTATTGGTCTAAACTGCCCGCAGGTAGTGACGTCAGGCCAGTGTTGAGCCTACGAGAGATGGAAAACTCCGATCTGAAAACTACTTGCGGCTGATAAAAGATATTAATAATAGGCTTGTCTTCGAATCCGAATGTTAGTGAGGAATACAGTGTTTCCCGTGGCTGTGCAGTCTCAGCTGTGACCTACATATTTTGCCACATCCAGGGCAAGCAAAACCATTGTCCGCAGGTGGTCGGTTTAGATTTTCTCTTCGTCGTCTGCGTTTGTCCTGGGCGGCAGATTTTCTTTTGGTCTCAAATGTGTATCCCGCGGCCTTCGTGAGTGACCTCCAGCTGTCTCGTTCCGACGCCCCATGCAGCCAGGTGCTCTCTTCTATGTCAGCCAAGCAAAGTTGACGCCTAAGCTTGTCTTTGAAGCGTTTCTGTGGGGCGCCTCTGTTACGTCGACCACCTTTTAGCTCACCAAAAAAGACTGCCTTTGGCATACGTTCGTCTCCCATCCGGGATACGTGCCCTGCCCAGCGTAGCTGTCGGACCATAAGAAGTCCCTCTATACTGTCCATACCGGCGTTCGCAAGGACATCGCTGTTTGTAGTGCGGTCCTGCCATCGTATGTCCATGATGGAGCGCAAGCATCTTTGGTGAAAGCGCTCAAGGAGTCTTAGCTGTTTTCTATATAGTGTCCATGTCTCAGAGCCATATAGAAGGGTTGATAAGGGCCACCGCCTGGTAGACATTTATTTTTTGTAGGTAGGCGGAGCGATATATATATATATATATATATATATATATATATATATATATTTACGAGAATAAAAAAGCAGTGTTTTTTAACCTTCGAAAGGCCCGGACCCTTCTGCATCGGCTAGCAGGAAAAAAGCAAATAACTAACCCCCAACCATTAAAAGACACTGATGACCTAATAACAGAAAATCTAAAAAAGGCAGAAACCTTCAATAAATACTTTGCTAGCATCAATAAGTCGAAACCAAGAAAATAACTGGACCAGGCTTTTAGCAATATCCTAAAAAGAGAAGAACAAGCTCCAACTGTTAGCTGTCATATCTTCGACGCTCCCTTCACTCTATATGAGCTAAAAACTGCCAAAAAAAAAAACTTAGGTTTAGAAAATCCCCTGGACCCGATAAAATAACAAATGAAATGATCCGGGAACTAGGATGGCAGGCCCAAAACTGCATTTTAAACTTTATCAACCACACATGGAGAACAGGAGACATACCACAGGAATGGAGAACTGCTAACCCATCCTAAACAAAAAATAAACCACCAGAAGACCCCAAAAGCTATAGACCAGTATCTCTAACATCAAACATTGGCAAAATGGCAGAAAAAATGATTAATAACCGACTTTATTGGTGGCTAGAAAGTACTTGCACACTCCACAACGCACAAGCTGGCTTCAGGAAAGCAAGTAGAACAGAAGACCACCTCTTTCGTTTTATCCAGGACACAGTAGAAGGGTTCCACGAAAAAAAAACACACTACAGCAGTATTTATAGATTTACAACAAGCCTATGATAGAGTGTGGAGAAAAGGTCTATTTTTTGAAGATGAAAAAAATGGGCATCCATGGAAGAATGTACAGCTGGATCAGGGCTTTCCTAAAAAACAGAACCATCCAAACCCGATTTGAAGGTGCCATCTCTAGTAAAAAAAAAGTTTGGAAGAAGGCCTACCGCAAGGTTCAGCCCTTAGCTGTACTCTCTTTTTAATCTTCATGAATGACCTCCCAGACCTCATTTCAGTCATTAAGGCACTTTACGCAGAAGATCTCCTAATTTGGACAACAGAGAAATATCCAGTGCTGACTAGATCCAAATTAAACAGAGCCCTCACAACTATCTCCACGTTTTCAAATAAACAAAGAAAAGTCAGTTTATTCAATCTTTAGCCACAGCAACAAAATAGCAAAAAGAAACTACATCCTAAAAATAGACTCACAGCCAATAAATAAAGAAGAAAATCCAACTTATCTTGGCGTAAAATTAGACCAAAGACTGTCTCTAAAACACTTTATGACTGATTTAAAAGAAAAGGCATCTCAGAGATTAAACATAATGAAACACCTAGCAGGAACATCCTGGGGAGCTGAAAAGAAAACCTTAAGACAGTTATACACTGGATACGTCAGATCTGTCATGGATAACTGTCTCTCCATACAAGTAGCCGCCAACAAAACCTATCAGTCAGCTTTGGACGCAGTCCAAAACCAAGCCTTGCGTCTGATCAGTGGAGGAAAGAGAACCACTCCCACAGCTGCCTGTGAAATAGACTCAAACATTGAACCTCTTAAGCTAAGGCGCAACAGAGCAGCTTTAGAAGCTATTGAGAGATACAGAAGGTTGGAGGACGACCATCCAAATAAACTATTAACACAGAGAAATAGGAAAAACAATCAAAAAAAGCAAAGAACACTGATTCAACTTACTGACGAACTAGCCTTAAAACACCATCTACCCAATAACAGAGAAAAAATTACCAGATTCCCAAACATAACTCCTGGACTTAACTATAAACAACCAACAATTAAAACACATTTAATAAATAACACCCTAACAAAAGAATCCAATCCACTGGAACTCAAAGTAGGCACGCTTGAAACTATTGAAAGCTATCCAAAAACAACCATCCATATATACACCGACGGGTCAGCCTTCAAAGCCACCATCAATGCCGGTTTTGGTGCCTTCCTGGTCTTCCCCAAAAATATACACTTTGAAATAAGTGCACCCTGTGGCGACTACTGCTCAAACTTCCAAGCTGAAATTGAGGCAATTACCATAGCCTTGCAGACAGTCGAAAATAAATTACATGAAGGAATACAAGCACCATCAGATATTGTTGTCTTTACAGACTCACAATCCACTCTTCAAGCACTAAACAGCAGCACCTCAAAAAGCCCAAGAGATTTGACAATACTAAAAATGATAATACACCAGATGATGACCAATTTAAACATCAACATCATATTACAGTGGATCCCTGGACACATTGGTGTCATGGGAAATGAAAGGGCAGATAAGCTCTCAAAGGCAGGATCATCTATGGAACAACCAGATAGACCTGTCAACTACCTCACCCTAAGGTCAATGCTAATCAACAACCACAAAGAGGAGTGGCTTAACCAATGGGCAACAGGAAACACAGGCAGAGCCATGTACAAAGAAATGAACATGCCTAACAAACTGGACAGTATTAACTTCCTCCCCCGCAAAGAGCAATGTACAATCTTCCAACTAAGAACAGGACATACACCACATTTAAATTATCATCTCAATAAAATAAATCCCACACAACTCCCACTTTGTAGACACTGCTCCCACCCTTATGAAACTGTAAACCATATCCTTTTTGAATGCCCCCTCCTAATCCACCTTAGGCAGACCCTACTACCACTACAGCCCAACATAACCAACACCATTTATGGCAGTGCTGAACAACTGAAAAAAAAAACAGCACACTATTTTTCCTTGGCACAGTCTGCAAAAGAGCTGACAGCTCAGCAGTAAAAAGCTGGTTAGAAGAAGAAGAACCTTCGTGAAAAAAACAACCAAAAAAAACCCAGTCATGTTGAGGCAAGCTGGAGTCTGAGGGAGGGCTGTAAGCTTCGCCAGTGGGATTCGGGGCGAAGCCCAGACGCTAAATGCGTTTTCTTGCATTTTTAACTGCAGGAACGCATTCTCCTGACATTTACAGCTCATTATTCATCAGTAGATTTCGGGGAGAAGCCCCAACGCCAAAAGCGTTTTCTTGCATTCGTCACTGCAGAAACGCATTCTCCTGACATCCACAGCTCATTATTTATCAATGGGGTTTGGGGCGAAGCCTCGACGCCAAAAAACTTTTCTTGCATTCTACACTGAAGAAACGCATTCTCCTGACCTAAGCTCACCATTCATCCTATTAAAAAAGGACCTTTTGAAAAAAAAAAAACTAAAATTCGTCCGCCCCCCCCCACCCGAAATTGGACCTCCCCCCACTCAAAAGCTTATGGGGGTGGCGAAATCAATGCCACCGCCCCCTCCCGATCCCACCATATCGGTCAACATACTAGAGGGGGGCGAAATAATCTAAAAATATAGAGAAATATAACATAATTAATATATATTATTAACATAAGTAATACATTCATATACCAATTGTGTGATTTCTATACTAAAAAGGTGGGGGGGTCGGCCGAGTGGGATTGCCCCCACCCCCCTGGATCCGCCAGTGACTGTGGGTCACAGAAACAGATGACCTTTACATTATATATCTGAAGGTCTTAAATGGGAATTTTATCTTTTCTTCTTCATGTGGGAAGATGTTTCGAAGCATCAATGCATGTCTATTATTCCGCTATCTACATTCTACATTGGGTGTGGTAAGAATTTTAAAAAATGAAGTTAGTCTTTTATTTTTTTTTTAAGGATATGTGTGGTAAGAATGATACAAATTAATTCCAAATAACTGATTAATGGAAGGATACAAAAATTTAATGAATTTTAAATAATTTACTGTCTTCAAAAATATGGTAAATGTATTGTGCATAATAAAATTTATAAACGGTATTAAAATGTATATAAAGTGAATGATTCATAAATATATATTTTTATTATAATAATACGATAATTTTATTGGTCCAAATAAATGTAAATTCAGTTTGAATACAATTATCCCCCTCATCATTACTGTATAACAAAGACAATAAAGATGCAAACATACATAGAATTCACACATTCAACATGTTTATTTATACAAAGTTATTACTATCATTATGGAAATAACAAAACTTGTCGGAATCTCGTAATCTGTGCTAGAGTTCTCGCAGATCCTCTCATAATTACGGGCCAAGACGGGTCGCCGTAGTCCACTCTGGCCAGCCCAAACTTTGGGAGGAAGCCTCTTGTCCACTCGTAACTGTCTTTAAAAGTGTGATAGGTGTAGCCCCTGACGTCACATCCGTCTAACAGGATCGCTTGTAAAAATTAACCAAACATAAATCATAATCATTCTGTTTATTATATAGTTTGGTTTAAATGGAGATTTAGCGATAAGATCATCGCAGCCTATACACTTTCGTCTGGGAAGAATTTATTTCTGGTAAGCACTCTGGAATGTTACATACCTTGGAAGCATCATAACAAACGATAGGGATGCCTACCATGATGTAGGTGCTGAATAGGAAAGGCAGGGAGCATTTTCAAAAAGGTAGCAGCCTATTTGGACAAGCCAAGCCATTAGACTCGAGAAAAAATACACCTTCTCGATACAACACGAGGTTCGCATGAGGTTTGGGAGACCTGTTCTCCAATACCAAGAGTTGCGATGACATGAAGGCTAAGACGAGGAAAGCGCCGACAGGAACGTCCTCGTATAACTTGGCGCCACTCTTTCGTGAAGGACCTCAGAACAATGCGCCGAACGGCGTGGGAGGACCTAAGTCTAAGTAAGACTATATATAGACTATGTATAAAGAAGTAAATATTATTAGAAAATTTCAGTTATCAATTGAACAATTCGTGTTGCTAAAATATATTTACGGATCAAAATATTATAAAGTATTTGAATAGTTCTGCCCTCTCTAGTTTGCCAAAAGCCGATCTATCACTTCAGCACATAAATGTTGGGAAACACATAACAGTGCCGGGGGGGGGGTAAGAAGGCCATGTTACTTTTTGCGCGAATATATGTGAGTCTTTAATTTTTTTTACAACATGCATACCACAATGGATCAAAACTTTAAAGAATTAGTTTATGCAATAATTTTCAAATACAAAAACAAAACTTAATAAAATACTCAGAAAGACACAAAGATAAAGGACACATCTGTACAAATGCTCTTTCTTCCCTAAAGATATTAGAGCATGGAATGGGTTGCCTGAGCTAGCCAGGAAAACCAGTGACTTGGCAGAATTTAAGTTGCTGGTTAATATGCATGCTTCAATGCATGACGCGTAGGACGTAATCATCTTCTTTTTTGAAGTAACGTCTGTATTATATAAGATAAGATAATAACGCATGGACTATAGATACCTTTCAATGTTTCTGTCAAGTGTAAAGCAATGAATTCAGTTCTGAAGGTGTCATCCCCATCATCAGAGTAGCTCCAGACGCCATTGCCACTGATGTAAACTGGGACATTCCTTAGGCGCAGTTTCAGAAGACGCAGCAGTCCTCGTAGACCTTTGGAATCAGCACCTTCAGCCGCCGGAAGTTCTTCCAGAAACCATACGCCATTCGTTGTGACATTAGCAGAACGGCTCACTCGCTTAGTCCCGTAGTACTCCAAACCTAAGAAATCGGCACTACCTGAAATAAAAGTAGAAAATTCCAGAGCTATGACTATACCCTGTGATGTGTATCCAATCGTACATTGCCCTTAGATTTCGATTTCTTTTAATGTCTTGATTGATTCCCTGGGCTCTTAATAATATTCTGATTTAGTAGAATGTTTGTTTCTTGTGCATTTACATCAGAGAAATAAGGAAGAGTGAACGTGAAGTTACCGAAAGGTCAATGGTTGTCAGTAACAACGAAAGTTATTGTAATACACACTAGTTATCGAAACTAAAAGCATGTAATAGAGCTAAATCGCAAAAACCAAAATCTAAATATTTTTTGATATGCTCATACACAACAGAGAAGATAAAAATAGCAAAAAGAGAAAATTCGGGGAGGGGGCAGTTGTTCACTGGTTTATTTCATTACTTTCGCTATGAATTTATGATCTCAACTATTTTTATATCGTGAGTTGATTTCCGTCTACTGATATTGTAATAACCAGGCCAAAGCAGCGGTTACAGTCTTTCTCCACTTAAGGCTACACAGAGTCAAGCGTGACCTACTTTATAAGTTATTATATGCAATGATGCCCCCAACCTCATTCGACATGGGGGCCATTGTAATGTATGACACTCGTATCGCTGACAGGAAAATGAACAAAGACGATATGAAATTGACCTGAAACAAATTTTATTAGAAACTTGTGGCTCTAGTACTTACATTAATTAATGGGATTTTTGAAAGTTAATCTTTTGTTTTTTACGCGTCGGAAACTAGCTTCATTTGTCTACTTAAAATGTGAGCAAGACTTTTTTTCTTGATTCTTTTTTTTTTTTTAATATTTCAATTGATCCTTTAATCTAAACTAGTCGACCGGCGGCATACCATACGCCGCTATTTTGCAGGACAGGCCTTAGGCACTGCAACATATGCGACCGCAGTGGGTCCCGCACTTTCTTTGGACCCGAGCTAATTTTTAGGTGTATAAATTATTAAATTGAACCATTTTATAACATGATATAACAGATTTCCCGCGCCAAAGTCAAACCTGAGAGTAGTATCTATCTGTGTATTGTCGTTCTAGTTTTAGGAGTCTTACGACACAAAATAATTTCTTCCGGCTTCCACTTTTTAACCTCCCTTCCATTCGCTACACAAATTCATAAGAGAGTTTTATGAAACAAAAATTTGTGCATTGCAATTGTGTGTACTTTATTTTATGTGTATAAATTGTGTTTAATCTCTAAGACTGAAGATCATGCATTTTTTTTTATTTTTCATAATTTGGAAATCCGAATTCAATAGTAGATATATATACATGTTTTCAAGTTACATTAAGTTACTTCCTTTTTCCAGTCTATATCCTATACTCTTAAGCGAGCAATTCTTAT